>JAPFRF010000001.1:200242381-200339881 GCA_029282475.1 Phrynocephalus forsythii | reverse complement strand
TGGAAAATAAATGAACAAATTTATTATTATTATTATTATTATTATTATTATTATTATTATTATTATTATTATTATTATTATTATTATTATTATTATTATTAATTTGCCAACCTTTCCCTTACATAGAATCATAGAATCATAGAGCTGGAAGAGACCTCAAGGGCCATCCAGTCCAACCTCCTGCCATGCAGGAACCCCATCACAGTATTTCCGACAGATGGCCATCCAGCCTTTGCTTAAAAACCTCCAAAGAAGGTTTTTGTGACCAATATAACAACAACAACAACAACAACAACAACAACAACAACAATAATAATAATAATAATAATAATAATAATAATAATAATAATAATAATAATAATAATAATAATAATAATAGGCAAATGAAACTATTGACAATATATTGAGTTGTTGCAAGAAAATTGCTCATACTGATTACAAACAGTGCATAATGTTGTTGCTCAAATGGTCCACTGGAATTTGTGTCAGAACTATCATCTGCCCGTAGCAAAAAACTGGAGGGATCATAAGCCTGAAAAAGTGACTGAGAATGAGCATGCAAAATTACTTTGGGACTTCTGAATACAGACAGACAGGGTTTTGGAGCATAATACCCCGGATATTGTGATTGTGGAGAAGAAAAAAAGTATGGATCATTGATGCTGCTATACCAGGTGATAGTTGAGTCACAGAGAAACAACTTGAAAAAAATAACCCAGTATCAGGATGTGAAAATTGAACTTCAGAGACTCTGGCATAAACCGGTACAGGTGGTCCCAGTGGTAATCGACACACTGGGTGCGGTGCCTAAAGAGCTAAGCAAGTATTTAGAAGAAATTGGGGTTGACAAAGAGCCTTTTCACACGACCCCTAAGATCCGCTGGCCACTTAAATTCAGACCAGAGATCTTGGGGGTTTGCCGCTGTTCCTGTGTTCCCACCCCCTCCGCACTCCTGGCTGCTGTCTGCGTGACGGGAGGGAGAAAAAAAAGAAGAAAATGCGGGCTCACCTCCGTTCTGCCATCTCGCTCTGCTCCCGGCAGCATAGTATCTCTTAAAGGGACGGGGGGGGGACAACAAACAGAAGCGAGGAGAGCCTGGCACTCACTACGTTACATCCGCATCAGGAATGTTTCACCCCCGGAGAGCAGGTACTTGAAAAGTGCACTGGGACGCGCTTAGGTGGGCGTGGTTGCACTTAATTTTTAGTAAACTCCGGAGCTTGTGGGGAAACAATTTTAAGCTCCAGATCTGGGAGCCATTTGCCGCGGATTTTAGGGGTGGTGTGAAAAGGCCCAAAGTCACTATCAGTCAGCTGCAGAAGGCCGCCTTACTGGGATCTGCTCGCATAATTCGCTGATACATCACGTAGTCCTAAACGCTTGGGAAGTGTTTGACTAGTGATTTGTAATACAAAATCCAGCGTAGTTATCTTGTCTGCTATGTGATAATTTCATCATCATCATTGTTGTCGTTGTCGTTGTCGTCGTCGTTGTCCAATGCACACTGCAATTGGTGCCGGAGAGAGAGAGAAAGAGAGAGAGAGAGAGAGAGAGAGAGAGACTCTCTGTCCATGTTTCAGGTTTGCTCAAAGCTACCGGACGGTATTTCCATTCACTTCTCGCTATTGCCACTCAAAAAAAAGTCAAGGACAAAAGTTACTGCATATTTAACACATCCTTCCATGACAGCTAAGGTGTTTTATTTTTTAATTTCCTGGCTCTTTTCCAGAGCCAAAAAACCTTGCATGTCTGCTTAAGCCTCCTTCAATCCAGTGGAACTTCTCCCCAGGCAGAAAGAGCAGCCTAGATTTACATGTGCATTTTGTTCAACTACTTGTTTCTTCTGCCTTTTCATGAGCTATGCCTGAGTGTATGAAAAAAATCATTGTAAAAAAATAGGATTGTGCAAATAACAAAGATTATTACACACCCACCATCACCACCACCACCACCAGTGGTATTCTGGAGATCTACAAAAGGTAAAGGTAAAAGATTCCCCCCGCGCATGCTAGTCGTGTCCGACTCTGGGATGTGTGTGTGCTCATCTCCGTTTCCAAGCCCAACAGCCAATGTTGTGCATGTCCGTGGCCATGTGGCCAGTATGGCTGAATGCATTTCTGCACACAGAACACTGTTTACCTTCCCACTTTTCACAGCAGTACCTATTTATCTGCTTGCATTTACATGTTTACAAAATGCTAGTTTGGCAGGAGCTGGAGTTAACAGCGGGAGCTCGTTCCACTGCGTGGCATCCGAGATTCCAACTGCTGAGCTGTCAGCTTTGCAGCTGACAGTTTCAGCACTCTAGCCCACTGAGTCACTACGCCCTTTCCAGAAAAACCTACGGTTTCTAAGCCACATAAGGCAGCATGGAACACTGCAAGAAGTTATTGTATCAGGGACTCAGATATAATCTGTTACCTTATTTATTTATATATATTTATTATTTATTTACATATTTTTATACCGCCTGTCTTCCTGAAGGAACTCTGGGTGGTGTACAACAATAACAGAAAACAATTAAAAATTAAATTAAATTAAATTAAATTAAATTAAATTAAATTAAATAATTTAATTTAATTTAATTTAATTTAATTTAAACAACAACAACACTTAAACCAATTTTTAAAAATGATGGTCGGCAAGATAGCGGAACAGAGCAAAACAAAACAAAAACCCCTACTGTTTGCTGCTAGAGAACTAAATCTATGAGTCATTGGAGCAGAGGGATAAGTGATATTTTCCTTCCAAAACCAGAATGCAATTAAAATAACAGCAACATCAAAAACTCATAGAGTTACACCTGTGGTCAAGTACAAGCTTCTGATAATTCCTAGCAAATGGAGGATCTGCTCCGTGGTTTCCTTCCCACTATAAACACAATCTTCTAATATTACAGTATTTTCCCATGTAGAAGACTATTTTCGTCTAAAATTGTTAGACTAAAAATTGAGAGTCGTCTTATACATGGAGGTAAGCAGAAGAGAGAATTGTGTGGTTACAAAACTGCAGTTTTGGGTTGGAAAAATTGAGCACTTATTGGAGTCTTATACCCAGGGGCCTCTTATAGATGGAAAAATATGGGTACTTATGGCTTATTCAAAATATGTGTGCTCCACCATTCTCCTTAAAAGGATCCATGACTCCTGGAGGGGGTGAAATGATACAAGTTCTCAGAAGCAGGGAGAGCCTGCATAAGACTGAATGGTGCTGGGAATATCTCCAACAAGAGAAGCCATTTTAAAACTGGGAAGTAACGCCTCAAAGCAGCTCCCATCCATCCATCCATCCATCCATCCCACCACTCCTGTCCCTGAATTTCCAGCAAGATGGGGGCACGTTTTTTCCTTGAACAGTGTCTTTTCTCCTGTTAAAAGCCACCTGCTGTCCTTTCTGCCCCACTTGTTTACAAGCAGGCTACTGTACTTCTGGAAGGCTGCTGAGAGTGTGAATCTGCTTATAAACAAGGTTCAGGGGAGGGGAAGCCTTGTTTTAAAGGGGAAAAGGACACTGTGCAAGGGAACAAACTAGAAATATGTGTCTCATTTTGGAAGGGGACAGGTTCCGAAATGAAACATGCCAGCACAGCTGGTATTTGGAACCCAGTCTGACCCTCTGGAACAAAATCAACCACTGTCTTACCTTGCTGTAGCTTGCGCGGGGTGAAATTCCAACCAGGAAGCAGCCTCTGATGCGTCATCCTTCCTTCTCCCTGGTGCTAGCCAATCAGGAGCTGTGCAAGGACATGCATCATCCCGCCTCCCTGTTTGATTGGCCAACACCAGGGAGAGGGAAAGATGACACATCGGAGGCTGCTTCCTGGTTGGAATTTTGCCCCAAGCAAGGTAAGACAGTGGTTGATTTTGTTCCAGAGGGTGGGACTGGGTTCCGAACACCAGCTGTGCTGGCATGTTTCATTTCGGAACCAGTCCCCTTCCAAAATGAAACACCCAAACTGTTAGCAAACTGTTTTCTTGCGGCCTCTCTTTTAATAGTACCACAGGCTCCTATAGGGTTGTTAAAGTAAATAAATAAATAAATAAAATGAGGCTGGGAAAATCACACATTCTATGAGGCATATATTTGGAAGGGATTCTGGAAACGCTATCAAACGCTATTCAGCAACACAGTTTGGGGCATGTACAGTATTTATGAGAGGGAGTCAGCTATAAGGAGCCTAGTGACCATCTACCCTCCTACCCCACACACGTTTACATGGAAGTAAAGGTCTGGGGTTGTCCATTCTTGCCTACCTTGAACATTAGGCACAGCTCCTTTAAAACTCCTGAGGGCATTAGGCGTAATGGCAACTATGTGGGATAGAATCATTGAGTTGGACGGGGCCTATGAAACCACAGTTGAGTCCAATGCAGGAATACAAATTAAAGCAGTTCTGACAGATGGCTGTCCATTTTTTTTCTTGAATGCCTCCAGGGATAAAGTCTCCTTATTTGGTCTCCTGTTACCTGCCCTCATCTGTTTTGTAGGTAATCTGGAGTCACACTTTCCAAGGTGGGGTGGGGGAAAGACCGTATTTTTTCTCTCCATAAGACACACCTAATTTTTAAAGGTATGTATGTGTGTGGGGGGGAAATTCACACATACATAGTGCATCAGTCCGGAAGTTTCTGCAATGGCCGCCGGGCGCTTCCACAGCTTTGAATGGAACAGCAAGGATCCTTTTAAAGTATCCGCCCGTGCCAGGCAAAGGTGACTGTTTTAAAACAATCCTGCCCGGAGCACTGGGGTCAGAGCAGCAAGGATCCTGTTAACACCCTTATCCCTGAAAAGGCGGGTGTTTTAAAAGGATCCTTACTGCTCTGGGGGGATTGTCTTAAAACACCCGCCTTTGAATGGATCCAGTGAGTGTTTTCAAGCAAATTGGCCGCTACCCTTTCGGGCAAGCAAGGATCCAAGTGCAGGGTTTTGAATTTCCTCAAAAGACTGCCCTTCGAACCTTGCTTTCCCGAATGGTAGCAACCATAGAATCATAGAGTTGGAAGAGACCTCAAGGGCCATCCAGTCCAACCCCCTGCCGTGCAGGAACCCCCATCACAGTATTTCCGACAGATGGCCATCCAGGCACTGCTTAAAAACCTCCAAGGAGGGAGACTCCACCACCCTTTGTGGCAGCATAGTCCACTGCCAAATAGCTCTAACCGCCAGGAAGTTCTTCCTAAAGTTTGAATTGAATCTCTTTTCCTGTAGTTTGAAATCATTGCCCCAAGTCCTGAAGCCATGGAAAACAAACTGGTCCCCTCTTCAATATGACATCCTTTCAAATATTTAAACATAGCTATCATATCCCCCTCTCAACCCATCCACCTCTGCCGGGTCCCCGCAGCGGCTGCCCTGGAGGCTCTTGGCAGCGGTGGCCGCCGAGCTGTATTCACTCTATAAGACGCACAGACATTTCCCCTAACTTTTATGGGGGGGAAGGAGTGTGTCTTATAGAGCGAAAAAATACAGTACTGCATAATCCCCAGGAAGCAATTTGGGGATTATTGGAATTACATTCCAAATTTGCTGATACCGATCAAGCAATGGCCAGGAGGGGTACAAGAGACTGTAAGAGCGGGGCTCTTTTGAACTGCAGCAGCAGCTTTTTCAGAAGACTGCAACTACCACTGGAGGCTGCGCATGAGGATGGTCTGGCTGGTTTGTGGAATCCCTGCTGCTGCATTTTCTTGGGCTGATTTCAAGGGCAACATCTCAGGGCGAGAGTAGTGCCAATATTAAGGTGAGCTCCTGGAATTCAAAGGGATTTCCTTCAAGGTGAGTTAACGCTGTGGCGCTGCAGCCCTGAACACAAGTGTATGTGTGTTTAAGCTCCGTGACATTGAATGAGATTCATATAAATGCATGGATAAATGTTCATCCAAATATAAAAAAGGTTTTCAACTTTAACCCGGAATCTGAGACAAGCTCCCCAGCCTATGTTGTGGGACATCTGGGTTCTTTCCCCCACATACCTCCCCTTGGGCAAGTCAGCCTCTCTTGGTTTAACCTATCTTGCAGGGTCATTAGGAAGAGGAGGAGAGGCAGGAGACAAATTGAGACAGTAAAGAGAACCTAAAGAACTATCAAATGGTTACTCGCACATGATGAAGCCACTGCAGAAAAGGGAGTGGTAGAGATGGGCACGAAATGAGCAATTTTTCATTTTCATTTTTGTTTTTTCATTTCGTTACGCAACGAAAAATGAAACAAAAATTTTTAAAAAACAGAACGAAAATGAAAATGAAATGACCAAATTTGCCGTGTTTTTCGTTTTCATTGCAGCAGATGCATTGAACTAAAAAGAATGCTAACGAAACAGCAATTTTTCATTTTCATTTTTTTCGTTTTGTTACCTAACGAAATGAAAATGAATTTTTTTGCAAAAAAATCACGAAAACGAAAACGAACCGAAACGGACCCCTAAACGACCAAACGACAAACGAAACACCATTTTTTTGAGTCGTGCTCATCTCTAGGGAGTGGAACTGAACAGTTGAGCTGTTGTACACTACATAGGTACGTGATTGTTATTACTACATGTGCAACAGGTCGAGGTGGCGAGTTGACCCGCTGGGAGGATTTTTAAGGAAGACGTTTTGAGCTGGTCGCAGCCTGGGTTCATCGATCATCCATTTGTCACACATGTCAGCAAGACTATCATAAGCTTTAAAGGTCAAACGAAGAAGAAGAGGCCATCTGCACTGGAGGAATCTTGAACAGTAAGAATAATGCATTGCAGAAGGCTGTGAGACAGAGTTAAAATTACACCCAGCCGTCCTTTCTCCGGCATCCGGCTTCGGTGATCCTCCCACATAAAACTTAGGCATCTAGTCATCCCATGAGAGCGACAGATTTAGCATTTATATGCTGCTTGGTTGAGCAGCTCCATCAGTTAGGTATTTGGCTGGGGAGCCAGATTCCCCACTGTGGCTCCCAAGCAAAGAGCCAGTCTGTGTAGCCCTGGGCAACCCCAGAAGAAGGAAATGCTAAACTGCTTCTGAGGACTGTATACCAGAAGAATTTCAGGAAGGGTCCACCCTTAGTCAAAATCAACATGACGGTGTGCAGTTACATTACCCTGTTGGGACATCAGCTCTAAACAATTAAGAAGAGGGTCAGTGTGAGTTGTGAACTTCAAAGCTTCCATTGGTGGTCCTTCAAGCGGTTAAGCAAAGGGATCCACAGCCTCAAAAATGCTCCCCTTCATTTGAAGTGCTTCACCAGCAGGCCAGATCAGCAGGAATCTGACATCTTTTCCCTCTGGGGAAAGATAACAATGTCTGAGGTTTTGGGTCTGTTGGTTTGTTGTTTGCTTGCTTCCCTTTTAGCTCAGACTGGGGGGAAAAGACAAATATATATTTTTGCAAAATTATGAGTGGTATAGAGAGAGGGCATAGATAAAAATGTCCTTCTTCGTTGTAGCCGCAGCAGAACTTAGGCGATCTATCCAAGTTAAATGGCAGGACAAAAAGGATGGTCTTCTTGGCTTTTAAGGACTTTGCTTCAAAAACAGTGGTGTCCAAACCTTGCCCCCAGATGTTTTGGACCACAACTCCCACAGTCCTTTGGCATTGGCAACACAGGCTTGAAATTCTGGGAGTTGTGGTCCAAAACAGCTGGAAGGCCAAAGTTTGGACACCCTGTCACTACCGGCTTCACTTTAGGAACGGATTGTACTAATTCATTGAGGATAAGCTTCTGCATGGTGGTGACATCAGCAACTCTGCCTTTACTGAGATTACTGGACAAAAACCTGACACCCAGGAGGCTGGGTTCTTATAAGGTCACAGTAGGCAAGCCACTGTGTTAACAACTGCAAAATGAGGTGACCTTTGATGGGCATTTCCTGGGCAACCTTGAAAGCAAACGTTAAGGCTGTTGCCCTGTTTATCCTGAGTCATAAGGGGAACAGTCTGTTCCATGCATGGTTACTGTTCTTCCACCGCTTGCTGGAGGGGCAACGCACTCACTCTTTGTGTAAGCAGAAGCCCCCCCCCCATGGCTGCAAACAGGACAACCTGCAGCTGGCAAGCAGAGCATACCTGCACAATTACATCCACAAAGCTGTTGTTGTTGTTGTTGTTGTTGTTGTTGTTGTTGTCGTCGTCGTCATCGTCATCGTCATCGTCATCATCGTCATCGTTGTCGTTGTTGTTGTTGTTGTCGTTGTCGTTGATGATGATGATGATGATTGATGATGATGATGATGATGTAGTCAGTCACCTCTGATGTATGGCGTCCCTGTGCATGATCCATCTCCAAAATGCCAAAAGCCCTGCACCACTCTCATAAACTCAAGCCTGAAGGGCAGTGGTGGCAAACCTTTGGCACTCCAGATGTTTTGGACCACAACTCCCACAGTCCTTTGTCACTGGCAATACAGTCTCAGAATTCTGGGAGTTGTGGTCCAAAACATCCAGAGTGCCAAAGGTTCGCCACCACTGCTTTAGGGAGTGGGTCCATCTCCTACTTGGTCTTCTTCTTTTCCTGCTGTCTTCCGCCTTTCCCAACATCACTGTCATTTCCAGAGAACCTCTGCATTTTGCAAGGGTTCACTTTTAATGGTTTGTAAAGTTGTTGTTGTTTTTTGCTCCATTGAAATTGTTCAGGATAATGGCATTGAGGGTTTGTTCTTAATCACAATAAGGGCGATCCATTCTGTCGGTGGCTCCACTTTTCCAGCCCCTTTAGCAAAGGGGGAAAGCCCCATTGTGTTAAACTTCTATACAGTAAGAGACCCCTATCTGCTGGAGATTGGTTTTAAGCTCCCCCTTCCCGTGGATACGGAGAACCGTGGATAATAGTGAACACTCTATAGAGCATGGTAAAAGGGGGGAACCCAGAAAAAATATTCACCTGCAATACCAGACGTGGTTACTACATGGCACCAGAGACCATGCTGTGTATTCTTCACTAACAAGCACAATCTCTGGCTCCATCTAGTAGCTGGTTCTAGTAATACATGTGAAATACACCTCTCTTTTGCATGAAACAGACAACTACCACCCCATGAAAAAAGGGGGGTCCCAACATGTCCTTTCTTTGCTTTGTAAAGTGTTCAGTTTGCCGATAACTTACTGCATTTTCATTTATTCAGCCACTTGATGACAGTGGAAATTCAAAATGGAAGATGCTTTGACAGCTGCAAGGCTCAATTTTTGTCCATTTCCTGCAACTGCATGTTCCGGAAATGGGTTTTACTAGCGTGCGCCATCCACAGCCAAAAATCAGAAGCTCAAAAAGGTGCAGGTCGGGGTGTCCTTGATGCAAATTGGTCTGCCCATTGTGTGCTCACCCCAGCAACACACCAAACAGAGGAGAAATGCCAGTCTGGACAAGCTCATTCAATAAACAAACTCAAGTTTCAGAGCTTGCCGGACGTGGGATAGACAGCAAGACAATAAGTGATTGCACCGTTTGTAGTTGTATTGACCATCGATCAAAACGGATGTGTAGACATTTCCGACAGCTGGCACTTTCTTACCCTCCAATGCGAGTGAAAGATAATGGATCAAATGGGGAAATCAATGGGAAAGATGGCATTTTATCCTAGATGCGCTTCCGAGTGCATTAAACCGAGGCTTTGGATTCCATTATTGTTATGATATATTGCTAAGACAGGGAACAAAAGCACCAGGAGAAGAAAACCATTTGGTCGCGAACTTTCTTCCTGGTCTTGTTTGCACCAGAAAGGGCTTCTGTGAGTTGTGAGTACATATCTCCCCTCTCTCAGCCCCTGGGGTCCCGGTCAATGCCATGCAGTTCTGTTTGAATGTGCAAAATACATTTATTTCAGTGTGAGCATCTGTAGATGGCAATTTGTTTCATCAAATACTTTTCTTATGCTGATACTTCATGTCTATCTCATCACTGTTCACGGTCCCACTGGGGACCAGTATGAAGAAATCTAACCGCACGTCCATTGCAGGACGAGGGGAGTTCACCCCGTCCATGCCCCCTGAACTGCGATCTAAGCGGGATGAGCGATTTCCCTCCCTGGCCTCAGGAATCTCCTCATCTCGCTTCTCGTTACGAGACGAGTGCCCATGAGGTAAGGCTCATCACGCAACGTGCCATTCTCCATCTAGTAGCAGGAGTATGAAGTGCCATTCACCAATACATTCCCTATGGAGTCAGCAACACAGTGCAAAGAGATTAAAAGACAAATGCCTTGAACTTAGCTCCATAACACATTGAAGGCAAGGCTTCAGATAATCGAAACATCAAAAACAGAAGGTCGGGCTGAAAAAAAAATGGAGAACAAAGGCATGGAATTTCACATCTCATCACGGAACGAGGACGTGCAGTAACAGTCATGGCGGTATCATCCATCACACCCGTGCATATACACGGGAAAAGGAACAGAACTGGAAGAGGACCCTGTGACCACGACCGACATCAACATGCAATGAACTTCCTCCCAGGACGAGAATGGACATGAAGTATCCATCAGAGTGTGGCTGCTTGTGTGATGTATCTCAAAACCAGTGAAATAAAAGACCTGCGAGGGGGAGCCTGCGGGATGCAGGGGGACACCTGTGCAGTTTCTCTTCTCTGCTTCTTTTAGGCAGCAGGCTAACATCCATAATCTTAAGGTGTCATCATGTTTGTGTTTTGCTCTGCCTTTTGGTTTGCTTTTGTTCTAATTTTCGCAGGCATCGATCACATGCTGAAGCTGACTAACATGGACACCCCCCTTGAAAACTGAAATAAATTGGGGGATTTTGCACATACAATGTTACAGTAGAGGCTAAGGAGAGGTAGAAAAAATATAGTATTTTGCATCCTCCGGTCAGGGGTGCATTAAAAATCATTTGGCCTCCCTCTCCCAAACAGAGTCTTGAATACCATCGGAGTGCAGTAGTTAAACTGTTGTGCTGCAGTCCAGACTCTGCACAAGACCTGAGTTCGATCCCAGGCTCAGGTGGTCAGCAGGAGGGTGACTCAGCTTTCCATCCTTTCAAGTTCAGTAAATTGAGGACCAGCTGGTGGGAGCTGTGTATGTGTTTGTGTGTGTGTGTGTGTGTGTGTGTGTGTGTGTGTGTGTGTGTGTGTGTGTGTGTGTGTGTGTGTGTGTGTGTGTGTGTGTTGTGTTGTGTCGTTAAAGTCATGAACGGCTCTTCATGACCCCATGTCCATGGAGTTTTCTTGGCAGGAATACTGGAGTGGTTTGCCAGTTCCTACTCCAGGCGCCTACAGCACCTGGTATTCCCTGATAGTCTCCCATCCAAGTACTAACCAGGGCCGACCCTGCTTAGCTTCTGAAATCAGGCAAGATCGGATGTTCTTAGGGCATCTAGCAATGTGTAGCCTGCATCATTAAATTGTAAACTGCCCAGAGAGAGTTTTAAGCACTATGGAGTGGTACATAAGCAGTGTGCTTTTGCTATTTTAAGGTGACACAAAGAGCAGCTTTTGCTTCTCTTGATTTCAAGAAAAGCTGTGAAGAACTAGCATAACAGCATTGTACGTGGGGGCCACTTACCCAGTGGCAAAAAGGGGGAAATGTATCACCTTGTAACATGACACAGATGTGTATATGCTGCTTTATAGATACAGATGGGCCTTCCAAAGTGATCACGCCAACTAAAATACATTATGCCATAAGGCCTTTCTTAGCTGTAATTTCATCTGTTTGCCATAACTCAGAAGGGACTTGATGGCTCAGGAAGACTGTACAGTAATACCTTGGTTTACTAGGGTAATCCATTCTGGAAACATGCCTGTAAACCAAAGCACTTGTATATCAAAGCAAATTTCCCCTAAGAAATCATGGAAACTCAAATGATTCCTTCTGGGACCCCATGGACCACATACTGTGCACACAAAATGCCCAAACGCACAAATGAAGTTGGCTAGAAGTCCATGTCCACACCATGGTTTAGGTACTTGGCTGTGCAATCAGCTCTGCTTGGGACTAACAATTGGATTTTACTCTGTGTTTTTTAATGAAAAAAATAAAACCCTAATCTGTACTATCCTTTGGAAACCTAGATGGATGGTGCAAGGGAGACCTTGCTTCCTCTCTCCTTCCTCTGCCTGAGACAGAATATTCCACACAATCCCCCACAAACCAGCAGGGGAAGAAAGAGAGCAATCACAGTGGCTCACCTGTGATCATGTGACCTGCTCCAATGCTCATATTGCAAGGCATGCTTGTTGATCAAGGCAAAATTGATCAGGAATGTTTGGTCATCTTGCCCAACACTCATAAACCAAGTTACTGGTAAACCAAGGCATTACTGTAGTGGGGAAAATGGTGATCAAGTGACATACTACCCAACTTAATCCATGGGCAGCCATACATGTACTGGTGAATCTGGACATCTTAGGCCATGGTCACACCTGGGTTTCGATCCTGATCTTGTGAAGGTCCGGCTTTTCCTCTTCATCCGATCACGTGATTTAATATGTGGGACAGGAGTTCCCACGTCCAAAGCTGTTTTTTTTAAAAGTGCAGTTCAGCCCCCTTTTTTTAAAGTGCAGTTCAGCCCCCTTGGCCAGCAGGCGGCGCTAGCATTTGAAAAAAACGGACCACTTGGGTGGTGAAAATTAATGCTTGTAGGACCCGATAGAGCTTCCTGTTACTCCGATGGTGCAGAGAAATTTAGAAAAACAATGCCGATCGGCCCCAGGAACACCCGGGCGGTGCTATGAAAAAAGAAAGAAAAAGAAACCCGGATCATCTGCATGGTCCCACGGTGTCTGCCTCCTTAAAAGCTGAATTTTCAAAGCGAGGCAAAAAAATTCCCTACTTCTCTGGTAAGTCTTAGAAACCTCGCTTAAGGGAACATTACCGGATTTTCTTTTTTTTTTTTTTTTCAAAAGCATTTTTAGACACAGTTTATCTAGTAATTTAAACTGCTTTTAAAGGGACGTGGGACTGGGGCCTTAGTCTCCCAAATTAACTTTTTTGTCCCCACTTTTATGGTGCCTCAGTTTCTAGAATTCTGCTTGATGGCATCGGCCTGATGCACCAGATCTTCCCACACTAGGCTCCTCAGTGTAACCATCCAGAGGGAGGCCTGTCTCCCAAAAAGTCATCCACAAGAGGCAGGGCCTTCTTCATGGTGGCACTGACCTTCTGGAACCAGCTACCTGAGGAGATATGCCTGGCTCCTTCCCTGCTATCACTTGGGAGGCAACTTAAAACACTGCTTTTCAGGAAGGCCTTTCACACTGAGCCTAGTTGACAGTATGCCACCCATCCTGCTATTATTTGGGGAAATTGTCTCTGGTGCCATTGAGAACTGTTTCTATTTTTATAGTTAATTTAGCTTGCTGTAAACCTCCCAGAAAAGTGCATCGTGCCATATAAATGAAATGAAACAAATAAATAAATAACCCAACATCACGCTGGAAAATGACATTGTGAATTTGTCCTAAAAGAGTCTTCTGTCCTTTTCCATTTTGGATGAGATTCCTGTCAAAGCAACACTTTGGCTTCTCGTGACCTACAGCCCTATGGAAGGGAAGAAATCTGGCTGGGACTTCCCATTTTATGAATGGGGCTTTTTTATTATGGAAATTCCCTCCCACATCAAAGTCTCTTTCCCATGTTTGCAGAGGGAGCAGAAATTCCGAGTTCCCCCTGAACTCCTGGCATTAGGAGGGCTTTCCTGTTTTCATAGGCTGGTGCTCCTGCTAAGCCTGCCCTAGAAGTGGATGGGTGATCAAGGCATATGGGTTGGATCCAGTTCATGAAGTGAACAGACGCCAGCAGCAAGGAATCCGTGACAGCCTTTTCCACACTGAAGCCCTCCACGCGTGTTAGATTGCCAAGTCCATCATGTCTTCCCAGCATGGCCAATGGCTGTCCCCCTTCTTGAATATTTAAAAGTTTTTTAACCTACCTGCCTCCTCATGAAGGTCATCCTAGATGACTTGCAATAATTAGAAGGCAATATTAAGGATGGACAACAAATAAAAACAACACACCATTTCATCATTTCGTTAGCTAAGGAAACGAAACGACGATGCGGCATGTCATTTCTTATGAAGCAAATTGGTGGTTTTTTCTTTGAAACAAACCGATTCGTTTCTCTGTAACTTCACCCCCTGGGGTCCTAGAGGCACCAAATTTGGAGTGATCCATCCTTTGACTCTCCCCTTTAAGCCGTCCAAATTTGGTGAGGTTTGGCGTTTGGGAGGTGAGTTATTAAACTTCAAAGGGGGTGCCCCTTTTGAAGTGCCATTTTCTGTTCTTGAAAATGGCACTGTTCCCAGGCAGCTAGCAACATGAAATTTGCTGTGGACCTCCCTCAAGCTCTCCCCTTTAAGCACCCCAAATCTGGAGAGGTTTGGGGTACAGGGGGCTGAGTTATTCGATGCCAAATGGGGTACCCATAGGAATACATTGGATTTTTTGTTGCCTTGGAAACGGGGGAGTGGCAGTATTTAAGCTAACAACAGTGAGCATACAATGCGAAAGGGCTCTAATGAATACAATACTGTACTTTAAAAAAAAAAACTATTTCACTGTTGATATCTCTTCCTTGACAAGTTTGAGTTCCTGATCAACGCAAGTTTGATCAGGGAAACAAACACATCAAGGAAGAAATAAAAAGCACCTAAAGGATTTTCTATGTTTTTGTTAAGACCACCACTCAAACTGGAGGCAACAGGCAACACATAAGATGAAAACCGAGACTTAGAAAGGGAGCGATGAAGGGTTTGAGAAAGAATATGATTGCCTCTCTTGAAACCATCAGCATGAAAACCCATACTGTGTTGTTAACAGTTGCTATGATCAGATGCCAACAGTTAATGAAGAAAGTTGATAGGGGAAAATAGATTTGTCAGAAATATGACATTGGAGGAGAGCTTTCATAGAATCACAGAATCATAGAATAGTTAAGTTGGAAGGGGCCCGTGAGGCCATCCAGCCCAACCCTCTACTTACAGGTATGATAGGCCACCAGAAAGACAAATAAGTGGGTGCTCAATCGAATCAAGGCTGGACTTGTGATGGGGTGATGGGGTTCCTGCATGGCAGGGGGTTGGACTAGATGGCCCTTGAGGTCTCTTCCAATTCTATGATTCTATGATTCAATGATTCGCTCTAGATGAGAATGACTCAACTGGGTCTATCATACTTTGTGCACTTTTAATGAGGAGGCAAGACTCTCTTGAAAATACAGTATAAATGGGAAAAGATGAAGGCAGATGAAGACAGGGACCCAACAGAAGATGGATTTGACACAATGAGGAGATGTACAGTCTTCTTCGGATTGCAAGACCTAATCATGTCTCTTCATTATAGGACCTTTGGAAGTCATGAATTCATGCACTTGCCATATTTTGTCTGGAAGTTGAGTCATGGCAACTGGACTTCTTTTCTTGAGAGAATGAAACGTTTTGCTACTCTTCCAAGCAGTTTCGTCAGTCAGACAAAGACAGCTTGCCATAATTTGGAAATAATCTTCACATTTTCACAGACAGCTTGCCATAATTTGGAGACAACATGATGGCCCATTAACAGCCAAAGCATACCAGAACTGGCCACTCGAGGGCAACAGAGAGAACTTCTCTGCCTCCCCCCCCCCACCGGCATGACAGAAATCCATGCCATTAATCAAGCACAACACACATAAGGCAATCCAGTTGGAATTGCAGTTCCATACTTAGAATGGCGACCCGGCAACAAACAACTTCAGCCTAAGATGGTCTTCTTGACCAGCTAGTTATCACTGCTTTCAGTATATGGACGGTACTCCATTCCGTCCTCAACCCCAGCTCAAAAATCTGTCATGATTTTAATTATAACAGACCAAGATTGTTGGTTTGGTTTGGTGGGATGTACACATATTAGACAAAGAAGATGGGTGGTCTGAGAGAGGGGTCAGGGAAGTCATTCATGTATGAATTGAAAACCCCCTCTATCAACAGTGATGGGGGACTTTTAGTCACAATCTGATCCCCAGACAAATCAGAAACACTCCACACCTCCACCAACAAGGCCACTGCTAATCACCAATACTTAATGGGTGTCCAGAAGGGTTGCATAGGTGTGACTTTCACACACCCCAGGCCATTATCCACATAGCAAGCCCATAGGCCACCTAACAAGCCTATTCAGACCAGGGTGATGTGAAATCAAGGTGAACTATAAATTGGAAGGTTTATACCAATGTTCCTCAGGCTGACGAAGCTACTTGGATGAGTAGTGAAATGTTTCGATCTCACCAGAAGAGAAGTCCAATTGCCATGGCTGAACTTCCAGATAACCTCACCAAGATGACTGGGAATCTTCATAGATCCACTGATAACAGCTCTTCCTGTAGACAGAACCACTGTTCATAGCACTTACACTGGGCACTTGGTTAATCACACAAACAACTTAACACCTGAATATTGGAGAGGGAACCATACAATAACGGAGTTGGAAGGGGCACAGAAAGCCATCAAGTCCACCCTGCTGCTCATTGTAGGAATCTAAGTCAAAGCAGATCTGACAGATGATTGTCCAATTTTCTCTTGACTGCCTCCGGCGTTGGAGTGCTTCCCCTCCCCCAGGTCATTGGTTCCATTGTTGTACTGCTCTAACAGTTAAGATGTTTTTCCCCTGGTATGCAGATGAAATCTGGCTCCCTGCAGCTTGAACCCATTATTACTGCATTCTGGGAGGGCCAGGAACAGATCCTGCCCCTCCTCTGTAGGACAGCCCTTCAAATATTTGAAAATTACTATATCTCCCTTCAGTATTGTCAAAAAGGACATAGTGGAACTGGAAAAGGTGCAAAAGAGAGTAACTAAAATGATGACTGGGCTGGGGGACCTCCCTTATGAGGAAAGGCTAAAATATTTGGGGCTCTTTAGTCTGGAAAAAAGGTGCCTGGGTGGGAATAAGATTGAGATGTACAAAATAATACAGGGCATGAGTCGAGTGGATAGAGGAACGCTCTTCTCCTCTCACAAAATACCAGAACTAGGGGACATCCACTCAAATTGAGGGCTGGGAGAGTGAGAACAGACAAAAGATTTTTTTTACCCACCGTGTTGTTAGTCTGTGGAACTCCCTGCCACAGGATGCAGTGATGGCATCTGGCCTGGATGCCTTCAAAGGGGAATTGGACAGATTCCTGGAGGAAACGTCCATCACAGGTTACAAACCATGATGGGGATGTCTAATCTCCAGGTTTAAAACTGGGGTACTTCAAGGGCCAGATGCAGGGGAGTGGTATCAGGAGACAGATATCTAGTCTCATGCACTCCCTGGTGCATCTGGTGGGGCCACTGTCACATACAGGAAGCTGGACTAGATGGGCCTTTGGCCTGATCCAGCATGGCTCTTCTTATGTTGTTATGTTCAGTCTTCTTTTCTCTAGGCTAAATGTACCCAGTTCTTTTAGTCTTTCCCCGTAAGCCTTGGCTTCCAGCCCCCTAATAATCCTTTCCGCCTTTCTCTGAACTTGCTGCTGTTTTTTTGGAACGGCTGTTTTTTCATTTGTTTATTTTTCTCTCTTTAAAATCTGATATGTTCAACTAGCTAAGAAACTGGCTGCATTTTACAGACTTTCCTGAACAGTTCAGATGTGTTACTTTTTAAAAAAATATTGAATTTTCTAAACATAACACGTTAAAACTAATACATTGCTTGTGTGTTGCCGTGTTGCATAGTTCAAATACAGTGGACCCTTGTATAACAAACGGCTTGTATAACATAAAATTTGTACAACATAAAAAATCCCAGAGATAGGGGAAATTTGCTTAACATAATCGCCTATGGGGCAAATCTGTACAACATAAAAATGGGATCACTCTGTTTTCAATGCATTCATATGGTAAATTTGTATAAAGGAAAATTTGCTTAACATAATTTCATTTGGAACATTATGTTCAGCCTAAGTGCTTGGAATATTCCACATTTACATGCTCTTCCATCATTGCATTTATTGTTACTTATCTCCATCTTCATCTAGTACAAAAAGTGAAAATAACAAAGTACAGTTATAACTAGCCTATTTAATCTTAATTCTTCATTTTACTAAATCACATATTGAGCTAGACAAATAGACTTTAATGTGCTTAGTAAAATGAAGACGTGTCACTTTTGGAAAG
This sequence comes from Phrynocephalus forsythii, assembly GCA_029282475.1. Lineage (NCBI taxonomy): Eukaryota > Metazoa > Chordata > Lepidosauria > Squamata > Agamidae > Phrynocephalus > Phrynocephalus forsythii. The sequence continues at coordinate 200,321,820 of JAPFRF010000001.1, read as the reverse complement.
TTTTCTGGATAATGCCCAAGGCCCCCTAGACTGTGGATTCTGGGTTCTGTAGTTTAATGTTGCTGAGCCCTGGTTCCTTGATGTTTCTCTGCATGGCTGTTATTTGTCAACAATTTCACACTTGATTTGATTTTTTTTTAGTTTTTAAAAGTGAACATTGTTCACAACATTTTACCAGATCTCTGCTTCTTTCCCCCCAGTTTGGCATCAAAAGGCAGCTCAGAAGGGATGCTGGAATGAATGGAAGCAAAGACATCCTTAATTCCCTTTGAGAGCACACCTGGAGGGACAGCCTTCACCTGGGCCTTCATTGTCTAGAAGACAAAAGAGGAGGAAACAGAGGTTCTTAATACAGAAAGGTGCTTTCTTGCCCTTTGGCCACCTCAAAATCCCACCTACCCACCTCCACAACTCTGCTGGCTTTTCAGACCGAGATGCCAGGGATACCAGGTGCTTCCTCCCCTGTTCAATCCTGCACTTAGAGCTGGGTTTGCTCCTGTAAAATCAAAGGGAATTTCATTTCCTTATTTATATATTCCATTCATGCTGGACATTTGGCATGAGAACATTTGAACTAGGTTTTTTTAAAAATGTTTTGAATGCTGCTTTTTTTAAAAAGAGAGGTCTTTTAGCACACTCCTTTATAGTGCCTGGTTTCGAAGAGGTGGCCATACCACGGCCACACGCCATGGACCCAAGGCAGTCAATGGTGACCCAGAACAGCCCCTGCACAGCTGTTCTCATCTGTGTCATCGTCATCATCATCATCATCATCATCATCATCATCATCATCATCATCATCATCATCATCATCATCATCATCATCTTAGAACTGCAGAGCTGCAAGGGACCCTAGAGGTCAGTGGTTCTCAACCTGTGGGTCCCCAGATGTTCCTGGACTGCAACTCCATGAAATCTTGGTCAGCTCAGCTAGGATGAAGACATCTGGGAGTTGCAGTCCAGGAACATCTGGGGACCCACAGGTTGAGAACCACTGCTGCAGATCATGAGTTCAGCTTCTATCAAGGAGGCACAGCGGGGAATCCAGCTCCCAACCTCTGGCCAGATGCTGAAACCACTAGATACGATGGTGAGCTGCCTAGATGACCTGAGCACATCAGATCTCGACTGATTTCGGAAGCTAAGCAGGGTCGGCCCTGGTTAGTACTTGGATGGGAGACCACCAGGGAATACTAGGCGCTGTAGGCACCTGGAGTAGGAACTGGCAAGCCACTCCAGTATTCTTGCCAAAAAAAGTCCATGGGGTCATGAGTTGGTCACGACTGTAACAACACAACAACAACAAAACATGGTTGCAAGAGGCTGTGTCATGTTTCGGTGTGCAATTTGCTGTGGCCGTTGTGTCCAATATAATACATACACCCTGTTTGGCCTTGCTCCTCACTGCTGTCCATCTGTCATATCATGAATTGGCTTAAGAAGGGAGCCAATCCAGGGTATTGGCAAATTAAACACTTCCTCTGCTCCCCTTTGGAGGTGTAGAGGAAGTGAATTTTTTGTACAAAGGATTCCATTAGGGCAGCACAGATGTGCTGCATCACTTACATAATTTTTCTCAATAAAATAAAATAGAAAGCCTCTTCCTGGAAGTGGGGTGAGCAGGAGGAGGCAGTGAGGGACACTTCCTCCCATTCCTCTCCCTTGTCTTAAAAATCCGGTTGAGAACCAGCCCACAGCTGGATCCATCCTGGGAATGGCAGCTGACATAATTATTTGGATGCAGGCAGGACCACACAACAGGATGCCAGCCATGGTTTCATAAATGCATGTTCAGCAGCAGTCTGACGGCCACATTTTGCGATCGCGGTAGCTTCAGACCTTGATCACATGTCAAGGGTGGCCCTTGATTAGAGCATTGTGGTAGCCATAAAGGTCATTAAGGCATTGATCACGGCGATGAAATGTCCAGATTTGCCCTTATTGTACCCATACTAACACATACAGAAGTTTTACCCCAGCATTCTCTCTCTCTCTCTCTCTCTCTCTCTCTCTCTCTCTCTCTCTCTCTCCTCTCTCTCTCTCTCTCTCTCTCTCTCTCCCCTCTTGGCCCTTTGCAAGGAACCACCCTGCAACAAACCCATCAAAACCTGATGGGTCTAATAATACATAAACTGGGTTCTAACCCATTAGCACAGACTCTTGCGGCAGCAATACTGATTTCACCCCACCACCCCGGCAGAAAGTATGGATGTTTTCAATTCCTTAATGCCTCCTCGGTTTAGCAGCTGGTGATTCTTCCAGTTGTTGTCAGGTTGATGCACCTAATCCACCCGAGGAGGTCAAGTCTCTCCCCTCCCCATCTAACCTGCTCCCTTGAGTTTCTTCTTTTCCTTTCTTTTTCCAAACCATTTAGTGGAACTCCCCTAAATTGCTGGCTTCCAGTTAATAACTGGAATCTGGGTTATTTCAGCATCAGAACGGTTGGCAGTTTGGTGCACGATTGATCGCAGGTGAATGCTTCTAAGGGCTTTCCCTCCCTGGGTCATGCCTTGGGTGCTTGGACCACCTGCATTGATCTGGGAAGGCAGGTTTTGTCAAATCTCTTCAAAGGACACCCTCTCCCTCCTTTGGCTTCTGCAAAGTGACTTCAATTAGTCCTTTTATGGGTTGGGAGACCGTCTTAGCATCGAGCTGGTTTGCTAGGCTTTTCCTCAGGCGATGGACTTGGGGCGTTTTCTGTCTTATTGGGCGAGGGTGGTGGCCTTCTGTTTATTTGGATAGCACATCCAACTCAATTCGTTTAGCTCCTTCTCGGCTTGAAAAATGTATGCGGTTTAGGGTTAAGTTTACTTTAGAAAGCAATTAAATTAGAGGTGTTTGATTTGCCTCTCCTATAAACCGGACACACATTTCGCAGGATCAGGCCACAGCAAAATCCATCACCACGAGATTCTGTGACCAGCCAGATGCTGTGTGTAAAACCTGGGAATAATTAGCTAATAACAATTTGTTATTTCTAATTAGTTCCTCTTCGCAGTAACAAAGCGATAACAAAGAGCCAGAGTAGAGATTATAGAGAGCACTTTATTAGAGGATACATTTCTTAAGTGGTGGGGAAAAGGTCAATACAGAAGACACTCACAGTTTTCAAATATATTTGCTTTGTTTTGTTAAGATTGGTCATTAGAAGATTAACATGGTATTCATTTATATGACTACTTTAACAAGGCTTCTTGGTTCAAATTCTACCTCATACTGTTACCAATGTGCTCTGCTGTGGGTGTTTGAACCTAGAAGGTGAATGGCCATAATTTGTTATATAGGCCTTATTTTAGAGCACTCATATGTTTTTAAAAAGTAACTAAAATAACTATTTAAATTATTTTTGGAAAAAACAGACACATGGAGAGTTCCCTTGGGAAAGTCGGGCAGTATATAAATTGAAATAAATAAATAAATAAATAAATAAATAAATAAATAAATAAATAAATAAATAAATAAATGGCAACTAACTACTTTTGGAGGCCTTGACTATAACAGCAACAAATTACTTTTTGAAAGTGACTTTTTATGTTTTGAATATGGCACAGTAATAAACACTGAACTGATTTAATGGTGATCTTTTCCTGTATAGAGGCACAAGCGGCTGCTAAGCAGTGTGCTCCCATCAGGTTTTCAACCTATAATAATGACTGGATTGGATGACAATTTAGTTACTGGCATGTAACGGAGGCATTGATCCTAGTGGGTCTGCTCTAAGTTCCTGTCACTTTTTCAGATACATAGACTACAAGCTCAGTTGACAGACATTTATACAAATATGGAGAACATAGAGGGGAGAAGTCATTAGTGAATCCAACACAATGATGGTCTCATTTCTGGTGGTTAAGTGTTATTAATGCTCTAGGGACTGTGGACAATCCAAGAATAATAAAATTGGTAATGATAAAGTGTTATTGAAAGGTCACTGGTAAGTGATGGGTGGATCAAAGAACAGATAGACATATTAATATGCACATGGATAAACTGGTCTGTCACTTGTGCAAAAAAATAAATGGACACAAATCTGCTGTTAGAAACAATAAGATTCAGAAATCTGTAGACTATCTGTTCAGTCTTCCAGGATATTCTGGACTGAGGTTGGTAACCTTGTACAAATACATGTCAAGGCCATAAAACCAGACAAACATGAGAACATAAGAACATCAGAACAGCCTTGCTGGAATAGGCCACGGCCCATCCAGTCCAGCATTCTGTCTCACACAGTGGCTCACCATTTGCTTCAGGGTATTTCCAAGCAGTTGTCTTCACCTGCTTACGATTCCCTGCAAATGGCATTGAGAGATATCCTGCCTATCTCTCCAACCCAGAGGTTGTCCTTAGGCATCCATAATGATATCCACTGATACCCTTGTTCTCCATAAACTTGTCTAATCCTTTCTTAAAGCTGTCAAGGCTGATAGCTGTTACCTCTTCTTCTGGCAGGGAGTTCCACAGACCAGTGATCCTCTGGGTGAAAAAGGACTTCCTCTTATTTGTTTGAGATCTAGCGCCCAAAGTTTCATGGAGTGTGTAGGAAAATGAATCCACACATAGGCACGTTATTGGGTCTCACACAGCTGGGCCTCCATGCTTCTGCAATCTCTCTTGCAACCAGGAGGCCTGACACTTTTATTAGCTATAAAAGGCAGGGTTTCAGATATGGCGTGATATCCTACGTGTCAGCCTGCCATAGGCTGATGAACTCCTGGGAAGGGCTTACCTGACGTGGATGTGTCACCAGGCGAGGGACTGGATGATGGATAACCAAGCAGCTTGTTATTTCCTTACATCCCATTCCATGACGTGAGCAGTGCACGTAGAAAGAGTCTTGTTTTTTCCTATGGCCATGCCATGGCCTGGTGGGAGGAAGAGATAACAGTAGCCTGCTTCCTAAATGTTAGATCCCATGGGTTCCATTGTCCTCTCCCGGGTCATTCACACACAGGGTGGTGGTGGTCAATATTTCCCATAGGACCCTTGTGCAGGAGGCTTGCTGGGTGTGCTTATTAATATCTCCCAAGGGGACATTCCTATAGGAGTGCACCCTAGTTCTAGTGTTGTGCAATAGGGGAAACAGTTTTTCCTTATCTACTTTGTCCACACCGTGTATGATTGTATAAACTTCAATCAGGTCACCTCTTAGGCACCGTCGTTCGAGAGTGAAGAGGCCCAGCCGTTGCAGCTTCAGATGGTAAGGAAGGTGTTCCAGTCCCCTTATCATTCTGGTTGCCCTCCTCTGCACTTTTTCCATACATAAAGAAGTTCAAGTATCTATTCAGTTTGAACAGGGACAGGGGCTTTTCGCCCCACTGCATATGTTAAGCAACAAGTTCTTCCATTTTGCCAGGGTGGTTGTATGTTTCTTAAACACAGTTTTTGTATTTGTGTATGGTTTTTACTTTTTGCTTTACTATTTCCATGAGTCCCTCTGATTTTGTTCTGCTAGCTGGTCAACAAAACAATGAAGATACGCATCCCCAGGGTGTTCAATACATTCATTTCCCTAGCTTGGGGCATACGATTGCATTTAATGCGTCGTCACTCTCCTTGAATTTGATTTGCGGGATATTTTATCATGTCTCATCTGCCTGCAATGAAATCATGTAGCTGTCAGTGTAGGATGTGTCAAAGCATGGAGAACCTACTGGGATTTGGCTATAGGAGGTTTCCAGGAACCGGAGTCCAAAAGAATTATGTTTTCCGAGCTCTGCAAAGCACCAACCTCACAAGACCCTACAAAACATGAAGACATCAACTATGCTACCCCAGAATTTTATGGAAGTTAGTAATAGGCAGACTTTATTTATTTTTATTTATTTATTTATTTATTTATTTATTTATTTATTTATTTATTTATTTGAGTATTTTTACCCTGCCTTTCTCCTTGGAAAAGGACCCAAGGCGGTTTACAATCCACCTCAGCTAGAAAAGAAAGATGTTCATAACCCAAGTAATGAAGATAATATATAGTCCAATATAATTAAGACATGTTCAAGTATTTGAGGACAGGGAATTGAGGGACATCTTACATCATTAATAGACAACATTACATTAAAGCAACATGGTTGTAAGTAGTCATAAACACAAAGTCTATGTGATCCCATAGATTCATATAAAAGACACATAATAGGTTGTCCATCATTCAGGGAAAGCTTGCCTGAAGAGAAAGGTCTTTGCCTGTTTCCGGAAGGACAACAGGTTTTTTTTTTAAAACTACAACTCCCAGTGGTAATAACAAGACAAAACTGCACATTAGCTGTAGTTGCTTTATTAACATGAGCGTGACAGTTGTCTCTAAGGCAGGCAGGCCCAATCTTCGGCTCTCCTGATATTTTGGACCACAGCTGCCAGAATTCTAAGCTTATATTGCCAATGGCAAAAGACTGTGGGAGTTGTGGTCCAAAACATCTGGAGAGACGATGTTTGGACATGCCTGCTCTAAGGCCTTCTACACTAGTGGTGAACAATTGTGGCTGGCCATCTGTCAGAAATACTGTGATGGGGAGGGGTTCCTGCATGGCAGGGGGTTGGACTGGATGGCCCTTGAGGTCTCTTCCAACTCTATGGTTCTATGATTCTATGAAATCACAAAAGCAAACACTTCTGAGTGTTGGAATGTGGGAATCCGAGTCAGTAAGGCCGACTGCCCACAGTGCCCTGGATACAGTGGGGAGCTGGGGAGCAAGTGAACAAGCACATGTGTGAGTGTGTTCGATTGTCTGCCTGCGTCCTGTGCAGCCGTTGCCCAAGAGGACACCTGGAGAAGGCAAACAGGGTCCCTGCAGGTGCAGAAAGTGTGTGTGGGTATGGATGTCTGTGAAGATCCTCAGTCATCCAGGTGAGGTTATCTGGAAGGTGAGTCATGGCAACTGGACTTCTTTTCTTGTGAGATGGAAACGATTCACTACTCAGACAAGCAGCTTTGTGAGTCTGAGGCAAGTTAGTGGTGAGGCTTCCACTTTATAGTTCCTCTGGATATGGGGACCTCTTGTGGGTGGGGATGTGTGTGCAGGTCACATTTGAATATGTCTTAATTGTACTCATAGAATCATAGGATCATAGAGTTGGAAGGGACCTCGAGGGCCATCTAGTCCAACCCCCTGCCATTCGGGAACCCCCATCACAATATCACCTCTGCTTCTACCCCTTCCTTTGGTTCAACGATTTTTTAGCACAGCGTCAGCAGCTGTCTGTCAGGAGGGAGGATACGGTAGCTATAGATTTCCTACCCTATTCAAAGACACATACAGAAGTTTGTCCCTCCAGCTCTCCTTCTCTCTTGGCCCTTTGCAAGGAACTACCCTGCAACAAAACCCCTCAAAACCTGATGGGTCTAATTACATAAACTGGATTCTTACCCATTAACACAGGCTCTTGCGTCAGCAATACTGATTTCACCCCACAACCCCAGTGGAAAGTATGGATGTTTTCAATTCCTTAATGCCTCCTCAGTTTAGCCGCTGGTGATTCTTCATTTAGGATAAATCAGCACCATCGGCAGTAATCCCCCCTCTTCTTATTAACAATTGTGCAAATCCATTACTTTCTACATAAAATGTTCTCACAGGGGAAAAATATGTTTTCTACCCACTATTTTTCGAAGAACTAGCTCTCTCCTAGATGAATTCCAACCCAATGATTGGTGACCACCCTCCTTTGTCCGTGTGTGGGTATGTTGTGTTCTCATAATCTAACTGCGGAATAGTGTTCCATATTTCTCTGCCTGGCTTCCTTACATCATCCCATAAAACTATGAGGGCCTGGATCTTCCCTTGTTTCAAATGCTTTTAGTTTTGTACTACCTCATGTATTCATTAATGAATAAGTGCCTTTATTTTGTATGTGTGTAACCTTATGCTCTGGACTGCTTTGCCTTAAATTTCATGCCTTAAAATGACCCAATCCACTCAAAATGAGGGTTGGGAGAGTGAGAACAGACAAAAGAATTTTTTTTTAAACCCAGCATGTTGTTAGTCTGTGGAACTCCCTGCCACAGGATGTGGTGATGGCATCCGGCCTGGATGCCGTCAAAAGGGGATTGGACAGATTCCTGGAGGAAAAGTCCATCATAGATTACAAACCATGATGGAGGTGTGTCATCTCCAGGCTTAAAACCGGGGTACTTCAAGGACCAGATGCAGCGGAGTGGTATCAGGAGACAGATATCTAGTCTCGTGCGTTCCCAGACGCATTTGGTGGGGTCACTGTGAGATACAGGAAGCTGGACTAGATGGGCCTTTGGCCTGATCCAGCATGACTCTTCTTATGCCAGTGAAGCCAGTTTCTGCTGCGGAGACCGTCCACGGAGGATCCCTGGACCCAGAGGAGACCACCACACCCACTGAGGTTCAGAATCCACATCTGGAGGATGCCATCGGCGGAAGAAGACTAGCCAGGTACAGCTGGCCATATGTAAGAAGGACACTGGGCTCGTCCCGTCCCTGGAACTTTTAGACTTTCTCTGTGAAGATATAAAAGTGACATTATTACAGCCTGTAACGTGTCTGTATACTCCGTATGTACTTTACTACCAGTAGCCAATTGTAACTTTTATTTTCACTGTTTTTGTATGCAGCAGTAACTGCGGACCTGTCTATGCACTACCATTCTCTACCTCTTTATATGTTTGTGTGTGTGTTGTGTCGTTACAGTCATGACAGACTCTTCATGAATGCATGTTCATGGAGTTTTCTTGGCAGGAGTACTGGAGTGGTTTGCCAGTTCCTACTCCAGGCGCCTACAGCACCTGGTATTCCCTGATAGTCTCCCATCCAAGAACTAGCCAGACCCGACCCTGCTTACCTTCCGAAATCAGGCGAGATGGGATGTGCTTAGGGCATCTAGGCTGCCCATTATATGTTTAAATATTCACTGATAAAAGTCAATCTGTCTTCTCCCTCCCTCTCCCTCCCCCCCTTGTTCACTACCAGCCATACTTTCAGATCTCTGTGGCAAAATGCGAAACCGACATGCTATTTGAAAAGCCTGTGTGATCCGAAACTAAACTTTTGCAACAATTAACCTCCTGGCGTGCTGTAAAAATGCTGTTTAAAAGGGGGAGAGGGGACCCAAGCCAACCCCAGGGTCACGCCATGTCTCTCTCTGACTGATGCTTTCTTGGCGATAGAAACCCCCAACATCTGCTTTGATTTAGTTATGATGGGACCCTCACTTGTAAATGCATGACTTAATCAGTCGCACCAAAGTGAACGGCACATTCTGCGGTGAAAGGAACGAGGGCCGCCAAGCTGGCTTCAGTTCTGATTGTCAATTGAATAAAAGCGGAGTAAAAGTAGAGATTTAAAAAAAAAAAAAAAAAAACAGAAGGAACCTAACCCATCCCCAACTCCTGATTTACAAAAGGCAGTGGTGTAACTGCTACCGAAGACAGAACACCTGGCCGTATCATTAGATCTGTCCTTTCCAGGTGGTGGTAGTCCCGTTGTTGTTGTTGTTGTTGTGGTGGTGGTGGTGGTGGTGGTGTCATTACAGTCGTGACCGACTCTTTGTGACCCCATGTCCATGGAGTTTTCTTGGCAGGAATACTGGAGTGGCTTGCCGTTTCCTTCTTCAGGCGCCTATAACACCTGGTATTCCGTGATGGTTGCCCATCCAAATACTGGCCAGGCCTGATCCTGCTTAGCTTCAGAGATCAGGTGAGATCGGATGCGCTCAAGGCATCTAGGCAGTGATCCCAATGATGGGTCTCCTTCAAATCTTGGGGAAATGCCTTTATTTCCCCAGGGGTGGGGGCATCAATGGTGCTTCTCTCTTAAACTTCATGGATCTGAACAGCATGGTTTTGGTTAAATGTGGAATTTTTAAAAGATAAAATTTAAAATAAATACTCCAATAGATACATAAATAAATAAATATCCAAAAAATGCTGTGCCCTGGCCACACAGAGCCTCAGGCATTAAACAGCAAAGGAATCAATTGTCGACTTGCCCCCAAACACAACATCTCTAATTCAGCCGGTAGATCAGAAGGTCATAAAGACCTTAAGGCTCGTTGCACAATATGGAAAAGATTGTCAATGCAATGGAAGAGAACTCCAATAGAGAGAACTGGTATGTTTTTGAGACAGGTATTCATGCTTTGTAATTATATTGCCTTAAATTGAATGCTGCGGCAAGATTGGTGGTTGGTGCTGGCCGATACGACCACATCACCCCCACTCTGGCTTGCTTGCATTGCTACCTGTTGCTTCCCGAATAAGGTTCAAGGTATTGGTTTTGATTTACGAAACCCTCCAAGGCTTGGGACCAGAATATCTGACAGAGCGCATCATCCAAAGATCAACATCGGCCCGAGCCACCGGGCTTAAAAAATGCCCCCTTTAGTGAGTTTTCCAAGATCTACCGGAGAAGGTTGGGAATTTTTTGATGTAAAAAAATGTGCCAGAAGTCCGTGGGAGCTCGTATATGATCCAGTTTTCTGTTTTGTTTTTATTCCCTATCCCTGACTAGTTCGTCTTGGGGCTTGCTGGTGCTTTTTTAAAAAAATTCCCCTCCCACCCCAGCACTAATCAGCTGGCCTTCCTGCTCTCAGTGCTGTTTTTTAATTTTTAATTTTTATTTTTTTCTAGCGCCACCTGCTGGCCCTGGGGGCTGGCCTGCGCTTTAAAAAAAAAATCCTTGTAGGTGGGAACGGAGATCCCACATCTTTAGTCACGTGACCAAGAAAGAAGAAAAGCGGACTATCACAATATCCAGATCTTCTCCCAGGTGAGATAGTGGCCTTAAGCCACATGTAAAAAGGAAAGTATGTCTCTTAAAAGATGATTAAAGTTCTTAAGTTCTTATCAAATTTCTTAAAATCTATGAAAGCAGAATATATTGTTCAGCCTTCTAGCAGGTTAAGAACACAAAGAAAAATAATACTTTTGTATGTGCTCTCCCAACTATTTCCCAGTTAAAAATCTTTGGAGGAAAAATCCATGATGTTTTTGCCCCTTTGTTCAGCTGCTCTCCTGCATGATTGTTTTTGATATCCAGCAAGTGTAACAAAGTGTAAAGCTGTCTTTTGAAGATGAGTGGAATGCTGAGCTATGAGTCCTATTTCCACATATTTACAACTCTTATCAATGGTTTCCTTTCCTTCTAATTATAAATAAACCTCATACACAGTTCCTGGAAGGTTAAATACTGCATTTAAAAAATCAAGTAGATATGTTTCCAAGTGAAATTGTCTCATTGTTGCACCTATTATAACTCTGATGTTATGCAACCTACAGTCCAGGATTTTGTCATTATACTGAAAACAATTTTTGTTTTGACTATTTTAATAGAATGTATAAATTCATAGTCCTGTAGCACCAAAGATTTGAAAACTTAGATTCTTGTAATACCCGGATATTCAAACACAAAGACATTGGAAAGGACAGAGAGTGCCAACATTCAGACATGCATATATCACATCTAAATTTATAAGTTATAACCAAAATATTATTAATCTGTCAGTATTGCTTTGCTCATCCGGAACTAATTGTTTTGGTACAGTTAAATAATTGTTTTATGTTGGTAAACAGAGCCAGGAGTTATGTTTAAAACTTTTTTCTAATAATTTTTAGCACTCTTCAAGAAAAAAGCCTGATCAGAAAACTGTCAGAAAACCACCTGGCTGCTTGTCCTAACAGGAGTTGGGGATGTTTGACTTTCTGAACCACAAATTAAGCATTTGATTGTTTGTTTGCTGCCCTGTTTGTTTGCTTGCTTATTTTTGCCACTTTATTTCTCCTTTATCTGTTTTTATTCATTATTGTTTGTACATCTGACTGCCTATTTAATTTTTCTATGTTGTTCACCACCAAGAGTTCCCTATGGGAAAGTCAGGTGGTCTATAGATGCAAATAAATAAATAAATAAATAAATAAATAAATAAATAAATACCATACATACATACATACAGCGGCAACCCAACTTAAGAGCACCTTGACTTAAGAGCAATTCAACTTAAGAGCGGAAAACTGTTGGTGTTTTAACTGCTGCGTTACAAATTTTAGATATGGTCTGCTCCACTTACAAATATTTTTTTATTTTTAAAAATTTTAAACTTATATTTTCAATTTTTTTAGGTAGGTGCTTCGACTCAAGAGTAGTTAGACTTAAGAGCTTGCGTTCGGAATGAATTAAATTCATAAGTTGAGGTACCACTGTTGTTGTTGTTGTTGTTGTTGTTCAGTCGTTCAGTTGTGTCCGACTCTTTGTGACTCCATGGACCAGAGCTCGCCAGGCCTTCCTATCTTCCACTGCCTCCCAGAGTTTGGTCAAATCCATATTGGTTGCATCAATGACACCGTCCAACCATCTCATTCTCTGCTGTCCTCTTTTCCTTTTGCCTTCAATCTTTCCCAACATCAGGGACTTGAGTCCTCTCTCCTCATGAGGTGGCCAAAGTACTGGAGCCTCAGCTTCAAAATCTGTCCTTCCAGTGAACATTCAGGGTTGATTTCTTTCAGGATGGATAGGTTTGATCTCCTTGCAGTCCAGGGGACTCTCAAGACTCTCCTCCAGCACCACAGCTCAAAAGCATTGATTCTGCGGCGATCAGCCTTCTTTATAGTCCAGCTTTCACTTCCATACATCACTACTGGAAAAACCATAGCTTTGACTATCCTGACCTTAGTTGGCAAAGTGATGTCTCTGCTCTTTAGGATGCTACCTAGGTTTGCCATTGCTTTCCTCCCAAGAAGCAGGCATCTTTTTATTTCGTTGCTGCAGTCGCCATCTGCAGTGATCAAAGAGCCGAAGAAAATAAACTCTGGCATTGCCTCCATTTCTTCCCCTTCTATTTGCCAGGAGGTGATGGGACTGGTGACCATGATCTTAGGGCCTTTTCACATTACCCCTAAGATCCGCTAGCCCAGGGGTCCTCATTTTCAAACAGTGCACCACTCAAGAGTGGGTGGGGGCAGCGGGGGACCAAGAAAATGAATGCCCCCTAGCTCTGGGCAGTAGGCAGAAGCAATATATCCCACTGCTTTGAACTGCCTCAGCAATAGAAGCAGCTTTCTTTCCCCAGGGGGGTAGGTGGGGGGTTCAATTTCCCGGGGCTGGAATCAGGAGGAGGTGATGGAAATTCAGACCAGAGATCTTAGGGGTTTGTTGTTTGATGTTGAAAAAAGCGCTCACCTCCGTTTTTCACTGCATTCAGATCTCTTTCCGGGAAGTCCCTTATATCCGCATCAGAATTTTCACCTCCAGAGAGCAGGTTCTGAAAAGTGCAATAGGTCCTCCTCATCTTTCTGCTCCCGAGCTGGGATCAGTTTAGGGGACAAAGGGCCTTAGTTTTTTTGATGTTGAGCTTCAGCCCATTTTTTTCACTCTCCTCTTTCACCCTCATTAAGAGGTTCTTTAATTCCTCCTCACTTTCTGCTATCAGAGAACAGGTACCACTGTACATACATACATACATACATACATACATACATACATACATACATACATACATACATACATACCATCATTGTATTCTTGAAGGCTTTTCATGGCCGGGATCTGATAGTTGTTGTGAGTTTTTTATGCTAGCCAAAGAGTCTGGCGAAACGTCAGGAAGAAAAACTTCCAGAACACGGCCAAACAGCCCAAAAACTCACAACAACTATCAAATGCCATCATTCTCCATCCTGGGACCTAACTTAGAGGAACGCTGAAAATGCCTGAATGCCTTCCTGTTCAGAAAGATTGGTTTCAGCCAGAACCAAGACGGGGACCGGAAGCTAGTGCGGAACTAGGCTTAAGACTCAAATCCTTCTGATTTAAATCTTTCTCCTAAGGGCATCAAATTTAAGCATTTGGAAGATAAGGTAGGTAGATAATTTGGAATGTAGAGTTATGGTATTTATAGTCCAGAAAATATGAACATCCCATCCCCTAGCCCCAAGTACAGTAGGTACGTTGAATCATTTGCTGAATGGCCACATCCAAGCCTTCCCTTCCAAACAGTGGGGGACTAATGGCTCTGATGCTGCAGGTGTGCTTAATCCACTTTCAGTCCGAACTTTAAAGTAGCTTCAAAGGATTTACAGGAGTCTAAGGAGCTCCCCCAAGTGCTGAACTTATCTTGGAGATAGGATTCACCCACCTGGATAGTTCTTCTCAAGACCTCTGGATCAAAACTCCAAGTAGATTTGCAACTTGAATGGCACTGTTGTCGTGAATCTTGGCCAATGAGATAGTCCATTCCGTTGTTGAAGAGCTGTATTCTCAGAAAGTTCTTCTTTTCCTGCATCTGCCTAGAACTTGCTCCATTGTGTTGGGGAGTGGTGCTCTGTTCTGCTCCATTCCTTTACCGATACAGAGTAGAATTCTGGTTAAACAGTAGTAATGGGATAGAAGTACCTTTGGCCACATCTGAAGGCAACAGGCCAGTGCAGGGATATTCATCTGGCCATGTGGTCCATGCAGATCAGCCTTCCAGTGGAAGAAAATCACCAGGGGCTTTAAGAGAGACTGCTGCCCTTCTCCAAAATAATCTGCTTGGGGGATTTTATCTCCTTATGCTTAAGGATAAATTTGGCCCAGCATGATTTGCTCACAAGAACTCAAGGTAGCACATCCCACATTTCTGAGTAGAGATGGCACAGGATGTCATTAATCCTGCCTATCAAAAGGTCTTAGATCTCTCACCCTGTGAGCCCTGGATCCACTGCACCAGTGGTTCCCAACCTTGGGTGCCCAGATAATCGTCTTGGAACAAAACTCCCAGAAGTTTTCACCACTGGTGATGCTGGCCAAGGATTCTGAGAGTTGCAGTCCAAGAACATCTAAGGACCCACAACACCATGGATACCAGAACTCTGAACATTAGATCCAGAACCATATTCTTTGGGCTGAGAGCTTATCTCAAGACAGAGGTGATAACTGATCCAAGGGGTAAAACTAAATGAGATGCCAGTTTCAGATGTAAATGATGAGGAACGCTTTTCCATCCGAAGATGCAAACCTTCAAAGCGGCCACAGTTTGCACAATCAGCTTGCAAATAAAGCTCATGATTGCCAGTCCCAAAACAACAAAAGGAAGCTAATTTGCAGCTTGCAAAACATCATGCTCTTTTAGTTTCCAAAGGAGATCCTGCTTTTAAGGATGAGTTTATGATAGCGTCTGTTTTGTCCTTTGTGTAACAAAGAACAAGAGAAGGTGGATTTGCACAATATTTATCTGCATGAAAATTTAAAAATATGTTCTATAAGATAAATATATTTTTAAATAATCGACATATAACCTTTCCTTTCCTTTTTTGGTAATAGTATATTTTGGTGTTTTATTGTTTTATTATTGCTGTTTTACTATATGTTTATATTATGTTACTATGTTAGCTAGTTAGAGTAGCGGATAGATAATTGATAGATAGATCGAGAGAGAGAGAGAGAGAGAGAGATTTCTGAATTACTAGATAGATAGATGGAGAGATAGATAAAATAACACATTTCTGAATTACTAGATAGATAGATAGATAGATAGATAGATAGATAGATAGATAGATAGATAGATAGACAGATAGATAGATAGATAGATGGCAGGGAACACACCTTACTCAGAACGAAGGCAAATTATTTTTTGGACTACTATTATCTTGGACTACAACTGGCCCTTTGCTAGTTGTGTACTTTGGGAGTTGTGGTAAAAACAAAGTATCCCAAGCTATGATCTCATTGAACTGAGGATAACCGTTATCAAATTACCTCTGCATCTCTAAAGTTCAGATGCTGTTGATAGACAACTGGAAGGTCTTCCAATTTTTTTTAATCTTTACACCTATGTTAGTTGGGCTGTGCTTCAAATGGTAAAAACAGCTTCAAAGAGGAGTGCTTTTCAAACAGAGAACTGTTCCCTGCAAAGCAGGACATATGGCTACTTCTGTTAGAGTCTTAACAACCTTGCATGCTGTCTGTAGAAAGTATGGCTGGGACGGACCTCTCTGGGCTGGTGTGACTATTGATGCATCCAGCACTAACCAATAGTTAATGAATTCAAAGACAGCCTCGACCTCTCTTTAATCAACCGAACACAGTTTGTTCTTTGTTTGCTATGGATCTGTTGCCAACTCTAAGTCAAGAAACATTTTTATTCTTTCTCCTACAAATGTCTCAGAGTGAATTACTGAGACTTTAAGTGCCAGTAATGAGAAAGGGGTGGACTCAGGGGAACCAGTAGCTATTCTCTTCTATAAATCCCTGTTTTCTTACTGCACAGCTAAAGGGGTTTAACTGGAAATCCAATACTCTACAACAACTTTAAGTGTTAATCTTGCCGAGTGGTCAGAATACTGAGAACAGAATTGTGTGTGCCAGGTGCCTGGTTTGGGCCCGACACCCCAAATCATAGGTACTAAGTGCAGCAAATTGCACCTTGCTTTGCTTATCGGCCTCCAGTAATGTCTGACAACTGACAACTGTGGGTTCAGTGCCCTGCTGGTAATTTGTAATGTCCTTTAAGAGCAATCGGTTATATTTTATTGCAGTGGCTGCCTCAGGTCTGTCAGTCTCTTTGCATCAGTTACCTCATGGCCTCCATTTAGCTCCTGAGGGCTCTGCACTCTGGATGGCCTGGGACAAATTTATGAAGCCTCCATATCTGTATATGGGATAAATGGTAGTAACTGGCCCAGACTCCTGCCCTGCCTCCTTTCCAGCCAGAAGCTGGAGCATAAATCTTGAAACTATGTGTTGAGCCAGCTGCTACATCGTTTAAAAATAGTCAACTTGGTGCCAATAAGACAGATCACTCAACATGGGGGCCGTCAAGAGAAATCAAAGGCATGTGGGAGTAGTGCCCTGGTTGGGGCCCGAACATCATTCCCCCCTCCCGCATCGTCCACTCCCCCCCCCGAAAAAAATACTTTACAGGGTTACATGTCTCCCCACATGGAACTGTCTGCGGTCAAACGTTGATTTCTCCCGGCCCAGGAGGGCACAGATGGCTTCACATTGCATGGAGGTCTGGTGGCACCTACTGCTCTTTTAAGGTCTTTTAACGTCTGATGTTACACAGAGGTTTCTCTGTGCTTTAACAAAGGCGACCAAAGGTCCCCGGAGGCATTTTACCTCCTCTCCCCCTCAAAATCCCTCTAATCCCTGTCTCGGAGACCTAACACTTCTCTGGCTTTTAACAGCACTCGGTCTTTGCTGGAGCTGCTGTGGTTGACTGGTCCCCCCCCCCTTATTCTTATCCGAGCATTGCACAATGTAAAATTCTAGGCGTATTTTGTATGAAATATTTTGGTGGTTGCGATGGTGGGTTTTTTGCATTCAGTTTTTAATTTGCCATGTTTCCAGCTAGACACTAGAACTCAAAAGACCCTGCTCAGCCATGGAAACTCACAATGTGTGTCTTTGCGGCACAGGTAAAACCACTCTTTAAATATCTCACATACCATTTAAAAAAACATTAGGGTCACTAATAGGCCCAACCTGATGGCTCATATAAAACACATGTACCGCTTTGTTTTGTTGTTCCTTAATGGTACAGTGGTTCAATTGCAGTATTGCAGTGAAAACTCTGCTCATGACCCGGGTTCAATGCAAATCCATGGTTTTTTTTTTTAAAAAAAATGTGAAACTCTAGACAACTGCTACTGGCACTGAGATATAAGGATTAGAGATGGGCACGAAATGAACTTTTAGTTCATTTCGTTATTCATTATTTATTTCGTTATGTAACAAAACGAATAACAAACCTAGGGGTAAATTTAAAACAAAACGAACCAAATAGAAAAAAATTGGTTCCGTTCAGTTCGGTTTGTTAATGGGGGTGGTGGAGATGTCTCCTACCTGGTGCTGGTCCAGAGGTCCGGTCTTCCTGGCTTCAGGGACAGCGACGGGGAGGGGGGGCACGTGGTCAGCAAAAACCAATAAAAATCAAATTAAAATCATTTTTTTTAAAAAAGAGCGCCGACCAGGCCCCAGGGGACACGCGGTGGGTGCTTAAAGAAAAAACAACAACAACAAAACTAAAAGCCCTGTGCTACAGCTGTAGTGTGGAGCCGAAACCAGAAGTAAAAAACAAAAAACAAAACAAAAATAAAATTAAAATAAAATTTAAAAAGGAGCGCCGACCGGGCCCAAGGGGTGGCCTGGTCAGCCCCCTAAAATCGTGAAAATAAAAAATAAAACCAGCGCCGACCCGGCCCCAGGGGGCGCACGGTCGGTGCTTGAAAAAATAAAAATAAAATCAAAATAAATAAAAAAGGAGCACCGACCAGGCTGCCGCCAGTAAGAACCCAAACCCCAAACTGGTTCGGGTTCACACCGAACCCAAACCGAACCAAGGGTGCGCCGGAACCAAATAAACCCAAACCATGGGTTTTCTGGTTCATGCCCACCTCTAATAAGGATCATGGTCTGACTTTTTTCCTGTGAAGCCGCCTGCTGGGATTTCTTAGGAAGACGTCCAAAACAGGCATTCCGTAAGAACTCACCAGAAGGTGGCAAAAATAAAAACTATTCCTTTAATTTCTTACGTGCCTCAAAAACATATTGGGGTCACCTTATACTGGATGTGATCTGATGACACTTAACAAAGGTGCAAATTAGGCACATCCTCTCAATTCCCAGGAGCTTTATGGTGCAGTGGTTCAACTGCAGTATTGCAGTGAAAACTCTACTCATGACTCGGGTTCAAACCCTGGTAGCTAGCTTGAGGTTCACTCAGCCTTCCATCCTTCTGAGGTCAGTAATTAAGTACTCAGCTTGCTGGGTGGGGTGGGTGCCAATGTGTGGCCTGCATAATTCAGTTGTAAGAGAATCCTTTCGACACTGAGTGGTAGAGGAAGAAGCCACAGTGGCTAGTATATTCAGGATCAAAGAACACAGGTTCCAGTGGAAAAGTTAAAAAAACAAACAATTTTTTTTTGAAAAAGACAGAGTCGAGATATGAATTGGCCCGAAGCTCGTTGACAGAGCTGGCTGGGTCAGAGATAAATTCCAGGACCCTGTAAAATATAGATGGTTCAAGACGCCATTTCAGATTACTATGAAAACATGTACAGTATGTGTTTTATATATAAGTGTGTGTAATATTCTGAATTCATTATTGTGTTCAGCAGCATTTTCATGCCACAGTTGTATACCTTAAAGAAGCACTGTACGTGGATCAAATTATAGTGTATTGTGATAAAAATCAGCATTGTTTTACACAGAGGTTTTGGTCACTGAATATATTTTTCCATGCTTCCTATTGAATTTGGTTAGCTGTTCAAGAACATTGAGGCACATTGGTTAAACTGCTGTACTGCAGCCTAAACAGGACTCATGAGCCAGGTTTCAATTCCAGGTAGCAGGCTCAAGGTTCACTCAGCTAGCCATCCTTCTGAGGGTTGGTAAAATGAGTGCCCAGCTTGGGGGGGGGAGCAATGTGTAGCCTGAATAATTAAATTATAAACTGCCCAGAGAGTGCTTTAAGCGCTATGAGCTGGTATATAAGCAGAACACTTTGCTTTGCTTTCACAAGTCTTAGAGAGGAAATACATTTTCAAAGCAAGAGAAGTGGCATTAAAAATGACAAGACAGAGAGATAAGTTTGGTTTTTGTTTGTTTGTTTGTTTTGGGGACTTCTGTGGATGGTCCATGAGGATGCCACATGTCAACACCCATTTACAACACCGTAAACCCTCAGGAAATAGAATTGTTTACCCTTGCTTTGGCATAAGGGACAGCAAAGATGTTTGGACTGCAAGATAATCTTTTGATGCCAGTCAGCCAAAGGAACTCAGAATGTGTAGGTGATGAAGGACGTTCTGTAGGAGAGGAAGAGCTTCTATTAATGTCACTGGTGGGCCTGCAGGTAAATTCACACGGGCACTCATAAAACATCTATTCCATGAGGTTAGGCAGGACGAATATCAATTTTAAGTGAGGTCACGACAGAAACAGAGATCTACTTGCACCATTTCCAGACTTTGGATCAACATTCAAAACTGGATGTGGTTTTTCAATCCTTCCTCCCTTTATTTGTAATAAGGTTTTTTAAAATCTCCCTCAGGATTGCAACAGAGAAAGAAAGAGTTAAATTCTCTCAGAGAATCATAGAATTGGAGAGTTGGACATGACCCCAAAAGAGCCTCCTTTTCCAGGAAGGGATTGTCAGCTCAAGTCCACTTGATCCTTCAGGATGGCCTGCTGTGATCTTATCATCAATTATCAATCATCATCACTCCTCCAACAACCGATGCAGTGTGCCTTCAAAAAAACCAGATCACCAGATGCACAGATATGTATAAGCGTTAAGTCAGGTAGTGAAGCACAATACAGTAGGACCCCAGTATCTGCTGTGGATTGGTTCCCAGCCTTCCCGTGGATAATGAAAACCGTGGATAAGACAGAACACCCAAAAGCCCCAAAACTTCTGCATTGTGACAGTAGATTGCTTTATGGCTGCTGTTTTGTAACAGTAGCTTGCTTTACAGCTGCTGTTTGTCATAGTACCTTGCTTTATGGCTGCTGTTTTATGATAGTTTGCTTTACAGCTGCTGATTATGACTGTAGCTTGCTTTGCGGCTGCTGAATTATTTATTTAATTTTTTCCCTGCCAACTGTGGATAACTGAATCAGTGGATAACGAATCAGTGGATATAGGGGTCCTACTGTAATTAGAGCACTGGATCAGGCCTGGGAGATTTGGGTTCTAATCTCCACTCAGTTATGAAAACTCATGGTGATTTCAGGCCAGTCACTCACTCTCAGGCGGACTAACCTCACAAGGCTGTCGTCAAGGCAAATCACGAGAGGGAACAAGGTCACCAAGGGAGGCAGACATCTCAGGCACCAAATGTTGTAGGGGTGGGCAGTATTATTACTTCCAAATCTTCTGGATTGTCTTCTGTAAATGAAGATGAAAGAAGATGGAGAATAATGTTCCACTGTAGTGTCTGTGAAGATTCTCAGTCATCCAGGTGAGTTTATCTGGAAGTTGAGTCATGGCTACTGGACTTCTTTTTGAGAGAGAGAAACCTTTCACTGCTCATCCAAACAGCTTCATCAGTCTGAATGCAGCTAGTGCAAGTCCTCCATCTTATAGTCAGTCAGCTTTGACCTCTTGTCACCCTGGTCTGTATTAGGCTCATGAGATGAATAATGGCCTGAATAGGCTCGTTAGTGAGACAATAGTATCCATAGCCTTAAGGTGAACAACTGTGGTGCTGAATCCAATCCACTTTGCAAGTCTGTCCTTCCAGATAGTTCAGTGATTTAGGCATCTGGTTGCGGAGCCAGAAGTTGGAAGTTTTGTTGAGTCTGCAGCAGGCTATTCCTGCTGTATGCTGCTGAGCCTCAGAATTCCCAATAAAGAGTCCAGCAGGAGAGACATCCAAGGGGGAATACTGGTTTTACTGAGCTCAATAAAAGACAGCAGGCCAACAACCCACCCAGGACAGTGCTGAGGTGTTCCGCCCAGAAACAAAATGGTTGCAAACTTTTATACCTTTCCCCCTCCCCTCCCACAGCGTGCACACAGATCCCTGGGATAGGTAGGTGGTGATCTTCAGGGAGGCCACCAATGGTGACAGTCCAGGGTGTCTCCCAGGGCGGTCCTGGGGTGGTTTGGGGGTGGTCCTGGGGCTGGCAACATTACCCAGTCTCTGCCCCATTATCCAGGTGTGGATGGGTTAATGTTTGCTATTGAGGTGTTTATGAGCCATGATCATTGGAAACAATGGGCAGAAGCAAATCACATTGTCCAGGAGTTTGGCTAATCTTCAATTCAATAGGAGGGCTGGAAAGTCAACAGAAGGGTCCCAAGTCGTCAGACAAGTTTCTCCAGGGTATGTGGAAAGGAGACAATGGGAGGTCTCCTGGCAGTCCCCTGGCTGAGATTAATCTTTTTGTCCATGAGGAGATTCTTGCCTCGCCCTGGAATCTCCTTGATTGGTGTAGTCGCTTCTGGAAGATGCAGCCATGCCAAAGAGTCACCATTTTCCTCCTTCTCTCCCCCTGGTTCCTGCCCGAGATGGTGGTCCCAAGCATAGAGAGAGGAGGGGAGTACCCAGGAAAACATGGTGGGATAAGAGGTAAAGAGGGGAGCGGGGGGGTGACCTTCTAGCTCAAGGTGACGGGGAGGGGAAGGCAGGAGAAAGAGAGGGGGGCAGTGGGCCAACAAGCAACATAATCAACTCAATGGGTGAATGATGAGTCATCCATGATAAGAAATGGGGTGAGTATAGTCTTGAGGTAGAATAATGGCAGACCTTCCCATGGTCCAGATGAAGACAAAGGAATTTGATGTCCAGGTGCTTGAGCTGGAGGCTGGAGGGCTAAGCAGGAAAAGGTGCCCCATACAGCCCATTGTCCCTGTGGAGGAAGGAGAAGATTCCCTCTGGCAAAATCCATTCAGGGGAACCAAGCAGTTTGAACTGGTTTCGCCATGTGACAGGGTGACGGTCCTTGATTTGAAATGGAGGTCACTTCCCCAACATGGAGGCAGCGTGTACCCTTGTCCAGGCCTTGAGATATGTGGAGGAAGAAGGAATTGGGAAAATGGAGGGGTCGGGGACATTACTGGAAGGCAGGGAGAGGAAGGACACAGAGGGGAGAGGTGGAGGAACTTTTTTTGGGGAAGAGAGAGAGGGAGAGAAAGGAGAAGAAAAAGAGGGAAAGAGAAAAAACTTCTTGGTGCCCTTTTGGCTGTGCAGGGAACGATGCAGTGATGAAAAGGGGGTTAATATGAGATGATTTCCCCCACCCCCTCAAGTGTGCCAAGGTCTGGTCTACTGGGGAGTAAGGGTTTGCCCCATTTCCCCTACTTTCCTGAGGCTCGGGGGGGGGGCACATGTCCAGGGGAAACAAAGTATCGAATCCACTGTCAATCACCCCTAACCTCTTTTACCAAGCCCGTTCGCTTGTAGGGAAAGAAACCAGAACTTCTCAGCCATTTCTTTTTGGGGAACGGCTGGGCCGATATGGACCAGGTTTGTTTGCATTGTGCTTGTGACGATATCAAGGATTGCAGCCAGATGCGGGGGTCTAATTTTGTCCTTGCCTAATTGACGTGTGCTCGTAGGAGCGGGTGCGGGCCTGCGTTCGCAGACACGCGTCTGCTCCCAATTCACACACACACACACACACATGTTTTTTTCTTTGTGTCCTCCACAGTTTGATGCCCACTGTGCCTCCTTGTCCTCCCAGCTCTGCCATGCCAGGATTATATTGTCCAGGGTGAAGAAGACTGGGAGAGCTGAATTTCCCCCTTGACCTTCAGACATCAGAAGATGGCTCCAAACTCGCCTGTCAATTGATTCTCCCTCTCCAAGTTCAACATACAAAACTCCCTTCACCCTTCTTCTCAGAAGACTTGGTTTCCAGACTTCTTATCATTTCTGTCACCCTGCTCAGAACACTGTCAAGTTTGTTGACCTCTGTCTTAATCTGTGGTGCCCAGTACTGGGCAGAGTGTGCTGGGTTAAGCAGCAAGAGAGTAAAGCAAAGCAAAGTGTTCTGCTTATACAGTATACCACCCCATACCACTTCAAGTAGTCTCTGGGTGGTTTTACAGTTTTAATTATAGTATGAAGGCTACACATTGCCCCCCTCCCCCAGCAAACTGCATACTCATTTTACTGACCTCAGAAGGATGGAAGGCTGAGTGAACCTTGAGCCTGCTCCCTGGGATTGAACCCCAGGTTGTGAGCACAGTTTTACCTGCAGTAAAGGCATTTAACCACTGCTTCCCTTGATCTGGACACTATCCTTCTGTTGATACATCCTGCCATTCCAATTCCTTTCTTTGCTGCTGCATCCCTGTTGATGAGTTTTTAGCTTGCAGTTGACTAAGACTGTGGTCACAAAGTCTAAGTCTAAGCATTTAAGTCTAATTTAAATCCATTCATATCTTATTGTTCACAAAATGCAAGAGTGAAATCAATTAATATAAGCAAGGATCCCCCCCCCAACTGGCTGGCAGAGGCTTTTTAAAATATTTTGCTTCTAAAATTGATTCGGTTCAATGCAGTTTTGTGGAAATAAGTCGATTTCAGAAGCGGATACGCTAAAACTGGTTTGAATCACTGGGAATAAACCAATTTCTATTCAGTGCACATGAAGATGGTTGCTTGTTCAAACACCATGTGACCTGAATCTGATTTTCTGAATAGAAATTGCCAGTGTAAAGACAGCCAAAGGCTTCCTGTTCTCCTTCACAGGTACAACTGCCAAGATATTTTTCCTATCTAAGCAGAGGACGTTAGACTTACAGTGGACCCTCGCATAAAAAACAGTTTGTATAACATAAAATCTGTACAACATAAAAAATTCCAGAGATAGGAGAAATATGCTTAACAGAATTGCCTATGGGGCGAATCCGTACAACATAAAAATGGTCGTAATTAGGGATTACTCCGTTTTCAATGCATTCCTAAGGGAAATTTGTACAAAGGAAATTTTGCTTAACAGAATTTCATTTGGGAATGAATTAATTCCTTTATACAAGGTACCACTGTATTTCTGTTGAGATGAATTTTATTTGGAGCAGGGTTAGCTAATTTTATTTGGAGCAGGGTTAGCTAATAGCTAATTAACTAAGAGTAAACATGACTTAGCCCATCATCATCCACACTATTGTCTTCCCAATTACTATGTACTGTACAGTGTAAAACAGCTGGTGAAAACAGACAACAGCAATAAGAGTCATTCATTCACAAGTGATGAGAAGAAAAGGCTCACTGGAAAAATAGGAACACTAGGAAGAGTTGAAGACAGCAGGAAGAGAGGAAGAGCAAATATGTGTTGGATTGACTTAATGAAGGAAGCCACAACTTTTACTTGGCCTCAGCTGAGTAGGCCTGTTAATGACAGAGCATTTCAGGGGTCACTCATTCATAGGGTTGCCATCAATCAGAACTGACTTGACAACAACGCTCTTGACATGGCTCTGGGTGTATTCTAAACTAGGAATACAACCAGAGCCATGAGAAAGAAATGGCTCTATCACACATTCTGATTAAATTTGCAGATAAATCGTTTCCAAAATCTTGTCTCCATGGCCACTGGGCTGTCAAAAAACAAACAAACAAACAAAAACCCATTAGCAAATCTTCCAAAACCTACCAGAGAAGTTGGGAAATTTTTGTTCTGGTTAAAATCCACATTTTTCTGGAACCATATGGTCCGGATTTCTGCTTTTTTATTTTTTCCTAGCACCAACTAGCTGGTCCTGGGGCTGATTGGCACTTTTAAAAATATTTTTATCCCCTCACCCCCAGCACTGACCAGCTGGCGTTTGGACTGTCAGCGCTCCCCCTCTAGTACCGACTAGCTGGTCCTGGGGTTGGTCGGTGCCTTTTTAAAAAATCCTTGTACATGGGAATGGAGAACCCACATCTTCAGTCATGTGGCTGCTATCTCAACTGGGGAAGATCCTGATCTTCAGAAGGGCCAGCTTTTCCTCTTCCTCCCGTCATGTGACTGAAGATGTGGGATAGTAGTTCCCATGTTTTTAAAGTGCAGTTCAGCCCAATGGCCAGCAGGTGGCGCTAAGATTTTAAAAAGGACCAGCTGACTGGTGCTAGGGGTGGGGAAGTTTAAAAAAACAGCTCCCAACCAGCCAGCTGCCTGGAGCTAGGAGGATGGGGGGTAAAAAAAAAAAAACAGCGCCAGACCAGCCAGAGGACCAGCTGACTGGCACTAGGGGTGGGAGAAGTGAAAAGAAAAATACAAAACAGCACCTTGATCGGCCCTAGGAACAGCCGGTCGGTGCTATGAGAAAAAAAGAAGAAGAAAAACGGATCATCTGCATAGTCCCATGATGTCCGCCTCCTTAAAAGGTGGATTTTTTAAGTGAGGCAAAAAATTCCCTACCTCTCTGGTAAGTCTTGGAAACCTCACTTAAGGGGGCATTACTGGGTTTTTTTTTTTTCTTTCAAAAAGCCCAGTGGCCATGGGGATGGCATTTTTGGATATGGTTTATCTACAAATTTAATCTGCATTTAAAGGGACGTGGGATAGGGGCCAAAGAAAGAAGAAAAGCCAGACTTTCACAATATCCAGATCTTCCCCCAGGTGAGATAGCGGCTAAAGTCACCTAATGATCTATACTAGCAATTTTGAATTCAGCAGGCCTACATTCTGAGAAGTTTGCCTGCTGTGTCCCTGCGTAATTTCAATGTAGCAGAATTACTCTCATCAAAAGCTGGTTGTAAAATGGAGTACTCCACATGTACCTCATGTTTATCAACAGGAATCTAACAACCTTCAGCTGACCGAGGGAGTCTTGTGGCCCAGTGGTTAAAGTGCAGTACTGCGGTGAAAACTCTGCTCATGACAAGAGATGGGCATGAACTGTCCGTTTGGCATTTCATCCCAGTTTGTCTACTGCTGCAACAGGGGTTTGGCAGTTCAGAGCCCTGGCCCCTCCTGAGGGCGCTTACTCAGAAGCAGTACCTGGAGGAGGCGGGACAGGGAAGCTGGGATGTTACTTCTGAATGGGTGCCTGCTGGAGGGGCGGGGCACCAATCTACCAATCACCAGAATTGCATGCCCATCTCTGCTCAGGATCCAAGTTCCATCCCAAATGACTTGGATACTCACCTCAAGGTTGACTCAGCCTTCCATCTTCCTAAGAGCAGCAAATTCACTACCCAGATCAGGGAGGGGGCAGTGTCTAGCTTGCATAATTAAACTGTAAAGTTCTTAGAGTGCTTTAAAACCTATGAGGTAATAAGCAGCACACTTTGCTTTTTGACTTTAATTTTGTATGAGGAGAACACCCATATCCAGTTCTGGGTTATAAGTTTTTGTATGAGGATCAGTAAAATTCATTTTTATTTGTGCTGGAAAACAAACCAGGCTACAGAGCAGAAGAGAACAAACGCCCATACTTTTCTCCCAGGCACTGGGTGGCCCTTCCCAGTGTGTATCATTATTATGATTACTGTTATTATTGCTATTAAAATTATACCCAGCCGTCACAAATTAGTGCTCAAGGCAGCTTACAATCTTCATAAAATGATTTTTAAAAACCAAGTAAAACTAATCTAACCATAAAACCATTAAAATCAAATACAGCCAATCCTACCATAACAACCATTAAAATAAACGAAGTGTACCATTAAAAAAGAAGAAGTAAATATACAGCCTCTTTAAGAGGTGAGTCTGAAAGGTCTCAATAAATGTTGGGGAAAATAAGGCGTATTTTTCGGTTTTCGACTGGAAACTCCTGTCTCGCCTCCTCACCTGGTCAGGACCATCCTGGAGCTCTCGCTGTATTACCAACTAAAGAAAAATGAGAATAAATAAATAAACAAACAGTGTTTATTTAAAACTAGTTTGCAAAGCTTTTAAGGGGAATGATCCGGTTGTCTGATGGTTCCACTGCTCCATTCTGTGGCCAAACCGGGCTCTTTCCCCGAAACTCCTTGTTGGGGTTTTTACAAACATGCTTTCCCTTTTCATTTTTTTAGATTTGCGTTCTCAGAGAATTGCTACAGAATTCTCTAAGTTGCTCTTTTCCACGTGGCCTTGAGTGTGGGAGAAGGGAGGTTGAATGGCCCCACAACGTTGCAGAGATAAAGCGTCTGGACCCAGGAATCGTGTGTGTGTGTGTGTGTGTGTGTGTGTGTGTGTGTGTGTGTGTGTGTGTGTGTGTGTGTGTGTGTGTGTGTGTCCCACCGATGGTCAGTCTGGGCTTTCCCGAAGTCGGTCAAGTGTCACCTTCAAGGCGGGCAGGGGCGTTGCCTCTCTGCATGCGCCAGGTAGTTCTTTAGCTGAACAGACTCCGCTCATAAAACCCCTTCAATCCATTGCCTCTATAACCCCTGCTGACCCCTCCCAACAGAGCTCAAAAGCACTTCATTTTCCCCTGGGGTCCAATTTGGAGTTAAACAGAGAAGCTTGCAAACTTACTCTTTGGGGTGCCTTGTGTTGATCAGGCCGACAGAGTTATGCTATTAAAAAAAAAGCAAGGAATGTTTAAGAGGTTGGAGACCACACCAGCTACCTTTATTATTCTGACATAAAAGATGAATGCTGGTAAACTTGAGGTACTTACTGGCGATGCCGAGATCTTGCAGCTTTCAGATGCTTAATTGCTGCCCCGTGCATCCATCCAGGAAAATATGAACCACACAAAGATCCCCATTTTAACCTGTCAATGATTATTTGTTTATTACTTGTTTGTTTGTTTTTGTTTATAAGCTATTTGTTTGTTTGTTTATAAGCTGCACCCAGAAGCCTCTCTTGGTGCCTTTCTTGATGGGAGTTGTAGTAAAAAAAAATCAGTTTCTCGAGCTCATTTGAAGCTTGTACAAACACCGGCATTTCTGCATAACAAAAAGGAATCATTCTGAGAGTAATCTCTGAATAAAAGGGGTTTGATGAACAACCCTGACTACACTAATGATATTTAAAATGATCCATTGCTAGAGCTGAGGTGCAACATAAGTTTGGAGGTTGTTTTGCACCCTCATAACCTGTCCCTGCTGGGTCGTGGTGGCTCAGTGGGCAAGAGCGCTGAAACTGTCAGCTGCAAAATCAGCAGCTCGGTGGTTCAAATCCCGGGTGCCACACAGTGGAGTGAGGGCCCGCTGTTAACCCCAGCTCCTGCAAACCTAGCAGTTTGAAAGCATGTAAATCCAAGTAGGTAAATAGGTACTGTGCCGAAATGCATTCAGCCATGCCAGCCACGTGGCCATGGACTTGCACAACACTGGCTGTTTGGCTTGGAAACGGAGGTGAGCACTGCCCCTAGAGTCAGACACGACCAGCACATAAGTGCAGGGGGAACCTTTACCTTTTTTACTAAGCTCGCTCTAGATGGTATGGTTGGGAGGGACCTTTCTGGCCTGCGGTGACTGTCAGACACAGCACTAACCAATTCCCTGTTTCTGAATTGAAAGAGAGCCCTGCCTCTCTAGGGCTTGGTCCCACGTCCCTTTAAAAGCAGTTTAAATTACCAGATAAACCATGTCTGAAAATGCTGTGCCCACGGCCACCGGGGTTTTTGAAAAAAAAAAAGAAAAAAGAAAACCTGGTAATGCCCCTTTAAGCGAGGTTTCTGTGACTCACCCAAGAGGTAGGGAATTTTTTGCCTCTCTTTGAAAATCCAGCTTTTAAGGAGGCAGACGCTGTGGGACCAGGCAGATGATCTGGGTTTCTTTTTCTTTCTTTTTTCGTAGCACCGACCGGCTGTTTCTGGGGCCGATGGGCTATGTTTTTTTTAATTTCCCTGCACATCGGAGCAACAGGAAGTTCAATCCGGTGCTCTAAGCATTAATTTCCCCCAGCAAAGTGGTCCATTTTTTTCAAATGCTAGCGCCACCTGCTGGCCAAGGGGGCTGAACTGCACTTTAAAATTAAAAAACCCGCTTTGGACGTGGGAACTCCTATCCCACTTATTCAATCACGTGATGGGACAAAGAGGAAAAGCTGGACTTTCAGAAGATCAGGATCAAAACCTAGGTGAGATAGCAGTTGTGTTAGACCTCTTTCCCTCTTTTTTAGTCTGCCTGAAACAGTGAGTCTGTTGAAGCCTATTGCTGTAAGCAGTCATGTTTTGTCAGTTTGCTGTTTGATCTACTTATTATCTGTAAGTTCCAGTAAATGAAATCTTTTATTCTATCTATCTATCTATCTATCTATCTATCTATCTATCTATCTATCTATCTAATTCTATTCACAATTGCCTATCTGGCTGTAGGGCCACTATTAATGTCTCAAAGTGAATTACTGAGGACATAAATGCTAGGAAAAGGTGTGCAGCCATAGCAACACACATCCTATTTAGAAATGAATTTCTAAAAATCCTGTTAGTTATAACTAATAAAGCAACTGGCACAAATCCCATGGGTGAATTGCAGGAAACACACAGTAATATCTTACCTTGCAATAATTCACCAAGACAGTTTATGCCAGGTACTTTACTCCAGCATTCTCTAGACATGCTAAAGACAAACAGCAGGGGTTCTACCTAGAAAATACACCTTTTGATAGAATTCTGTTGGAGACAAAAGAGAAACATATTAAGTGACTATATAATTTTCTACTAGACTTTGATACACAACCAGAAACAGTGAAAAATTGTATGGTTAAATTTGTACAAAATTTAGGTTATAATATAGACATTGAACAATGGGGGAAAATATGGAAAACTAATATAAAGCTCACTAAATCAGTTGTATTCAAAGAGAATATATATAAAATGTTTTATAGGTGGTATATGACGCCGACAACGCTAGCTAAAATGAATGCCCAGACATCAACTATATGTTGGAAATGTAAACAAAAAGAAGGCTCATTCTATCATATGTGGTGGCTAAGATTTTGGAGCAAAATAAGGCAGATTCTGGAAGAGGTTCTTGAAAATTCTATAGAATTAAAACCAGAATTTTTCTTGTTAAATATAATGCCAGGTAAAATGGATCAATAGAAAGTGTATTTAGCCACACATATTGTAACAGCAGTGAGAGCCGTCTTTGCAAAACACTGGAAAGAACCAGTAATTCCAGAAGAACAGGAGTTGATAGCAAAAATCCTTGAAACAGCAGAAATGGACAAACTGTCAAAATGGTTAGAGACACCACGGAAACAGAAGCATCAGGAAAGTTGGGAAAAGTTTTATTTGTGGTTTAAAAAAGATAATTATACAAAAAACAAATAAATCAAGAGTTTGCATTTGAAATAAACTATTGTGTAACATATACTATCTATATAAGTACTAACTGATATGTGTGTGTGTGTGTGTGTGTGTATATATATCGAAAATCTACGAAAACAAATATATATATATATATATATATATATATATATATATATATATATATATATATATATATATATATATATATATATATATATATATATATATATATATATATATATATATATATATGCATGTTAGGGTGGATTGGGTTTCTTCCCGTGTAGAAATCTGGTTGTTTTGGCGACGTTTCGACGAGGTCTCACTCGTCATCTTCAGGCTGGTGTTCTGGCTTCTTTCTTCTTGAAGCAAAGTGTGGTCTCAGTTGAAGTCCTTCTATAAATACTGCTGGGGTGTGTGGTTTGCTTGCTCTGTTGCTGATTGTAGGTTCCTTTGTTCCTTTGTTCTTTTGTGATCTGCTGTGTGGCTGAGGCGATCGTTAAAGGGATTAACTGCTGATGGCTGTTTAGATGGCTGTTTACATGCTGGTGGGTTAGATGGCTGGTAGGTTCTGGCAGTATCCTGGACCACGACTGCACCATCTACTGCGGCACCCCACTCCAGTCACCACATGGAGCACACTCACACACCAAAAAAACATTGGGAGACCACAGACACGTAGCCAGACCAAAATGAATTCACAAGACACAGGACCCCACTCCACCAAAGCCCAGGATACTGCCAGAACCTACCAGCCATCTAACCCACCAGCATGTAAACAGCCATCTAAACAGCCATCAGCAGTTAATCCCTTAACGATCGCCTCAGCCACACAGCAGATCACAAAAGAACAAAGGAACAAAGGAACCTACAATCAGCAACAGAGCAAGCAAACCACACCCCCAGCAGTATTTATAGAAGGACTTCAACTGAGACCACACTTTGCTTCAAGAAGAAAGAAGCCAGAACACCAGCCTGAAGATGACGAGTGAGACCTCGCCGAAACGTCGCCAAAACAACCAGATTTCTACACGGAAGAAACCCGAATCCACCCTAACATGCATACCTATACCCGTGAAAATCTACGAAAACAAATATCCGACCTCTACGGGAGGAAACCTTCCAGCTGACCAGAACCTACGAGAAACTAGAAGTCCGAAGAGCCACCATCTTATGTGACATTGCATTCCTACGCAACTGCCGAGACAAAAATGTGATCCCCACAAGCTTCCAACTGAAATTCCACTCAAAACCCCATCCAGCGAAAGGATCCTGAAAAGAACAGAACTAGCCCTAATCAGAAGCGAACTACACAGGAAAAGATACCTACTAGATCAAACCAACAGAGACCTACTCACTCTCCACCTCAAACTCAGCAACAAAATCCACCCAACACTCTGGAACAAATCCAAGCAACTGGCCGCCTGGAGAGCTGAAACAGAGACCTCCCACAAGACAGACACACACACCAACAAACTCCACAAACTGGAAAAAACGCCAGAAGCCCAACCCCCCACACAACAGCCCATGAAACAAACAGTTCACAACATATCAGACAGGACACTCACCATCGCAGAGACCAAAGTCCTTTCCAAAGGATTCAACTTTGCAATCGCCCCCAGACACATCCCCACCGAAAACATCATATGCGGAGTGGAAGCCAGCCTAACCAAAATCAACCCAGATGAAGCCAACAAAATCAGACTCGAAGTCACCAATGTCCTCTGCTCCAGCAAACCACCCAGAAGCAATTTACACAAAGAAGAACAAAAGCCCTCTCCAACCTGAGGAAAGACAACAACATAATCATTCTCCCAGCAGACAAAGGCAATGCCACAGTGGTGATGAACACATCCGACTACCAAGCCAAATTATCCAACCTACTACAAGACCCTGCTTACATACCTTTGAACACAGACCCCACCACCTACCTGGAAAAAACCACCAAAGCCAAAATAAAAGCCTCTCCCTTAAGTGAAGAAATCAAGCCAAGCATCATCCCCAGAGAGAAATCATCCAGATGCCCCAAGCTCTACGGCCTCCCCAAGATTCACAAAGAAGGAACACCTCTCAGACCCATAGTCAGCTCCATAGGCTCACCTCTACAAAACCTCGCCAAATTTCTTGCCAAACAACTCCAGCCCTATGCAGAATCCATCACTTCATACGTACAAAACTCGTTTCCACTTCATAGAAATTATAAAGAAACAAGACCTACAACCCAATGACCTACTCGTGAGCTTCGATGTTGTTTCGCTCTTCACACAAGTGCCCATTCAAGAAGCCTTGACAGCTATCCACAACAAATACAACCCCCCCAAACACATCCTAGATCTGACCAACCACTGCCTAACCAACACATACTTCATCCACAATGGACAAAGATACAAACAGATAGAAGGAGCACCCATGGGATCACCCCTCTCACCGGTCATCGCAAACCTATATATGGAACACTTTGAAACCAACGCGTTACAGAAGTCCGAACATAAACCCAAACTCTGGCTCAGATATGTTGACGACACCTTTGTTATCTGGCCACACGGGAAAGATAAACTGAACAACTTCCTCACACATCTCAACAGCCTACACCCCAAAATACAATTCACTATGGAAATAGAAGCCAACAACCAACCTCCCTTCCTGGACGTCCTAATCTACAAAAAACCCGACGGCTCCTTAGGACATACCATCTACCAGAAAAAAACACATACAAACCGCTACTTAAATGCACAATCACACCACCACCCTGCACAGATCAACTCCGTAGCAAAACCCTCATCTCCAGAACCAAACGCCTCGCTGACAAAGACCACCTAAAAACTGAATTACACACTCTCTCGAATGTTTTAATTGCGAACGGATTCCAAAAAAACACCATCACCAAACTAATCCAAAAGGAAACACCCCCCAAGAACCAAGAAACAGAAGAGAACAACGGCACCGCCCTCCTCCCTTACATCAAAGGCACCACAGACAAAATCAGCAAAATTCTCCACAAACACAATATCAAGACAGCCTTTTGCACCGACCAAAAAATAGCCAACATCTTAAGAAACCCCAAAGACAAGATTGAGCTAGAAAACCAAGGAGTCTACGAAATACCATGCAAAGTCTGTCCAGCCACATACATCGGACAAACAAACAGGAGAATAAGCGCACGCATCGCAGAACACAAGAACGCAGTCAAAAAGAAGAAAAATCTTCCTCTCTCTTCCAGCACATAAAAACAACAGGTCATGAAATTGACTTTGAAAGAACCAAACTCATCTCCAAAACTGAACACTTCAACAGTCGAATAATCATGGAAGCCATTGAAATAGAGAAACACCCAAACAACATGAATAAACGTGATGACACCTCCCGCTTGCCTGACATCTGAAACTAGCCCTGGTCAACAGACGAGCCTCTGTCA
The DNA here is from genome assembly GCA_029282475.1 of Phrynocephalus forsythii. Taxonomy (NCBI): domain Eukaryota; kingdom Metazoa; phylum Chordata; class Lepidosauria; order Squamata; family Agamidae; genus Phrynocephalus; species Phrynocephalus forsythii. Next base: position 200,287,841 of record JAPFRF010000001.1, on the reverse strand, counting down.
CAAAGACTGACACCAGGTCCAAAAGGACACAAGATGCCACCACCTTCCATCCACACCAAACACAAACCCAGACCCTTCCCACAGATGAAACGAAACCACCATCCAATAACAAAACCACGACTGCACCATCTACTGCGGCACCCCACTCCAGTCACCACATGGAGCACACTCACACACGCCAAAAAACATTGGGAGACCACAGACACGTAGCCAGACCAAAATGAATTCACAAGACACAGGACCCCACTCCACCAAAGCCCAGGATACTGCCAGAACCTACCAGCCATCTAACCCACCAGCATGTAAACAGCCATCTAAACAGCCATCAGCAGTTAATCCCTTAACGATCGCCTCAGCCACACAGCAGATCACAAAAGAACAAAGGAACAAAGGAACCTACAATCAGCAACAGAGCAAGCAAACCACACCCCCAGCAGTATTTATAGAAGGACTTCAACTGAGACCCCACTTTGCTTCAAGAAGAAAGAAGCCAGAACACCAGCCTGAAGATGACGAGTGAGACCTCGTCGAAACGTCGCCAAAACAACCAGATTTCTACACGGGAAGAAACCCGAATCCACCCTAACATGCATACCTATACCCGTGAAAATCTACGAAAACAAATATCCGACCTCTACGGGAGGAAACCTTCCAGCTGACCAGAACCTACGAGAAACTAGAAGTCCGAAGAGCCACCATCTTATGTGACATTGCATTCCTACGCAACTGCCGAGACAAAAATGTGATCCCCACAAGCTTCCAACTGAAATTCCACTCAAAAACCCCATCCAGCGAAAGGATCCTGAAAAGAACAGAACTAGCCCTAATCAGAAGCGAACTACACAGGAAAAGATACCTACTAGATCAAACCAACAGAGACCTACTCACTCTCCACCTCAAACTCAGCAACAAAATCCACCCAACACTCTGGAACAAATCCAAGCAACTGGCCGCCTGGAGAGCTGAAACAGAGACCTCCCACAAGACAGACACACACACCAACAAACTCCACAAACTGGAAAACGCCAGAAGCCCAACCCCCACACAACAGCCCATGAAACAAACAGTTCACAACATATCAGACAGGACACTCACCATCGCAGAGACCAAAGTCCTTTCCAAAGGATTCAACTTTGCAATCGCCCCAGACACATCCCCACCGAAAACATCATATGCGGAGTGGAAGCCAGCCTAACCAAAATCAACCCAGATGAAGCCAACAAAATCAGACTCGAAGTCACCAATGTCCTCTGCTCCAGCAAACCACCCAGAAGCAATTTACACAAAGAAGAACAAAAAGCCCTCTCCAACCTGAGGAAAGACAACAACATAATCATTCTCCCAGCAGACAAAGGCAATGCCACAGTGGTGATGAACACATCCGACTACCAAGCCAAATTATCCAACCTACTACAAGACCCTGCTTACATACCTTTGAACACAGACCCCACCACCTACCTGGAAAAAAACCACCAAAGCCAAAATAAAAGCCTCTCCCTTAAGTGAAGAAATCAAGCCAAGCATCATCCCCAGAGAGAAATCATCCAGATGCCCCAAGCTCTACGGCCTCCCCAAGATTCACAAAGAAGGAACACCTCTCAGACCCATAGTCAGCTCCATAGGCTCACCTCTACAAAACCTCGCCAAATTTCTTGCCAAACAACTCCAGCCCTATGCAGAATCCATCACTTCATACGTACAAAACTCGTTCCACTTCATAGAAATTATAAAGAAACAAGACCTACAACCCAATGACCTACTCGTGAGCTTCGATGTTGTTTCGCTCTTCACACAAGTGCCCATTCAAGAAGCCTTGACAGCTATCCACAACAAATACAACCCCCCCAAACACATCCTAGATCTGACCAACCACTGCCTAACCAACACATACTTCATCCACAATGGACAAAGATACAAACAGATAGAAGGAGCACCCATGGGATCACCCCTCTCACCGGTCATCGCAAACCTATATATGGAACACTTTGAAACCAACGCGTTACAGAAGTCCGAACATAAACCCAAACTCTGGCTCAGATATGTTGTGACACCTTTGTTATCTGGCCACACGGGAAAGATAAACTGAACAACTTCCTCACGCATCTCAACAGCCTACACCCCAAAATACAATTCACTATGGAAATAGAAGCCAACAACCAACTTCCCTTCCTGGACGTCCTAATCTACAAAAAACCCGGCGGCTCCTTAGGACATACCATCTACCAGAAAAAACACATACAAACCGCTACTTAAATGCACAATCACACCACCACCCTGCACAGATCAACTCCGTAGCAAAAACCCTCATCTCCAGAACCAAACGCCTCGCTGACAAAGACCACCTAAAAACTGAATTACACACTCTCTCGAATGTTTTAATTGCGAACGGATTCCAAAAAAACACCATCACCAAACTAATCCAAAAGGAAACACCCCCAAGAACCAAGAAACAGAAGAGAACAACGGCACCGCCCTCCTCCCTTACATCAAAGGCACCACAGACAAAATCAGCAAAATTCTCCACAAACACAATATCAAGACAGCCTTTTGCACCGACCAAAAAATAGCCAACATCTTAAGAAACCCCAAAGACAAGATTGAGCTAGAAAACCAAGGAGTCTACGAAATACCATGCAAAGTCTGTCCAGCCACATACATCGGACAAACAAACAGGAGAATAAGCGCACGCATCGCAGAACACAAGAACGCAGTCAAAAAGAAGAAAAATCTTCCTCTCTCTTCCAGCACATAAAAACAACAGGTCATGAAATTGACTTTGAAAGAACCAAACTCATCTCCAAAACTGAACACTTCAACAGTCGAATAATCATGGAAGCCATTGAAATAGAGAAACACCCAAACAACATGAATAAACGTGATGACACCTCCCGCTTGCCTGACATCTGAAACTAGCCCTGGTCAACAGACGAGCCTCTGTCACAAAGACTGACACCAGGTCCAAAAGGACACAAGATGCCACCACCTTCCATCCACACCAAACACAAACCCAGACCCTTCCCACAGATGAAACGAAACCACCATCCAATAACAAAACCACGACTGCACCATCTACTGCGGCACCCCACTCCAGTCACCACATGGAGCACACTCACACACCCCAAAAAAACATTGGGAGACCACAGACACGTAGCCAGACCAAAATGAATTCACAAGACACAGGACCCCACTCCACCAAAGCCCAGGATACTGCCAGAACCTACCAGCCATCTAACCCACCAGCATGTAAACAGCCATCTAAACAGCCATCAGCAGTTAATCCCTTAACGATCGCCTCAGCCACACAGCAGATCACAAAAGAACAAAGGAACAAAGGAACCTACAATCAGCAACAGAGCAAGCAAACCACACACCCCCAGCAGTATTTATAGAAGGACTTCAACTGAGACCACACTTTGCTTCAAGAAGAAAGAAGCCAGAACACCAGCCTGAAGATGACGAGTGAGACCTCGTCGAAACGTCGCCAAAACAACCAGATTTCTACACGGGAAGAAACCCGAATCCACCCTAACATGCATACCTATACCCGTGAAAATCTACGAAAACAAATATATATATATATATATATAATTACTGATATATATATATATATATATATATATATATATATATATATATATATATATATATATATATATATATATATATATATATATATATATATATATATATATATATATGCATGTTAGGGTGGATTGGGTTTCTTCCCGTGTAGAAATCTGGTTGTTTTGGCGACGTTTCGACGAGGTCTCACTCGTCATCTTCAGGCTGGTGTTCTGGCTTCTTTCTTCTTGAAGCAAAGCGTGGTCTCAGTTGAAGTCCTTCTATAAATACTGCTGGGGGGGGTGTGGTTTGCTTGCTTTGTTGCTGATTGCAGGTACCTTTGTTCCTTTGTTCTTTTGTGATCTGCTGTGTGGCTGAGGCGATCGTTAAGGGATTAACTGCTGGTGGCTGTTTAGATGGCTGTTTAGATGCTGGTGGGTTAGATGGCTGGTGGGTTCTGGCAGTATCCTGGGCTTTGGTGGAGTGGGGTCCTGTGTCTTGTGATCCCACCACCTACCTGGAAAAAACCACCAAAGCCAAAATAAAAGCCTCTCCCTTAAGTGAAGAAATCAAGCCAAGCATCATCCCCAGAGAGAAATCATCCAGATGCCCCAAGCTCTACGGCCTCCCCAAGATATATATATATTTGTTTTCGTAGATTTTCACGGGTATAGGTATACATGTTAGGGTGGATTCGGGTTTCTTCCCGTGTAGAAATCTGGTTGTTTTGGCGACGTTTCGACAAGGTCTCACTCGTCATCTTCAGGCTGGTGTTCTGGCTTCTTTCTTCTTGAAACAAAGCGTATTCTCAGTTGAAGTCCTTCTTTAAATACTGCTGGGGGGTGTGGTTTGCTTGCTCTGTTGCTGATTGTGGGTTCGTTTGTTCTTTTGTGATCTGCTGTGTGGCTGAGGCGATCGTTAAGCGATTAACTGCTGGTGGGTTAGATGGCTGTTTAGAGACAACCTGTGTGGGTGAGGTGCTGGATGTGTGTCTATCAGCCTTTTGTTTCTTAACGACCTTGGTGATGGGCGTTCTGGCAGCATCCTGGGCTTTGGTGGAGTGGGGTCCTGTGTCTTGTGAGTTCATTTTGGTCTGGCTACGTGTCTGTGGTCTCCCAGTGTTTTTTTGGCGTGTGTGAGTGTGCTCCATGTGGTGACTGGAGTGGGGTGCAGCAGTAGGTGGTGCAGTCGTGGTTTTGTTATTGGATGGTGGTTTCGTTTCATCTGTGGGAAGGGTCTGGGTTTGTGTTTGGTGTGGATGGAAGGTGGTGGCATCTTGTGTCATTTTGGACCTGGTGTCAGTCTTTGTGACAGAGGCTCGTCTGTTGACCAGGGCTAGTTTCCAGATGTCAGGCAAGCGGGAGGTGTCATCACGTTTATTCATGTTGTTTGGGTGTTTCTCTATTTCAATGGCTTCCATGATTATTCGACTGTTGAAGTGTTCAGTTTTGGAGATGAGTTTGGTTCTTTCAAAATCAATTTCATGACCTGTTGTTTTTATGTGCTGGAAGAGAGAGGAAGATTTTTCTTCTTTTGACTGCGTTCTTGTGTTCTGCGATGCGTGCGCTTATTCTCCTGTTTGTCTGTCCGATGTATGTGGCTGGACAGACTTTGCATGGTATTTCGTAGACTCCTTGGTTTTCTAGCTCAATCTTGTCTTTGGGGTTTCTTAAGATGTTGGCTATTTTTTGGTCGGTGCAAAAGGCTGTCTTGATATTGTGTTTGTGGAGAATTTTGCTGATTTTGTCTGTGGTGCCTTTGATGTAAGGGAGGAGGGCGGTGCCGTTGTTCTCTTCTGTTTCTTGGTTCTTGGGGGTGTTTCCTTTTGGATTAGTTTGGTGATGGTGTTTTTTGGAATCCGTTCGCAATTAAAACATTCGAGAGAGTGTGTAATTCAGTTTTTAGGTGGTCTTTGTCAGCGAGGCGTTTGGTTCTGGAGATGAGGGTTTTGCTACGGAGTTGATCTGTGCAGGGTGGTGGTGTGATTGTGCATTTAAGTAGCGGTTTGTATGTGTTTTTTCTGGTAGATGGTATGTCCTAAGGAGCCGTCGGGTTTTTGTAGATTAGGACGTCCAGGAAGGGAAGTTGGTTGTTGGCTTCTATTTCCATAGTGAATTGTATTTTGGGGTGTAGGTTGTTGAGATGCGTGAGGAAGTTGTTCAGTTTATCTTTCCCGTGTGGCCAGATAACAAAGGTGTCGTCAACATATCTGAGCCAGAGTTTGGGTTTATGTTCGGACTTCTGTAACGCGTTGGTTTCAAAGTGTTCCATATATAGGTTTGCGATGACCGGTGAGAGGGGTGATCCCATGGGTGCTCCTTCTATCTGTTTGTATCTTTGTCCATTGTGGATGAAGTATGTGTTGGTTAGGCAGTGGTTGGTCAGATCTAGGATGTGCTTGGGGGGTTGTATTTGTTGTGGATAGCTGTCAAGGCTTCTTGAATGGGCACTTGTGTGAAGAGCGAAACAACATCGAAGCTCACGAGTAGGTCATTGGGTTGTAGGTCTTGTTTCTTTATAATTTCTATGAAGTGGAACGAGTTTTGTACGTATGAAGTGATGGATTCTGCATAGGGCTGGAGTTGTTTGGCCAGAAATTTGGCGAGGTTTTGTAGAGGTGAGCCTATGGAGCTGACTATGGGTCTGAGAGGTGTTCCTTCTTTGTGAATCTTGGGGAGGCCGTAGAGCTTGGGGCATCTGGATGATTTCTCTCTGGGGATGATGCTTGGCTTGATTTCTTCACTTAAGGGGGAGGCTTTTATTTTGGCTTTGGTGGTTTTTTCCAGGTAGGTGGTGGGGTCTGTGTTCAAAGGTATGTAAGCAGGGTCTTGTAGTAGGTTGGATAGTTTGGCTTGGTAGTCGGATGTGTTCATCACCACTGTGGCATTGCCTTTGTCTGCTGGGAGAATGATTATGTTGTTGTCTTTCCTCAGGTTGGTGAGGGCTTTTTGTTCTTCTTTGTGTAAATTGCTTCTGGGTGGTTTGCTGGAGCAGAGGACATTGGTGACTTCGAGTCTGATTTTGTTGGCTTCATCTGGGTTGATTTTGGTTAGGCTGGCTTCCACTCCGCATATGATGTTTTCAGTGGGGATGTGTCTGGGGGCAACTGCAAAGTTGAATCCTTTGGAAAGGACTTTGGTCTCTGCGATGGTGAGTGTCCTGTCTGATATGTTATGAACTGTTTGTTTCATGGGCTGTTGTGGGAGGGGTTGGGCTTCTGGCGTTTTCCAGTTTGTGGAGTTTGTTGGTGTGTGTGTCTGTCTTGTGGGAGGTCTCTGTTTCAGCTCTCCAGGCGGCGAGTTGCTTGGATTTGTTCCAGAGTGTTGGGTGGATTTTGTTGCTGAGTTTGAGGTGGAGAGTGAGTAGGTCTCTGTTGGTTTGATCTAGTAGGTATCTTTTCCTGTGTAGTTCGCTTCTGATTAGGGCTAGTTCTGTTCTTTTCAGGATCCTTTCGCTGGATGGGGTTTTTGAGTGGAATTTCAGTTGGAAGCTTGTGGGGATCACATTTTTGTCTCGGCAGTTGCGTAGGAATGCAATGTCACATAAGATGGTGGCTCTTCGGACTTCTAGTTTCTCGTAGGTTCTGGTCAGCTGGAAGGTTTCCTCCCGTAGAGGTCGGATATTTGTTTTTCGTAGATTTTCACGGGTATAGGTATACATGTTAGGGTGGATTCGGGTTTCTTCCCGTGTAGAAATCTGGTTGTTTTGGCGACGTTTCGACGAGGTCTCACTCGTCATCTTCAGGCTGGTGTTCTGGCTTCTTTCTTCTTGAAACAAAGCGTGATCTCAGTTGAAGTCCTTCTATAAATACTGCTGGGGGGTGTGGTTTGCTTGCTCTGTTGCTGATTGTGGGTTCGTTTGTTCTTTTGTGATCTGCTGTGTGGCTGAGGCGATCGTTAAGGGATTAACTGCTGGTGGGTTAGATGGCTGTTTAGAGACAACCTGTGTGGGTGAGGTGCTGGATGTGTGTCTATCAGCCTTTTGTTTCTTAACGACCTTGGTGATGGGCGTTCTGGCAGCATCCTGGGCTTTGGTGGAGTGGGGTCCTGTGTCTTGTGAGTTCATTTTGGTCTGGCTACGTGTCTGTGGTCTCCCAGTGTTTTTTGGCGTGTGTGAGTGTGCTCCATGTGGTGACTGGAGTGGGGTGCAGCAGTAGGTGGTGCAGTCGTGGTTTTGTTATTGGATGGTGGTTTCGTTTCATCTGTGGGAAGGGTCTGGGTTTGTGTTTGGTGTGGATGGAAGGTGGTGGCATCTTGTGTCATTTTGGACCTGGTGTCAGTCTTTGTGACAGAGGCTCGTCTGTTGACCAGGGCTAGTTTCCAGATGTCAGGCAAGCGGGAGGTGTCATCACGTTTATTCATGTTGTTTGGGTGTTTCTCTATTTCAATGGCTTCCATGATTATTCGACTGTTGAAGTGTTCAGTTTTGGAGATGAGTTTGGTTCTTTCAAAATCAATTTCATGACCTGTTGTTTTTATGTGCTGGAAGAGAGAGGAAGATTTTTCTTCTTTTTTGACTGCGTTCTTGTGTTCTGCGATGCGTGCGCTTATTCTCCTGTTTGTCTGTCCGATGTATGTGGCTGGACAGACTTTGCATGGTATTTCGTAGACTCCTTGGTTTTCTAGCTCAATCTTGTCTTTGGGGTTTCTTAAGATGTTGGCTATTTTTTGGTCGGTGCAAAAGGCTGTCTTGATATTGTGTTTGTGGAGAATTTTGCTGATTTTGTCTGTGGTGCCTTTGATGTAAGGGAGGAGGGCAGTGCCGTTGTTCTCTTCTGTTTCTTGGTTCTTGGGGGGTGTTTCCTTTTGGATTAGTTTGGTGATGGTGTTTTTTTGGAATCCGTTCGCAATTAAAACATTCGAGAGAGTGTGTAATTCAGTTTTTAGGTGGTCTTTGTCAGCGAGGCGTTTGGTTCTGGAGATGAGGGTTTTTGCTACGGAGTTGATCTGTGCAGGGTGGTGGTGTGATTGTGCATTTAAGTAGCGGTTTGTATGTGTTTTTTTCTGGTAGATGGTATGTCCTAAGGAGCCGTCGGGTTTTTTGTAGATTAGGACGTCCAGGAAGGGAAGTTGGTTGTTGGCTTCTATTTCCATAGTGAATTGTATTTTGGGGTGTAGGTTGTTGAGATGCGTGAGGAAGTTGTTCAGTTTATCTTTCCCGTGTGGCCAGATAACAAAGGTGTCGTCAACATATCTGAGCCAGAGTTTGGGTTTATGTTCGGACTTCTGTAACGCGTTGGTTTCAAAGTGTTCCATATATAGGTTTGCGATGACCGGTGAGAGGGGTGATCCCATGGGTGCTCCTTCTATCTGTTTGTATCTTTGTCCATTGTGGATGAAGTATGTGTTGGTTAGGCAGTGGTTGGTCAGATCTAGGATGTGCTTGGGGGGGTTGTATTTGTTGTGGATAGCTGTCAAGGCTTCTTGAATGGGCACTTGTGTGAAGAGCGAAACAACATCGAAGCTCACGAGTAGGTCATTGGGTTGTAGGTCTTGTTTCTTTATAATTTCTATGAAGTGGAACGAGTTTTGTACGTATGAAGTGATGGATTCTGCATAGGGCTGGAGTTGTTTGGCCAGAAATTTGGCGAGGTTTTGTAGAGGTGAGCCTATGGAGCTGACTATGGGTCTGAGAGGTGTTCCTTCTTTGTGAATCTTGGGGAGGCCGTAGAGCTTGGGGCATCTGGATGATTTCTCTCTGGGGATGATGCTTGGCTTGATTTCTTCACTTAAGGGGGAGGCTTTTATTTTGGCTTTGGTGGTTTTTTCCAGGTAGGTGGTGGGGTCTGTGTTCAAAGGTATGTAAGCAGGGTCTTGTAGTAGGTTGGATAGTTTGGCTTGGTAGTCGGATGTGTTCATCACCACTGTGGCATTGCCTTTGTCTGCTGGGAGAATGATTATGTTGTTGTCTTTCCTCAGGTTGGTGAGGGCTTTTTGTTCTTCTTTGTGTAAATTGCTTCTGGGTGGTTTGCTGGAGCAGAGGACATTGGTGACTTCGAGTCTGATTTTGTTGGCTTCATCTGGGTTGATTTTGGTTAGGCTGGCTTCCACTCCGCATATGATGTTTTCAGTGGGGATGTGTCTGGGGGCAACTGCAAAGTTGAATCCTTTGGAAAGGACTTTGGTCTCTGCGATGGTGAGTGTCCTGTCTGATATGTTATGAACTGTTTGTTTCATGGGCTGTTGTGGGAGGGGTTGGGCTTCTGGCGTTTTCCAGTTTGTGGAGTTTGTTGGTGTGTGTGTCTGTCTTGTGGGAGGTCTCTGTTTCAGCTCTCCAGGCGGCGAGTTGCTTGGATTTGTTCCAGAGTGTTGGGTGGATTTTGTTGCTGAGTTTGAGGTGGAGAGTGAGTAGGTCTCTGTTGGTTTGATCTAGTAGGTATCTTTTCCTGTGTAGTTCGCTTCTGATTAGGGCTAGTTCTGTTCTTTTCAGGATCCTTTCGCTGGATGGGGTTTTGAGTGGAATTTCAGTTGGAAGCTTGTGGGGATCACATTTTTGTCTCGGCAGTTGCGTAGGAATGCAATGTCACATAAGATGGTGGCTCTTCGGACTTCTAGTTTCTCGTAGGTTCTGGTCAGCTGGAAGGTTTCCTCCCCGTAGAGGTCGGATATTTGTTTTCGTAGATTTTCACGGGTATAGGTATACATGTTAGGGTGGATTCGGGTTTCTTCCCGTGTAGAAATCTGGTTGTTTTGGCGACGTTTCGACGAGGTCTCACTCGTCATCTTCAGGCTGGTGTTCTGGCTTCTTTCTTCTTGAAACAAAGCGTGATCTCAGTTGAAGTCCTTCTATAAATACTGCTGGGGGGTGTGGTTTGCTTGCTCTGTTGCTGATTGTGGGTTCGTTTGTTCTTTTGTGATCTGCTGTGTGGCTGAGGCGATCGTTAAGGGATTAACTGCTGGTGGGTTAGATGGCTGTTTAGAGACAACCTGTGTGGGTGAGGTGCTGGATGTGTGTCTATCAGCCTTTTGTTTCTTAACGACCTTGGTGATGGGCGTTCTGGCAGCATCCTGGGCTTTGGTGGAGTGGGGTCCTGTGTCTTGTGAGTTCATTTTGGTCTGGCTACGTGTCTGTGGTCTCCCAGTGTTTTTTTGGCGTGTGTGAGTGTGCTCCATGTGGTGACTGGAGTGGGGTGCAGCAGTAGGTGGTGCAGTCGTGGTTTTGTTATTGGATGGTGGTTTCGTTTCATCTGTGGGAAGGGTCTGGGTTTGTGTTTGGTGTGGATGGAAGGTGGTGGCATCTTGTGTCATTTTGGACCTGGTGTCAGTCTTTGTGACAGAGGCTCGTCTGTTGACCAGGGCTAGTTTCCAGATGTCAGGCAAGCGGGAGGTGTCATCACGTTTATTCATGTTGTTTGGGTGTTTCTCTATTTCAATGGCTTCCATGATTATTCGACTGTTGAAGTGTTCAGTTTTGGAGATGAGTTTGGTTCTTTCAAAATCAATTTCATGACCTGTTGTTTTTATGTGCTGGAAGAGAGAGGAAGATTTTTCTTCTTTTTTGACTGCGTTCTTGTGTTCTGCGATGCGTGCGCTTATTCTCCTGTTTGTCTGTCCGATGTATGTGGCTGGACAGACTTTGCATGGTATTTCGTAGACTCCTTGGTTTTCTAGCTCAATCTTGTCTTTGGGGTTTCTTAAGATGTTGGCTATTTTTTGGTCGGTGCAAAAGGCTGTCTTGATATTGTGTTTGTGGAGAATTTTGCTGATTTTGTCTGTGGTGCCTTTGATGTAAGGGAGGAGGGCAGTGCCGTTGTTCTCTTCTGTTTCTTGGTTCTTGGGGGGTGTTTCCTTTTGGATTAGTTTGGTGATGGTGTTTTTTTGGAATCCGTTCGCAATTAAAACATTCGAGAGAGTGTGTAATTCAGTTTTTAGGTGGTCTTTGTCAGCGAGGCGTTTGGTTCTGGAGATGAGGGTTTTGCTACGGAGTTGATCTGTGCAGGGTGGTGGTGTGATTGTGCATTTAAGTAGCGGTTTGTATGTGTTTTTTTCTGGTAGATGGTATGTCCTAAGGAGCCGTCGGGTTTTTTGTAGATTAGGACGTCCAGGAAGGGAAGTTGGTTGTTGGCTTCTATTTCCATAGTGAATTGTATTTTGGGGTGTAGGTTGTTGAGATGCGTGAGGAAGTTGTTCAGTTTATCTTTCCCGTGTGGCCAGATAACAAAGGTGTCGTCAACATATCTGAGCCAGAGTTTGGGTTTATGTTCGGACTTCTGTAACGCGTTGGTTTCAAAGTGTTCCATATATAGGTTTGCGATGACCGGTGAGAGGGGTGATCCCATGGGTGCTCCTTCTATCTGTTTGTATCTTTGTCCATTGTGGATGAAGTATGTGTTGGTTAGGCAGTGGTTGGTCAGATCTAGGATGTGCTTGGGGGTTGTATTTGTTGTGGATAGCTGTCAAGGCTTCTTGAATGGGCACTTGTGTGAAGAGCGAAACAACATCGAAGCTCACGAGTAGGTCATTGGGTTGTAGGTCTTGTTTCTTTATAATTTCTATGAAGTGGAACGAGTTTTGTACGTATGAAGTGATGGATTCTGCATAGGGCTGGAGTTGTTTGGCCAGAAATTTGGCGAGGTTTTGTAGAGGTGAGCCTATGGAGCTGACTATGGGTCTGAGAGGTGTTCCTTCTTTGTGAATCTTGGGAGGCCGTAGAGCTTGGGGCATCTGGATGATTTCTCTCTGGGGATGATGCTTGGCTTGATTTCTTCACTTAAGGGGGAGGCTTTTATTTTGGCTTTGGTGGTTTTTTTCCAGGTAGGTGGTGGGGTCTGTGTTCAAAGGTATGTAAGCAGGGTCTTGTAGTAGGTTGGATAGTTTGGCTTGGTAGTCGGATGTGTTCATCACCACTGTGGCATTGCCTTTGTCTGCTGGGAGAATGATTATGTTGTTGTCTTTCCTCAGGTTGGTGAGGGCTTTTTGTTCTTCTTTGTGTAAATTGCTTCTGGGTGGTTTGCTGGAGCAGAGGACATTGGTGACTTCGAGTCTGATTTTGTTGGCTTCATCTGGGTTGATTTTGGTTAGGCTGGCTTCCACTCCGCATATGATGTTTTCAGTGGGGATGTGTCTGGGGGCAACTGCAAAGTTGAATCCTTTGGAAAGGACTTTGGTCTCTGCGATGGTGAGTGTCCTGTCTGATATGTTATGAACTGTTTGTTTCATGGGCTGTTGTGGGAGGGGGTTGGGCTTCTGGCGTTTTTCCAGTTTGTGGAGTTTGTTGGTGTGTGTGTCTGTCTTGTGGGAGGTCTCTGTTTCAGCTCTCCAGGCGGCCAGTTGCTTGGATTTGTTCCAGAGTGTTGGGTGGATTTTGTTGCTGAGTTTGAGGTGGAGAGTGAGTAGGTCTCTGTTGGTTTGATCTAGTAGGTATCTTTTCCTGTGTAGTTCGCTTCTGATTAGGGCTAGTTCTGTTCTTTTCAGGATCCTTTCGCTGGATGGGGTTTTTGAGTGGAATTTCAGTTGGAAGCTTGTGGGGATCACATTTTTGTCTCGGCAGTTGCGTAGGAATGCAATGTCACATAAGATGGTGGCTCTTCGGACTTCTAGTTTCTCGTAGGTTCTGATCAGCTGGAAGGTTTCCTCCCCGTAGAGGTCGGATATTTGTTTTCGTAGATTTTCACGGGTATAGGTATACATGTTAGGGTGGATTCGGGTTTCTTCCCGTGTAGAAATCTGGTTGTTTTGGCGACGTTTCGACGAGGTCTCACTCGTCATCTTCAGGCTGGTGTTCTGGCTTCTTTCTTCTTGAAACAAAGCGTGATCTCAGTTGAAGTCCTTCTATAAATACTGCTGGGGGTGTGGTTTGCTTGCTCTGTTGCTGATTGTTCAGCAACAGAGCAAGCAAACCACACACCCCAGCAGTATTTATAGAAGGACTTCAACTGAGATCACGCTTGTTTCAAGAAGAAAGAAGCCAGAACACCAGCCTGAAGATGACGAGTGAGACCTCGTCGAAACGTCGCCAAAACAACCAGATTTCTACACGGGAAGAAACCCGAATCCACCCTAACATGTATATATATATATATATATATATATATATATATATATATATATATATATATATATATATATATATATATATATATATATGAAATATGAAAGTGAAGAATTGTAATGTGCCTTGCCAATCCTGCATCCCCCTATTTTCCCTTATCCCTACCCTCCCTCTCTAACCTTACTTCAACCACTCTTCTTTCCTAATTTGTTCCTCATAATGTCCCTTACCCAGAAAATAAATAATTTTTTAAAAAGAGTAACACGCAAAGCTGATTGAATTTGGGTTGCCAGCTTCATTTCAGTGCAAGTCTTGTCTTGAAATAAATTTAAGTGCCAAATTTAAAAAAAAAAAGCAAGGATGTCATAAATAATGACAAGCACGTGTCCTCAAATCAAGTCTGACTTATGATGTTCCTTCTCAGCAATTTCCAAGTAGGTAAAGGTAAAGGTAAAGGTTTCCCTTGCACATGTGTGCTAGTCGTGTCCGACTCTAGGGGCGGTGCTCATCTCCGTATTCAAGCAAGTGCAAGTCCATGGCCACATGGCCGGCATGGCTGCAAGGAAACACTGTTTTACCTTCCTGCTTTTTACGGCAGTACCTATTTATCTACTTACAACGACATGCTTTTGAACTGCTAGGTTGGCAGGAGCTGGGGTTATCAGCGGGAGCTTGCTCCGCTGCGTGGCACCCAGGATTCGAACTGCTGAGCTGCCGACTTTGCAGCTGACAGTTTTGGAGCCTTAGTCCGCTGAGCCATCAAATATTCCAAAGTGGTTAACCATTCCCTTCTTCTGGAGGCGCCCTGGGATAGTACAGCTTGCTCAAAGCCACACCTGCTGGTTCTACTCCCAGGAGGTGCAGCAGGGAACCCAAATTCTGGCTCCACAGCCAGATACCTAAACCACTGCGCCAGCCAGCCAGCTAAAGGCATTGTATGTACTCCCAAATAAGTTCTCATCCTTGATGCTTACTTCACGTCCTTCCTTGTTCCGTGACTAGTTTTGTACCGTGACAGCGTTGGTCGCGATCACATGGTTTTCTCCCTGTTTAGTCCCTGTTCCCGTTTTCTCACGGTCGTGATAACTTGTCTTGTGACAACTGTTACTTCATGGTCTTGTTCCGTGACAAATTCTGAATTTGTCTTGCTTTCTTAACCCTTTTTAAAAAATATCATAAATAAAACTATTTCGATATTTCAATTTACTGTCTTCTGGGATTTACACGTCAATGCTACAGAATTTTCAGTACTTTCTTTAATAAACATTTGCGCTGAATGGTGTTTCCCATAAGAAAACTAATATCGAATGCCGTTTCAGCCACAACCACTAGGTGGACACTGGTTGTTGCGTGACAGTTGTTACCACATGGTCCCATGTCTTGGAACAGGAACCAGAAACAAACCGTGACAAGAGAATACCCCAACCCAGCGCCAGGTACATTATTGTCATGCTCTGATCCCGCTCTGGTGGCGTGGTCGAGACAAATTTCAGTTGTTGTACGACAGACGTGAAGTAAGTTTTTTTTGTACCGGTCCGAAGCGCAACACTTACAGAAACAAAATGGACATGAAATAACTGCCCTTTTGGGAAGAACGTTGGGATGTAGGCATTCAAAAGCAACCACCCCACTTCTTTCCATCTGCCCCGTCAGGATTTTACCCGCCCTCAGCATGTTCTCTTCTCTCCTTTGCACACACAACAGACTGATTCATCCCACGACGCAAAGCCTCTGCATCTGGTTTATGGATTTTATTAGTCACTGCAGAAATATTTAAGCTTGCGGTGATCGTTTACAAGTGTTCTAGCATGAACAAGGTAAAGAATCGAGGCGAGACGACGGCTTTGGCAGACGAGGGTAATGAGACATAATCACCAAGAGGAGGGGAAGAATCTATAAGCATAATCCTTTTAGATGTACATCAGACACAGTACCAGGGAGGGATTCAAAGGGGGTTGAACACACAGAAGTTTAGTGTTAGGAAATTATGGCTATGAGACGGAGTCAAAATGGAGACAAGATTTTTCAGATCAGTGGCGGTGGGGGAATAATGGACTGCATCTATTGTTACGGCTTCTCTCCTATATATCTAATGTGTTAACATCCATCCAGGACTCCTGCGGTGTGCTGTGTGAGAGCCTGCAATTGGAAAGGGATTCTACCGGGCTGCGATGTGGCAGGAGAGGCATGTTTTTAAATGGCTTGGTGGGAACTCCAGGATTGGGAGTCAAGTGAAAGGTTAAACCTCCCCTCCTAGTCCCTTCTTCAATGTCACATCAAAGAAGGGACTGGTTTGTTTTCTATGGCTTCAGAGACTACGACGTGGGGCAATGGTCTCAAACTACAGGAAAAGAGATTCAATTTAAACATTAGGAAGAATTTCATGACAGAGCTGTTCGTCAATGGAATAAGCTGCCACGGAGGGTGGTGGAGTCTACTTCTTTGGGGAGTTTTAAGCAGAGATGATTTGTTGGGAGTCCTGTGATGGGGGCTCTTGCATGGCAGGGGGTTGGACTGGATGGCCCTTGAGGTCTCTTCCAACTCTATGATTCTATGATTCTACCCAATTCTCTTCTGAAAATGTCTTGAGATGCTTTGTTTTCTACTTTTCACGTTTCCTGGGGCTGTGAGTTTAGGTCTCTGGATGCGAACCAGAGGACGGCTGCTCAGTTCTGACTGTTGCAATCCCAGAACAGCCAGCCTGGGTGGCCTTGGGCCAGCTGCACAGTGCCAGCCCCCACCCCCACCCCAAGAAGGGAATGGGAAACCACTTCATTTATTTACATATATTATTTATTTATTAAGCCACCCCACTACCAAGTGGTCTCTGGGCAGCAGCGTACTTCTGAGTACAGTGGACCCTCGTATAACAAACAGTTTGTATAACATAAAATCTGTACAACATGAAAAATTCTGGAGATAGGGGAAATTTGCTTAACAGAATTGTCTATGGAGCAAATCCATACAACATAATTAGGGATTACTCTGTTTTCAATGCATTCCTATGGGAAATTTGTATAAAGGAAAATTTGCTTAACATAATTTCATTTGGAACAAATTAATTCCTTTATACAAGGTACCACTGTACTTGCTACCTAAGGAATTCTGGAAAGGGATGCCGTAAGTCAAAACTGACTTGATGGCACATTGTGATTTATGAAAAGTACTGGGTACAGTCAAACAAAGTTACTAAAAACACTGACTGATATTATATTGTACTGCAAGTTTTAACTAATAACCTAAATATCTATTAAAGATATGTTAAAGATGACGATGAGTAGTAGTAGTAGTAGTAGTAGTAGTAGTAGTAGTAGTAGTAGTAGTAATGCAGAACTTGGATTTGTTGCTAAAAAACCCACGTTACTCACTAGTCATTGTTTTTCAGTGGTAATGAGTTACTTGTTAGGAGAGTAACATAATACCTGATTCGTGCATGGCTCTCCACATTACTGTTCTAGCAAACATTACCCAAATCCCCCCACACTAGTGTGTCTGAAATAACATCTATGCAGTACTTGTTTCACAAACTGTCTAACATCAACAACATGAATGCCGTTAAAACTTCTAAATCCAACATTCTTCGTTTTTGCTTTTAGAAACCTAGGATAACAAGAACTGGTGTTACATTTAAGTTTTTGCCTCATAACGTGTCTCTCTATTTTGAGGGTTGCAGAAAACCAACCATGTGATTTCAGGCACTTTAAAGGCTAACAGGTTTTAGTTCATATAGTATTTTTTAAAAAAAATATTTTGGGGGATAAGGTACACTTTTGCATCTAAAGAAGTGGACAACAGCCTGCAAAGGTTTATGCTAAATGAATAAATTCTTAAAGTAAAAAAAGGTAAAGGATTCCCCCCCAGCATGCATCCTAGTCATTTCTGACTCTAGGGGCGGTGCTCACCTCCGTATTCAAGCCAAAAAGCCAGTGTTGTGCAAGTCCATGGCCACGTGGCCGGCATGGCTGCAAGAAAAACTGTTTTACCTTCCCGCTTTTTACGTCCATACCTATTTATCTACAGTACTTGCATTTACATGCTTTCGAACTGCTAGGTTGGCAGGAGCTGGGGTCATCAGGAGCTCACTCCGCTGCGTGGCACCCGGGATTTGAACCGCTGAGCTGCTGACTTTGCAGCCGACAGTTTTCGGAAGCCTTAGTCCACTGAGCCATCACACCCCTTAAAGTATACCACCTCAGAAATACTGTATAATGGTTTTCTGATCCGATGTTTATCCAGGTGATTTGAAGACACCAGGTAAGCAAAGCAGAATCCTCCATCAAGATATAGGGTGAATTTATATAGTATGTCTTAGGGATATGCACAACTCCCTACCCTAATCCTGCACCTTGAGGGAAAAACACTGGACTTCTATGTCTGCAGGTTCATGACATTATCTGTGTATTTTTGGATCTCTGCCTACTAAACAAACAAACAAACAAAAACACAGACACTTTTGTGCAAATGGGGGTACAAAAACAGCCATGCCCTGAGTGAAACATCCTAGTTGTGTAACTCAAGGCCCATACAGCAATCATAGCTCCATAATCATATATATAGCAAGTCAAGTCAAGTTGAGTTTATTACAGCTATAAGCCCATAAATTGTTAAAAGAGACACGTAAAATACATAAGGCATAATATAAGGGTGAACAGTGTTCATATATCAGAGCAGATATATAGCAGAATCCCAGTAAAGTTTAGTACACCAAAATGAGTAAGAGAACTAAGGCCAAGAAGAATATTCCAGAATATAATGTTTTTGCTCTATTCTGATTAGGAGTGGCCCCTTCTTCTGCCCTGTAGTCACTCTGGAACCAAGTACCCCCACTTAGATCATGTTTGCACATTTATCTGAAGACAGTGGCCAGGATTAGTATGCCATATATTTTGGAGCTGATGCAAGTGATGCTATATCACTTATGCTTTATGTTACCTGCACTTGTATTTTTTTTAAAAAAATATCTTGCATCTAAAGAAGTAGTAGGTTGTGCTTCACAAATGTCCGTGTTAAATAAAACTTATTTTCTTTAACACAATTCTTTGCTGGTTTTTTGAGATTTGGTTTGGGGAAGTGGTGTTATGACATCCTTATCCTGAAACATCATTACAGTGATATGCTGCAGCACAGCACTTCTGTACAAAGAGCCAAGAGGCGCTGGATGAAAACTAAACCCCTCCTGTCCAAAATTTTTAAGCTTTCGGGAGGTGGGGGGGATTGGCAAGACCCATTTGTCCCCAAACCAGCCTCTTTCTTATTGGGGGGAGGAGAATGCTTCTGTTTGAAGAATTGACTGGCCAAGTGTGCTGGACAACATTGACCTCTGCAGGACAAAACCGGAACAAGTCTCTTCCTATTCAAACCTTCTCTTCTTTTGCTTATGTTGGTGCATACAGGGCCGGATCTAGCATTTGGTGAAGTGAGGAAGCTGCCTTAGGCAGTAGAAGCTGGAGTCATGAAAAGGCAGCCAATTATAGTTGGAAGAAGTTCTTATTCTCCCATTTTCACTGCTTGTTGTTGTTGTTCAGTTGTTCAGTCGTGTCCGACTCTTCGTGACCCCATGGACCAGAGCTCGCCAGGCCTTCCTATCTTCCACTGCCTCCCAGAGTTTTGTCAAATTCATATTGGTTGCATCGATGACACCGTCCAACCATCTCATTCTTTGTCGTCCTCTTTTTCTTTTGCCTTTGATCTTTCCCAACATCAGGGACTTTTCCAAGGGGTCATCTCTCCTCATGAGGTGGCCAAAGTACTGGAGCCTCAGCTTCAAAATCTGTCCTTCCAGTGAACATTCAGGGTTGATTTCTTTCAGGATGGATAGGTTTGATCTCTTGCAGTCCAGGAGACTCTTAAGACTCTCCTCCAGCACCACAGCTCAAAAGCATCAATTCTGCGGCAATTAGCCTTCTTTCTAGTCCAGCTTTCACTTCCATACATCACTACTGGAAAAATCATAGCTTTGACTATCCTGACCTTAGTTGGCAAGGTGATATCTCTGCTCTTTAGGATGCTACCTAGGTTTGCCATTGCTTTCCTCCCAAGAAGCAGGCGTCTTTTTATTTTGTTGCTGCAGTCGCCATTTGCAGTTTCACTGCTTAGGCAGCAGATATGGGAGGTCATGAAAGGGCGTAGCGAAAGCAAAGCAAAGTGCTGCTCAAGCTGCATGGTTCTTAAAGCTCTCTTTGGCCAGTTTACAATTATTCCTGCTACCAGTTTCGAAAGGTGGGAAGGCTGAGTCCCCCATGAGCTGGCTACCTGAGCCTGTTATTGAATGAACTCAGGTCATGAGCAGAATCTTGACTGCAGCACTGCAGTTTACCCACTGTGCGTGAAGGGCAGGAACTTAAATAGCACATTGAATTTGTTATTATTCTGCTTTTCCTGCCAGATATTGGGGAGGAAAGACCTTTAGTGAAATTCAGCTTGCCTGCCATGGGTGAGTGCAGGTAGCATCTGCTCCTTTGCCTCAGGCAGTAAATTGTCTTGTGCTGCTCTTGATATACCAGATATATATACACACACTCAACTCTTAATGCAACACCAAGATTCAAATAATATACATTTACTTGTTTGCTTATTATTATTTTCCCTAAAAGTTCTTTATCTTTAAATCAGACTTATCTTGGGCAGTCCCTTAAACAAAGGATGGCTGTAAAAGATCAGAGCTTGGAAAATGTTACTTTTTAAAACTACAATCCCCATAATCCCCTAGCTAGTCATACTGGCTGATGGATTCGAGGAGCTATAGTACAAAATTTTAACACTTCAGGGCTTGTTAAAACTGAGGATTTCCATTTGACCATTTTTCAGGTACAGTAGAAGACAGCTTTCTGTAATGTATGATATGCAGCTACTTGAGTCGTTCAACAACTGTTTTCCCAAACAAATTATTATTTGTTAAACATTCCAAACAAATTATTATCTCCAAACATTTATTTATTTATTTATTTTAAAGCATTTTTACCCCACCTTTCACCTTGGAAAAGGACCCAAGGCAGCTTACAGTGATGAGGGATAATACACAGTCCAGTACGATTAAGGCTGATACTTCACGTCCATCTCATCGCTGTTCTCAGTCCCGCTTGGGACCGGTACGAAGTAATCTTACGGCACGTCCATTGCGGGACGAGGGGAGTTCGTCCCGACCATGGCCCCTGAACTGCGATTTAAGCGGGATGAGAGATTCCCCTCCCTGGCCTCGAGAATCTGCTTGTCACGCTTCTCGTTCCCAGATGAGTGCCTGTGAGGTAAGGCTCGTCACACAACGTCTAGTAGCAGGATTGGCTGCTCGAGTCAAGCTACCCACCTTCACTCATAGAGATGGGCACGAACTGAACCATGAGTCAGATGAAATCACAACCTGGGCTGATTCATGGTTCTGTTCAACGATCCTGCTTTGCCAAAACGAACTCACCCCCCCCTCGTGATTTGTTTTGCTTGCTTGCACAAGCCAAACAACAAACTGAAAACCAATTCAGTTTTCTGGTTAGTTTGTGGTGCTTTGTGGCTAACCCCGAACCATCACAAAGCACCATTTTTCGGGTTCATGCCTGTCTCTACCTGTAGTAGGACCAAGCCCAGACAGAGATTCTTTCTTACTTGAGACTGTGTTCACGTTTTGTGATTTTTGTCCCTCAGAACAATTTCTGATGAATAACTAGTTCTCTTTTAAGTAGTGGATTGTTCCAGAGCGTCCCTGCTGTTGCCACAACAGGCATTAGAAAGAGGCATTTAAAAACACACGTGTACGCATTCACATGGGCGTATCAATAACTATCAATATTCTGATGAGAACTGCAACCTGTCTGGCTCTCGGCCTGCCTGCCTACAAGCCTGAGGTGATTAATAAGCCATGGAAGGCAGAACAAAGATGAGAAGTCAAAGGAAGATCCAGAAATGAAGACCCTTGCATAAACGGAGGAATTGAAACATAATCTTACAGGACTGATATATTTCCAGGATGCTATAACATGATTTACGGCAAACAGTTCCACAGCATTAAAATAACCTTCCCCCCCCACACACACAAAAAGGCTGTGTGTACCGCTTCAAAGAAAGAACACTGTGGGCTCATAAAAACGTAAAAGAACAAATAAGGGCCCCCTAAACCCAATTTATACGCCATGCCCACTGTGCAGCGAGACACATATAATCTGCAAAATGTCAGCTTCAAAGTTTTGCAAAGATTGGTGTTAGACCTGAACTCTGACCCCAGGGGGCTCTTGCTGGGCCTTCATGCTCTTTTCCCCAGCTGTTTTAAATAAACGTGCTCCAACTTTTGTGTGTGTGTGTGTTTTTTTAAAAAAGAGATTGTTCTCAAGAGCTCGATGCAAATAGCAGCAATAATCTCAACTCTCCTTGGAGACAGCAGGAGGGGGAAAAGAGAAAAAGAGAGCCTTTAGAGAGAGCCAATCAAAGAGTTACCTCATGGAGAGAGTGGCGGGTTAATAAATATGTCATTGTGCTTGAAAATATTTAAACAAGATTGAGAGAAAAGAGTTAAAGATAGGCAACATAAGGAAAAGCATATTGAATGCTGAGGCTTCCTGTCAAAATACACAGGGGAAGTACTTCGCTTTGACCGTTCTCCTCATAAAGAGGCACTGCAGGCCAAGACAAACAAAGCAAAGGAATCTGGGTTATCCCAGGGCTGGATACGGCGGTCTCTGGGCTTCGGTGAAGCCAGAAGCAGAGGCTAAACCGGGTTCATCAGGAAGGGGTTCTTAACCAAAAGCAGCAAGCATGTTCAGGGCAACACACACACACACACACACACACACACACACACACACACACACACACACACACACACACACACACACACACACACACACACACACACACTGTGCTGACACTCTTGGCCACCCCACTGCCTTATTTAGTCGCTTCTCCACGCAACCACCATATTGGATGTAGCGCAGCTTCTTCTTCTTCTTCTTCTTCTTCTTCTTCTTCTTCTTCTTCTTCTTCTTCTTCTTCTTCTTCTTCTTCTTCTTCTTCTTCTTCTTCTTCTTCTGCAATCAAAGGAAATCTTCAAAGACTCGGGCTGCTATCTCACCTGGGAAAGATCTTGATCTTCTGAAGGTCCAGCTTTTCCTCTTTGTCCCGTCACGTGAATGAATATGTGGGATAGCAGTTCCCACGTACAAAGCTGTTTTTTTAAATTTTAAAGCACAGTTCAGCCCCATGGCCAGCAGGTGGTGCTAGCATTAAAAAAAACGGACCACCTGGCTGGAGGAAATTAAAACAAAGAGCACCTGACAGAGCTTCCTGGTGCTCCCAGGGTCGGAAAAATTTTAAAAATAAATAAATAAACAGCGCCGATCAGCCCCAGGAACAGCCGGTTGGCGCTATGAGGGGGAAAAAAAGAAGAAACCCGGATCATCTGTGTGGTCCCACGACGTCTGCTTCCTTAAAAGCTGGATTTTTAAGCAAGGCAAAAAATTCCCTACCTCTCCTGTAAGTCTTGGAAACCTCGCTTAAGGGGGCATTACCAGGTTGTCTTTTTTTTTTTTTTTTTTCAAAAAGCCCAGTGGCTGTGGGGACAGCATTTTTAGACATGGTTTATCTACTAATTTAAACTGCATTTAAAGGGACGTGGGATAGGGGCCTAAGACCTGCAGCATTCAACAAACATCTTGATTTATAACAATTCACTGTTAAAATTATTCCTTCTAAATTTGCAATAGGATTTTGGCTACTATTTTCCATCAGAAAAATGTGACTTTTGGCTCTAGGTGAGTGTTCCACTATTATTCCTATGTCCCAGACAGAGAAGGGTGGGTGGTGCACTAAGGTTCCACACTGGGTCAGACAAACTTAAATCTCCCACAATGCCTCAAAACGACATTATAATGGACATTATGCAGACAATGGCTGCCTGGTTCAGACTAGAGCAGTCTTGGTGAGCCTATGGCACAGGTGCCAAAGGTGGTACTCAGAGCCCTTTCTCTGGGCACCCGACTTCGCCCCTTCACAGCCACCTGTAATCAGGTTAAATTGCTGTATTGGCACATTGCGAAAAATTAATGGGTTTTGAATCGCAGTTTGGGCATTTGGTCTCTAAAAGGTTCGCCATCATTGACCTAGAGTAATGTGGATCACCTGTCTGGTTCAGCCCACTGGAAATAGCTTGGCATAGCAGCAGGCCACTAAACGACACTACACTTCAGTGAGAGCTTGACCTAGCCTTGTGATGCAGTATGGGAACTGAAGTCCACAATACTAACTGCTGGACTGCTCAGTGGTATTGGATGCAGAACTTGACAGCGGCTAGACTAATTATAGCTAGGAATTGGAAGGGCAATTATGAACTATGTATGGATGAATGGTATAATCATAATGAATGAAGTATGGAATATTGCCTTAAATGATAAATTGACGTGCAATTTAAAGATTAAGGAAGGAGAGTTAAAGAGATATCGTTAATGATACATGGGGTAGACTTACTGAGTACAGTGGACCCTCGTATAACAAAGGATTTGTATAACATAAAATCTGCAGAGCATAAAACATTCCGGAGATGGGGGAAATTTGCTTAACAGAATCGCCTATGGGGCGAATCCGTACAACATAAAAATGGTCATGATTAGGGATCACTCTGTTTTCAATGCATTCCTATGCAAAATTTGTATAAAGGAAAATTTGCTTAACATAATTTCATTTGGAAAGAATTAATTCCTTTATACAAGGTGCCCTTTGTATATTTATTTTGTGCTTGTAAGAAAGAAAGAAAATGTTCCGGTACAACAATCAGTTCAGTTCTGGAAGGGAGGATAATAAGGGACAATATTGTTTAAGAGGTCCCATTGGTGGAGGGGAAGGCTGTTGTTTAGCTTTATTTTAATTTCTTTTATATATTTTGTATTTGTATTTTTGTATAGTTTTATAAAAATTTAACAAAATTAAGTTTAAGGAAAAAAAGAGCCTGAGTTCAGTTTAATGATGAGGATGAGTCTCCAGCTTGCTACCAAAAACCGATATTGCTGTTGCAAAATGCAGTTTAACAAAGCATGTTGCAGTTGTAAGAAGCAAGGGCTAGTTTTGAATATGTTTATGTGTGCATGGATAGTTTCAATGGTGGAAAAGTGGTCTGTGTGTGTGTTGCGTCGTTACAGTCGTGACCGACTCTTTGTGACCCCATGTCCATGGAGTTTTCTTGGCTGGAATACTGGAGTGTTTTTGCCAGTTCCTACTCCAGGCGCCTACAGCACCTGGTATTCCCTGGTGGTCTCCCATCTAAGTACTAACCAGGGCCGACCCTGCTTAGCTTCCAAAATCAGGCAAGATCGGATGTGCTTAGGGCATCTAGGCAAGAACCGGAAAAGTGATCTACCTATTCTTAACTTGAATATGTCTTAAATGTTCTGGGCTGTATATTGTCGCCCATTATCATAAGCCACCCTGAGTCCTTTTCCAAGGAGAAAGGTGGGGCAAAAATATTCAAAATAAATAAATAAATAAACACCAGATCCCCATGGGCTGGGAGAATTCTAGTAGGCCTAATCCAAAAGAGTAACATTTCCACTCTCCGCACAAGACACAACACACATACCCATGCGTGCTTATATGTTGACCAAAACCATGTTGTATAACCCTGCCGGGGCAACAGGAGTAACATCACCAGTGGCAACACATTGCCAGTACTGTAACTGAGCAGTCATTGATTCAGGTTTTGGTTGCATGCCAATGTGTCTCTCTCTGTATGAGCCATGTGCAACCTGAAAAAATCAAAGCGGTATTTATTTTTCTGAAAGTAGTTCTACAATAAGCAGGAGACTGTTGTTGCTAGAAACATCACTCTACTAAATAATAATAATAATAATAATAATAATAATAATAATAATAATAATAATAATAATAATAATAATAATAATAATAATAATAATAATAATAATAATAAAATTTGTGTGCTGTTCCTAATATTGCCTTTTTATGTAGCTTTGGTGGTGTTACTTCTGATATCTGCAACTGGTTCTAATATTCTGTGAAATTTCTTGGCATTTCTTGAGATCCGCAAGTGTGATCTTTCAATTTCCAGGTCTCTGTATCTTCGTTGTCGTTGTCGTTGTCGTTGTCGTCGTCGTCGTCGTTGTCGTCGTCATCAATCAAGTCAATTTGAATTCCAGGGTTTTCCAGGTAGAGAAAAAGCAAAGCAAAAGCAAAGCAAAGTGTTCTGCTTATATACCACCCTATACCACTTCAAGTAGTCTCTGGGCGGTTTTACAGTTTCATTAAAGTATGCAGGCTACACATTCCCCCCCCCCCAGCAAGGTGGGTACTCATTTTACCGACCTCAGAAGGATGGAAGGCTGAGTCAACCATGAGCCTCCTAACTGGGATTGAACCCCAGGTCATGAGCACAGTTTTAGCTGCAGGACAGGCATTTAACCGCTGCTTTGGGACTGTACTCAGAAATATTTCCCCTTCTTCTGGTCCCGTGCAACTTGCCTGTGTTGACACAGGCTGGCTCTATTTACACAAAGCACTGTGAGGGAAACATAAATGTCCAACTCAGATTTATCATTCTATGCAGAGGTGCTGCATTTTGAGGTTTACTTGGATGGGGGAAGAACGGCAGGTTTAGATAAACTGCAACCTTCAGAATGGATGCATGGGGGGACAGAGAATGTCCTTATACCGAGCCAGGCTCTTTTCCCATCTAGCCCAGTATGGTGAACTCTGGCTGGCAGTAGCGGCTCTCTAGCATGCCTGGCAGGATCCTTTTATTGGCCTGCTAAGAGATCTTTGGAAAACTCCCCAATGGGGAAATCCACTCAAATTGAGGGCTGGGAGAGTAAGAACAGACAAAAAAAAAATTACCCAGCGTGTTGTTAGTCTGGGGAACTCCTTGCCACTGGAGGTGGTGATGGCATCTAGCCTGGATGCCTTCAAAAGGGGATTGGACAGATTCCTGGAGGAAAAGTCCATCACAGGTTACAAACCGTGATGGAGATGTGTCATCTCCAGGCTTAAAACCAGGGTACTTCAAGGGCCAGATGCAGGGAAGGGGTAGCAGGAGACAGAGATCTAGTCTCATGCACTCCCAGAGGCATTTGGTGGGGCCACTGTGAGAACCAGGAAGCTGGACTAGATGGACCTTTGGCCTGATCCAGCATGTTCTTATGTTCTTATGGCCTCCAAAACCATTCGCTTCTTAAAAACCAGACAAGGGTGTGTTTGTGTGTTTGTGTGTGTGTGTGTGGTATAACTGTCTAAGAAGGAGAGCTGAAGGAGAGCTTTGTGGGTCTCTTGGAGCGCCAAAAAAATGGACAAGCAGGTCTTAGATCAAACCTCAGCCTCAAATACCACTGGAGGCAAAAACTTAAAAAGGTTGAGTCTGTCCTACTTTGGGATATCACGAGAAAGCGGGATTCTCAGGAGAAGACCATAATCCTGGGAAAGGTGGACAAGGCAGCATGAAAAGAGGAAGAGTAAATACGCAAGAGCTGAGGAGGGTGACTGAGGAGAGGTCATTTGGTAGAGTGCTCCTCCACAGGGTCGCTCATAAGCCGGGGGGGGTGCATGACAGCACTTAAGAACAACAACAACAACAACAACAACAACAACAACAACAACAACAACAACAGAAGCAGCAACATCTTATCCTGGTTTTTATTTGTATTGTTTCCCAGTTTCAAGCAAGCAGCAAAGTATGCTTACTGCTGGCTCTCCGTGGAGTTGCTCCCATTCCTTCCTCCCCAAAGGCCCCTCACAGGAATAAGTACTGTATGTCTTTTTTAAAAAAGAAATAAATAAAATCAGAAAAGCAGTTCCAAACCTATGAATTCTTCCCAGGGTTAGATTTTATACTCCCCTTCCTGAGTCCTTCCTCTTTGCCAGGTCTCTTTCGGTCCCAAAAACCGCTCCATCCCCCGCCCATAAAGCCCAGCCCGCAGGTGTTAAAGGGGTTCACAGACTCACAACTCATTGTCAACTCATTATCTTTAAGATGGTGTCACCACATCTTAATGGCTGAGTAATCACTGGACTGGCTCTCTCTTCCTCCGGGGAGGGTTTTTCTCCTTCAAAAACATGTCCCCTCCCATTCCCTTCAAAACAGACTTCTTCCATCCCACCTCCACCACCCACCACCGTGAGACTCCAAATAAGTTCATTAAACTTACAACTGGCCACCAGTACAGGCATGGCATGCATGAAGCTTTTAAAGGGACTTTTCATCTTTTTTTTTAAAGAGGGCACAGGGAATGGGGACCCCCCCCTCAATAAAAACCCCAACAACCCTACAGGCCATAAACCAGTAGCCTGGTTACCAGTCGGGGATGGCTTAAGACACCATGGGTGGCTGAGGTCTATGAGAACCAGATGTCAGGGCTTTGGAGGGGGCAGTCTGTTTACTGACAAATGAAGTGGGCAGTGGAAGGCAATTAAAAAGCAATAACGGTACATTAAAGGCAGGACTCATAAGAGCGAGGAGAAAAGCAGGACCGAAAAGCTTTGGCCGGCTCAGAAGAAACCCGTGCTAGCGCGCTATGCATGCAGAAAGCGGGAAAAAGGGACTTCCAGAACCCATGGCAGGTTCTGCTGGTGGAAGGATTCTGGAATATGTAGTCCAGTAATGCTTCCTAGTTTTATTTTTCAAAAAACCCAACAACTATGAAACTTTGTGTGTGTGTGTGTTGTGTGGTTACAGTCGTGACTGACTCTTTGTGATCCCATGTCCATGGAGTTTTCTTGGCAGGAATACTGGACTGGTTTGCCAGTTCCTACTCCAGGCGCCTACAGCTCCTGGTATTCCCTGGTGGTCTCCCATCCAAGGACTAGCCAGAGCCAATCCTGCTTAGCTTCCGAAATCAGGCAAGATCGGATGTGCTTAGGCTAATATGGATTAGTTACATCGTAGTTGTTGATGTCATCAAATGAAGATTTGCATGTAGGCATGAAAGTATAGCAGATTTATCCCTATAGACAGGACTTCCATCATGCTCGTTCATACAAAGTTTATGATGTGTTCCTTCCTTGTAAAATGTCTAAAACTCCCGCAGTATTCCCCCCCCCGCTTCACTCCCAGCCCAATCACAGTATTATTTTCACACATTCACATGTCTGGAGGGCAGCTTTGCAATAGTGTAATCAGAAGCGAACGGATGTGTATTTGAATTTATGCCCAGCAATGGTTGTTTGAACCTTACGTGCTTTCCAAATGAGAGGGTGGCAGTTTACAACCTAGAGACCTTCCACTGTTGAAAGGCTTATAATGAAGCATCGAGATACATTGGTCATTTAAACATCTGGTATTTTCAAGATACGTATTGGGGCTAAAGTTAGTAGAATAGCAACATGTTTCAACATGCTTATTTCAAACCCACAAACTTACAAAGTCAGAGACTTGTCCAACCAAAGGATCCAATACCAAAACAAAAAGGAGGAATATAGTATATGCAGTCCAATGCAGTGAGGAGTGTACAGATCTCTACATTGGAGAAACTAAGCAGCCATTAAACAGAAGGATGGCCCAGCATAGGAGGGGTAACAGCTCAGGACCAGAATCAGCAGTACACTTCCATTTGAAGGACAAAGGGCACTGCACCCAAAAGAGTCTCTTGGGCTAAATATTCTTCTTCTTTTTTGCACTTATTTCCCCTTTTATTTGACTCTGAACAATCAACTTTTGTGTAATATTTCATTTTGCAGTACGATCCACATTTTCAAAGACTTTTTTTTATTCTTGCCTTTTACTATCTTCATCTAGAATCATAGAATGATAGAGTTGGAAGAGATCTCAAGGGCCATCTAGTCCAACCCCCTGCCATGCAGGAACCCCTATCACAGGACTCCCGACAGATGGCCATCCAGCCTCTGCTTAAAAGCCTCCAAAGAAAGATATTCCACCACCCTCCG
The DNA here is from genome assembly GCA_029282475.1 of Phrynocephalus forsythii. Classification (NCBI taxonomy): domain Eukaryota; kingdom Metazoa; phylum Chordata; class Lepidosauria; order Squamata; family Agamidae; genus Phrynocephalus; species Phrynocephalus forsythii. The sequence goes on along the minus strand of JAPFRF010000001.1, from coordinate 200,258,432 downwards.
TGGCAGCATATTCTACTGCCGAACAGCTCTAACTGTCATGAAATTCTTCCTAATGTTTAAATTGAATCTCTTTTCCTGTAGTTTGAAACCAGTGCCCTGCGTCCTAGTCTCTGAAGTCATAGGAAACAAACCAGTCCCCTCTTCAGTATGACATCCTTTCAAATATGTAAACATGGCTATCCTATCCCCTCTCAACCTTCCAGCTTCCTAAGCCAAAGGTTCTGTTCTGGGCCATTTCTATTCTGCCTTTTATGGGCTAGCAATGATTCCAGGTGGAAGCAGTCTGCTTTCTGCAGCCTCTGTAGCTTCCTGCAAAGTATCTGGGAAACACGCCACACCTGTCAAGTGTCACGTTTTGGGCGGGACATTTACGGATCAATCACTCTTTCCTGCCGTCTTCCTGAAAAATTATTTTTCCCTGAAATGTCCCACATTTCCGTCAACAGGCAGCTGAGCTCCGGATGCTGCTAGACAGCCATGTGGTCTGCTGGGGACCACTTCTCCCTGCATAACCCCTAACCCACACCCCGCCAGCTGTCCAGATGGGTATATATATCCCCTAGAAAGCCGAGACACCTAGGTCACAGTGAGCATTTTGAAGCTACCTAAAGGGATTATGGGAACCTGTATGCAAATGAGGCCCCACCCCCTAGCAGAAGGGTCTGACTACCAGCACCCCGCCTCCCTGGAGCTCCCAGTGGCCGTTTTTCTCTCCTCCCATCCCGGGCGGCTGTGAGGAACACTTGACAGTTATGAACACCACAACAGCATAGAACTACAGACCTGGAAGAGACCCTGATGGATCATCAAGTCCAGCCCATGTCAAGGAAGGCTCTGCAGCCAGAGACCAAAACCGCTGTCACCGATATGGCAGCTTAGAACATAAGAACATCTTTTCATCTGGATCAGGCCAAAGGTATTTCTAGTCCATTTCCTTTATATCATTACGCCCCATGAACGTTTGGGGTTTTTTGAGACTAGATTTTGTCTTTGATAAAAAGGTCTTGCATCTGGTACATTGTACCCTGGTGGGAAAATGAATTAAAATCTCCATCATTTTGAATAGGAAAAATTTGCACAAAAATAGGAATCTGTCCAAGAACTTTTGAAGGCAAGGAAAGATGAAATCAGACATCCTAGTCTCAAAGTTCCATAGACATCTGGGACAGGAGAAAATTTATTTTTTTTGTCAGTTCTTACTCTCCCAGCTTTCAATTTGAGTGTATGTCCCCTAGTTCTGGTATTTTGAAATGAGGGAGAAGAGCTACCCTCTATCCATTAAGACATACCCTGCATTATTTGAGATGTCTCAATCATAGGGACATCTTACAGCATTTTTCCAGATTAAATTAACTGAATGATTTTAGCCTTTCTTAATTGGAGGTATCAAGCCCAGTAATCATTTTATCATTACACTTCTTCTGCACCTTTTCCAGTTCCACTATGTCTTTCTTGAGATGCGGTGACCAGAATTGTACACAATACTCCAGGTGAAGACACAAAAGAGGGGCTTCTCTGTGGCTGCTCCCAGGAGTATGTTGGCATAAGAAACCAGGAAGCCCCGCCCCTTGTCCAGTGGTTTCCAACTTTGGTTCCTCTGTATCCTTGGACTACAACTCCCAGAAATCCTGGCCAGCACAGCTAGTGGTGAAGGTTTCTGGGGGTTTTAGTCCAAGAAATCTGAAGTTGCTGGGAAACACGGCTGTTGTCCTTCCATCATCCAGCAAAGACCTCTGTCTCCAGGCAGGCTTTTAGAGGTTGCCTCAGGAATGCTGGTTTATAATGTATAGATTTGTAAAAATTGTTTTAAAATTCGTTTTTAATCTGGGTTTTCAGTATCAATTCGTTTTTAATGTGATATGTGTAAACTACAGTGGTACCTCGTATAAAGGAATTAATGCGTTCCAAATGAAATTCTGTTAAGCACATTTTCCTTCATATTTATTTCCCATAGGAATGCATTGAAAACAGAGTAATCCATAATTGTGTCTATTTTTTTAATTATACAAATTACAAAAAAGACAAAACATCAACAGTGCACCCCTTCACCAACAGGATCACTCTTCTTATTTACAGTCATTATCCTTCCCTCTAGAACAAAATTGATTGTTGCATGGAAGCCTTACCCTTATCTTGTACAAGCACATATTCAATAAATCTACCCCATATATCATAGAAAATATCTCTTTTATATTGTCCTTTATTTCCGATTATTCCATTTTCCACCATATTAATCTTTCTGGATTATACACAATATCCCCAATAAACCTTATTTGATTTGCTAAATAATATTTTTTTACATTTGGTAAACCTATACCACCTTTATTTTGGGCCATATACCGGTATTTTTTATTTATTCTAGCTTTTTTACCACTTACAATAGTTATTAGTCTTGCCAAAATTTAAAATCATCTTTATTTAGCTGTACTGGAAGCATCATAAAGGAAAAAAAATAACTTTGGTAAAATTTTCATTTTCATCAATGCAATCTTTCCAAACCAAGAACATTTTAGACTTGAGTATTCTAACATTTTATTCTTAATTTCTTTCTTTGTTGTTGTTCAGTGGTTCAGTCGTGTCCGACTCTTCGTGACCCCATGGACCAGAGCTCGCCAGGCCTTCCTATCCTCCACTGCCTCCCGGAGTTTTGTCAAATTCATTTTGGTTGCATCGATGACACCGTCCAACCATCTCATTCTCTGACATCCTCTTTTCCTTTTGCCTTCCATTTTTCCCAGCATCAGGGACTTTTCCAGGGAGTCCTCTCTTCTCATGAGGTGGCCAAAGTACTGGAGCCTCAGCTTCAAAATCTGTCCTTCCAGTGAACATTCGGGGTTGATTTCTTTCAGAATGGATAGGTTTGATCTCCTTGCAGTCCAGGGGACTCTCAAGACTCTCCTCCAGCACCACAGCTCAAAAGCATCAATTCTGCGGCGATCAGCCTTCTTTATAGTCCAGCTCTCACTTCCATACATCACTACTGGAAAAACCATAGCTTTAACCATCCTGACCTTAGTTGGCAAAGTGATGTCTCTGCTCTTTAGGATGCTATCTAGGTTTGCCATTGCTTTCCTCCCAAGAAGCAGGCGTCTTTTTATTTCGTTGCTGCAGTCGCCATCTGCAGTGATCAAGGAGCCCAAGAAAATAAACTCTGTCATTGCCTCCATTTCTTCCCCTTCTATTTGCCAGGAGGTGATGGGACCAGTGGCCATGATCTTAGTTTTTTTGATGTTGAGCTTCAGCCCATTTTTTTCACTCTCCTCTTTCACCCTCATTAAGAGGTTCTTTAATTCTTCCTCACTCTCTGCTATTAGAGTAGTATCATCTGCGTATCTGAGTTTGTTGATATTTCTTCCGGCAATCTTAATTCCAGCTTGTGATTCATCCAGACCGGCCTTTCTCATGATGTACTCTGCATATAAGTTAAATAGGCAAGGTGACAGTATACAGCCTTGTCGTACTCCTTTCCCAATTCTAAACCAGTTAGTTGTTCCATATCCAGTTCTGACGGTTGCTGCTTGTCCCACATATAGATTTCTTAGGAGACAGATAAGGTGGTCAGGCACTCCCATTCCTTTAAGGACTTGCCATAGTTTGTTGTGGCCTACACAGTTGAAGGCTTTGGCATAGTCAATGAAGCAGAAGTAGATGTTTTTCTAGAACTCTCTGGCTTTCTCCATAATCCAGCGCATGTTGGCGATTTGATCTCTAGTTCCTCTGCCCCTTCGAAATCCAGCTTGTAGTTTTGGAAGTTCTCTTTCCACATACTGCTGAAGCCTGCCTTGTAGAATTTTGAGCATAACCTTGCTAGCATGTGAAATGAGTGCAACTGTGCGATAGTTGGGGCATTCTTTGGCATTTCCTTTCTTTGGGATTGGGATGTAGACCGATCTTTTCCAGTCCTCTGGCCACTGCTGGGTTTTCCAAATTTGCTGGCATATCTTATGCAGCACCTTTACAGCATCCTTTTTTAAGATTTTAAAGAGTTCAATTGGAATGCCGTCACCTCCACTGGCCTTGTTGTTTGCAATGCTTTCTAAGGCCCACTTGACTTCACTTTCCAGGATGTCTGGCTCCAGGTCAGCAATTATGCTATCTTGGTTATCAGGGACATCCAGATCTTTCTGATATAATTCTTCTGTATATTCTTGCCATCTCTTCTTGATCTCTTCTGCTTCAGTTAGGTCCCTACCATTTTTGTCCTTTATCATATCCATCTTTGCACGAAATACCCCTTTAATATCTCCAATTTTCTTGAACAGATCTCTGGTTTTTCCTTTTCTGTTGTTTTCCTCTATTTCTTTGCGCTGTTCATTCAAGAAGGCCGCCCTGTCTCTCCTTGCTATTCTTTGGAAGTCTGCATTCAATTTTCTGTATTTTCCCTTTCTCCCTTGCATTTTGCGTCCCTTCTCTCCTCCGCTATTTGTAGGGCCTCGTTGGACAACCACTTTGCTTTCTTGCATTTTCTTTTCTTTGGAATATTTTTCATTGCAGCCTCCTGTACAATGTTACAAGCCTCCATCCATAGTTCTTCAGGTGTTCTGTCCACCAAATCTAGTTCCTTGGATCTATTCTTCACTTCCACTGTGTATTCATATGGGATTTGACTTAGGTTATACCTGACTGGCCCAGTGATCTTCCCTACTTTCTTCAGTTTGAGTTTGAATTTTGAAATAAGAAGCTGATGATCTGAGCCACAGTCAGCACCAGGTCTTGTTTTTGCTGACTGTATAGAGCTCCTCCATCTTTGGCTGCAGAGAACATAGTCAATCTGATTCCGGTATTGTCCATCTGGTGATGTCCATGTGTAGAGTTGCCTTTTGTGTTGTTGGAAAAGAGTGTTTGCAATGACCAGCTTGTTCTCTTGACAAAACTCAATTAGCCTTTGCCTTGCTTCATTTGGAACTCCAAGGCCAAACTTGCCAGTTATTCCTTTTATCACTTGACTCCCTACTTTAGCACTCCAATCCCCTATGATGAGAAGAACATCTTTCTTTGGTGTCAGTTCTAGAAGTTCTTGTAAGTCTTCATAAAATTGGTCAATCTCAGACTCTTCAGCACCGGTAGTTGGTGCATAAACTTGGATTACTGTGATGTTCAAAGGACTGCCTTGGAATCGTACCGAGATCATTCTATCATTTTTTAGGTTGTATCCCAGCACTGCTGTTCTCACTCTATTGTTGACTATGAAGGCTACTCCATTTCTTCTATGGGATTCTTGCCCACAGTAGTAGATGTGATAGTCATCTGAACTGAATTCACCCATTCCTGTCCATTTAAGTTCACTGATGCCCAGGATGTCAATATTTATTCTTTCCCTCTCACATTTGACCACATCCAGCTTACCCTGGTTCATAGATCTCACATTCCAGGTTCCTATGCAGTATATTTCTTTGCAACATTGGACTTTCCTTTCTCTTCCAGGCACGTCTGCAGCTGAGCGTCCTTTTGGCTTTGGCCCAGCCACTTCATTAGCTCTGGAGCTACTTGTACTTGTCCTCCGCTCTTCCTCAGTAGCATGTTGGACACCTTCTGACCTGAGGGGCTCATCTTCCAGCGTCATATCTTTTAGCCTTTTGTTTCTGACCATGGGATGTTCTTGGCAGGGATACTGGGGTGGCTTGCCAGTTCCTACCCCAGGAAATCTTATTACAGGCCTCATTGTCATCAGTGTAATTAACCTTGCAATGATGAAAGCACAGTTCAGCCTGTTTTATTTTGTAGCCTCACTGATCAACTGGGACACAAAAGTAGAGATGTGCCCCATTTATAAGATATTCCAGACTGAGGCAGATTCTTTCTTTAGTCTGTTATAATTGAAAATTGTGTCTATTTTTATGTTGTACAGATTCACCCCATAGGTGATTCTGTTAAGCAAATTTCCCCTATCTCCGGAATTTTTTTATGTTGTACAGATTTTATGTTATACAAACTATTTGTTATACAAGGGTCCACTGTACTTGAAAACTGCGATTGAGTTCTAGTTTCATCTGCTGTGAGCTGCCTTGGGAGCAAGTCAGAACTACAATAAAACAAAACAATAAAATATATAAATATGCAACCTTTGCAAATTCCTGAGGAGTTTCCAGGAAACACCATGACATCATCTTCATCAGCCTTTACCTGCAAGGATTTATCACTTCAAAGAGACACGAGAACACCCCGCCACACCCAGAAATGAAGAAGAAGAAACAAAACACCAAAGATGCAATGTGGCTCTCACTGTATCAATGTTCATGTCCAGTAATTGTGATAGTTTGACTTACAGAAAGAACATGCCTTGCTTTGCTGCGACCTCAGAATTTACAGGCCTCCTGTAGCAAATTAGGACTCAATGTCGTTCATTCACCACCATTTAAACTGTGCTGGGAAACTGAAACAATGTTATGGTGTACCCTCTGTAAAAATAACACATACAGTCCCGAAGCCATTTATAATGCATGTAATAGGTTTCTCGGTGTCCCCAAGGTTCTAAAGCAAACGCTAATAAGAGATTATTGGGCAATTCTGCTCACTGCTTCTCTTCAGGTGTGACTTAGTCTGCACTGTGCATGCTCATTCATTCACGTGGAGTGACCAGAGAGGGGGAAAAACTTAGCCTCTTACCATACTTAAAATACTGATATTCAAAGTACAGTATTTTCCTGTGTATAAGACTCTTATTTTTGTTTAAAAATTTAAGGTTGTCTTATACCCGGAAGCAAGCCAAGGAGAGAACTGCACAGTTACGAAATTGCAATTCTGGGCCAGAAAAGTGGGTTGTTTTTTTTCTTATACATGGGGGGCATCTTATAGACACACTTATAGATAGCCAGGAACATGCAGGTTAGGGGTTTATTTTTCTTTATATTTATATTTTGATTTAATTTGTTTTCAACATTCTTTCTTATTTTTCCAGACCATTTCTAGTCATGGGGCAGCTAGTCAAGTATATATATGGCTACAACTTGCACTTTATTATTGTCACATTAAAAACACAGAGTAAAATCCAGTTGTTAGTCCTAAGAAGAGCAGATTCCACAGCCAGGTATGTAAGCCATGGTGTGGATGTGGACTTCTAGCCAACTTCTTTTGTGAGTTTTGGCATTTTGTGTGTACGTTATGTGGTCTATGGAACGCCAGAATGAATCATCTGAGTTTCCATTATTTCTTATGAGGAAATTTGCTTTGTTTTGGTTTACAAGCATGTTTTGGAACAAATTATGCTCGTAAACCAAGGTATTAATGTAATATGTATTTATTGCACTAGACAAAGACAATGGCAAGATGAAATAGTTACATTCACTCAGCTTGACATCAAATAACAGTAAAAGCAGCTAAAATGAGGGTGAGAGGCATAATAATGATACATACATGTTAGGTATCTTTAAGTCTGCATTTGAGATACCTCTGAATCAATATTTTATTGTAGGAGAATATGCTAGCCCTACCTGGATTTCAAAATGTTTCAAAATGAAACTAAACCCGACAAGACAGAGGTGCTTCTGCTCAGTCGAAAGGGAGAACAAGGGATAGGGATGCAACCTGTTCTGGATGGGGTCACCCTCCAATTAAAAAAGAAGTGGGCAGCATGGGGGTGCTCTTGGACTCATCCTTGAGCCGAGATGCCCATGTCACAGCTGTGGCCAGGAGTGCATTTGAAAATTAAAACTAGTACGCCAGTTACGCCCGTTTCTTGAGAAACCTGCTCTAGTGACATCCCGGCGAGATTACTGTAATGTATTCTATGTAGGACTACCAATGAAAAGTCTCAGGAAACTTCAATGGGTCCAAAATGCAGCAGCCAGCTTGCTGACTGGGGCAGGGTACAGAGATCACATTACATCCCTATTAAAGCAGATCCACTGGCTGCCAATCAGCTATCAGGCACAGTTCAAAGTGATGACCTTAACCTACAAAGCACTGTATGACCTGGGTCCTAGCTACCTCAAAGATCGAATCTCACAGCATGAACTGGCTCAAGTGTTGAGGTCATCAGGAGAGGCCTTCCTCTCCATCCCCCCACCCTCACCCTCACAGGTACATCTTGCAGGAACCCATGAAAGGGCCTTCTTGGCTGCTGCGCCCAGACTCTGGAACTCCCTCCCACTAGAGAACATAAGAACATAAGAAGAGCCATGCTGGATCAGGCCAATGACCCATCTAGTCCAGCTTCCTGTATCTCACAGTGGCCCCACCAGATGCGTTTGGGAGCGCATGAGACTAGATATCTGTCTCCTGATAGCACTCCCCTGCATCTGGCCCTTGAAGTACCCCGGTTTTAAGCCTGGAGATTGCACATCTCCCTCATGGACTTTTCCTTCACAATCTGTCCAATCCCCTTTTGAAGACACCCAGTCCAGATGCCATCACCACATCCTGTGGGAGGGAGTTCCACAGACTAAAAACGCGCTGGGTGAAAAAATATTTTCTTTTGTCTGTTCTCACTCTCCCAGCCCTCAATTTGAGTGTATGTCCCCTAGTTCTGGTATTTTGTGAGAGGGAGAAGAGCTTCCCTCTATCCACTTTACTCATGCCCTGCATTATTTTGTATGTCTCAATCATATCCCCCCTTCACGCGCCTTTTTTCCAGACTAAAGAGCCCCAAATGTTTTAGCCTTTCTTCATAAGGGAGGTGCCACAGCTCAGTAATCATTTTAGTCGCTTTCTTTTGCACCTTTTGCAGTTGCACTACGTCTTTCTTGAGATGCGGTGACCAGAATTGTACACAATACTCCAGGTGCGGCCTTACTATTGTTTTGTAGAATGGCATTATAATGTTGGCTGTTTTATTTTCAATCCCCTTTTTCATAATCCCATTCCCTAGCATGGAATTGGCCTTCTTCACCGCTGCCACACATTGGGGAGACACCTTCATGGAGCTGTCCACCAACACACCAAGATCTCTTTCCTGATCTGTCACGGATAACTCAGAGCCCATGAGTTGATAGATAAAGTTTTGATTTTTTTGCCCCATTTATAACCCAAGTTATAGAGGCCAGGACTTCCCCCATCTCTGTCTTTCTGGAAACAAGCAAAGACCTTTCTCTTCAGGCAAGTTTTCCCCAAATGATGAACTACCTATTATGTGAGTTTTATATGAATCTACCATACATGCTTACATAGACTTTGTGTTCATAGATGTTGTGATTGCATTAATGTAATGTTGTCTTTTAATAAAGTGTTCTGCTACTTCAAGTAGTCTCTGGGCAGTTTACAGTTTTAAATTATACTATGCAGGCTACACATTGTTCCCCTCCCCCCCAAGCTGGGTACTCATTTTACAGACCTTGGAAGAATGGAAGTTTATAGATTTTGTGATTGCATTAATATAATGTTGTCTGTTAATGCTGTCAGATGTCCCTTATTTCCCTGCTCTCAATACTTGAATAGGTCTTAATTGTATTGGGCTGTATATTGTCCCTCACTACTGTAAGCCGCCTTGAGTCCTTTTTCAAGGAGAAAGGCACAGTAAAATACTAAAATAAATAAATAAATAAATAAATAAATAAATAAAATTTGGATCAATACTTTACTTTTGAGATAGCTACATCAGTTGCAGTTCGTATTTGACCATGATTGTATTAAAATATACAGCACTAACATTTGTGATTTATCAGATCACTGGTTTTCCTTCTTTAAAAAGAGAGATCCCTTTAAAAAAGCTTTAATTAAAATTGCACATCCAAATATGCATGCATATGCCTTTTAAATATAAATTAAAAGTGGGAGGGAGCAGAGCATCATGTACTGCTGCAACCAGCCCCCCCCAAACACCTGTAACAACATCATGCACATCAGTCGTGCAGCAATTTGGGCTTGGGTTATAAGTGAGTTTGCAGTGGGCAGCTGACACAGAAACCCAAATACTGCTTCTGCAGCTGATTGCATGATGTTGTTCCAGCCATATACCTAAACAGGTAAATTTTCATGGACTGTGACCTTTTCCTCGGGCTGTTTTAACTCTGCATGTTGCTGGCCTTATCCACGATAAATTTAATATTGAATGAGGGTCCCGTTCCCCCCCGCTCTTGCAATATTGTAGCAACTGTGCCAGTTTGGTTGTTTCTATTTCTATCCTTCCTTTAAAATAAGAATAAAACCCATTGCATCATCGGAGCGGACGAAATCACGTGGAAGGCCTAAAAATACCAATGATAAGTCGTTCTCTGTCAGTGAGCAAGGAGGAAACGGCTGCTTCTCTGTTCTTCCTGAAGGAGGGGGTATTTTCTTTTAAGAAAAAAATTAAAGTTTCCAGAGCAGAGAGGTGCCTTGAATGTATCAGAACACGTTTAACTCTGCAAGTGCACAGAGAAGGAGAGAAGGCCAGCTTTCAAATGAAATTTTTACCCCCTTGAAATGGCTTCACATTTTTTTTTGCTTCATTTCAGACTGAACATCCCCATCTAGCGGTGTTCAACAGAATAGCCAAAACCATGCAGTTTCATGTGGGGAATCAACCAATAGATACTGTGCAAGAAACAGCGGTGATCCAAACAAACACTCTCAGCAACACACCTGTATCTGCGTTCTGTGCTGCCTACTCACCTAGCCATGTGTATCTTCTTCACCGTCTGGATAGTCCTGTTTTTTTTTTTAAAAGGGCGGGTTGTTATTGTTAAACTTCTTTTTTTTTTTTTTTGAGCTGCATAATTAGGCTTGAAGTACTGGTTCCAAAACGTTTCATAAATCCTGGCAGGGGATGGGTTTGAAATACTTTGCGTCAAGGCATCGGCCTCCCCCCCTGCCCCCCGGCCAGCCAGTTTTGTTATTTACTGAGTTGGCTGGACATTCTGAACTTTTAAGGTTGGGTGGCTCTATATAAAAGCAGTTGCTTAAGAAGCATCAGTCACGAAACCCTGAGTAATGTTGGTTGCACAGCCATACCTATGTTGCAGGGCAACAGGCTTGAGACCCAAACAACAGGTGCCAAACGACAGAGGCACCACGTTTCCTGCTAGAAAAGCACAACACTCCTGCTGGTAGGACCACAGGTTGGATGTTTGGTTCTCCACTATGTGTCCAGGGAGAAGAACCAGCCTGTGTGGCTTTGGGCAAGCTGCATAGTCCCCGTATGTCCCCAGAAGAAGGGAATGGGAGACCACCTCTGAGTATTCTCTACCTGGAAAACCCGGAGAAGGATCACCATGAACTAGAATCCTAGAATCATAGAGTTGGAAGAGACCTCAAGAGCCATCTAGTCCAACCCCTGCCATGCAGGAATCCCCATCACAATATTTCCGACAGATGGCCATCCAGCCTCTGCTTAAAAACCTCCAAAGAAGGAGACTCAATCACCCACCATGGCAGCATCTTCCACTGCCAGACAGCTCTAACCATCATGAAGTTCTTCCTAATGTTCAAATGGAATCTCTTTTCCTGCAGTTTGAAACCACTGTCCTGAGTCTTAAGTCTCTGAAGCCATGGAAAACAAACCTGTTCCCTCTTCGATATGACATTCTTTCAAATAGTTAAACATAGCTATCATATGGGGTCACGGAGAGTCGGTCACGACTGTAATCACACACACACACACACACACACACACACACACACACACACATCTCCCAAATGATGTAGAAAGGTGTGTTCTGTCCAGATGTTGCTAACTGTGAATGGGCAGCTTTAAAGTTTCTCATCTTCCTCTTGTTAGAAACAAAATCTTTGTGTGAAACGAGATCTCGACAGTCCATCAAATGCAGGACGAATGCCCTCTGTAGTAGAGGACCTGGGCCAACCGGAACGTGGTGCCCCAGCCCTGGCAAGGGGACCATCTGACCTCAAACCAGCCCAGCAAAGAGGTCTGAGCAATCTTGCTGGTAAAGGCAGATCAATGGGACAGCGACTGGCAAAAAGAAAAATCAGGAGATAAGAGAATGGAAAGGAGCCTGAAGTACTGGAAAAGAGCCAGGCAGCTTGACTGGAAACCTGAACACAACACTAGGACCTTGCGTTACTGGTATGACCCGTTCTATCAAGAAGCCAGGTCATGACTACTGCTTAGGAAGGAAAACTGGCTCCAAAGTTCCTTATAAATGAAAATCAAATTAAAAAATACTGGTTCCACACACACACACCCAAAAAACCCTACAACCCCCACAGTTTTGCAAATCATTAACTAAATTTGATTTGAGTTTTGGTCTGGTTATGGACCAATGCCATTTTAATTGTTCTTGAGAGCTCATCTTTTCTGAAGAATGCTCTTGAACTTCTCCTCACACCCACCCACCCACAGATTTGACATGTCATTTTAATTTGTTCATTGCTCTCATGAGCAAATTAATTATAAAATCATGCTTTAATATACTGTTTGCCTGGGTATTGGTTTTTTGATTGAAATAAGAATGCTGCACCTGTTGAACTTAGCTGAGATATGTGGCTGCAGAGACAGGGGTTGGAAGTTCATTTCATCATGGTGCCTCCTGGGAATAAAGCCAGCCTGTGTAGCCTTGGGCAAACTGGACAGTCTCAGGGCACCCTAGATAGAAGGGAATGGTAGAACACATCTGAGTATTCTCTACTTGGGAAACTATGAAAAGGGTTGTCATAATTCAGAATTGAGTGGATGGCACAATGATTGTCATTATGAGCTCATCATCATCATCACATCATCTGGGAGTCTTGATGGACCTGCAAACAATGGGCAAATGAATTAAGGGAAGCATGGCTGTTTCATCAGGATATTGGTTTAATATTAATATTTATTTTATTTTTCTGCCAAGCATTTTGCTGCTGAACGATTCTCAGAGTAGCTTGTAAACAATTGAAATCTGATGTAAATAGCAATATAACATGAGATCACAACATGACAAACCAGGGAAGACTCAGAAGAAACCAGGCTGTTAAAAGCTTCCATAAAACAATTTTTATATAGTATATGAAAGAAGGCAAAGTTCAGAGCTTTGAAATAGTCTTTTTTTAAAAAAGAAATATAGGTTCTATAATGTATCCAAGTTATGGTCTAGACCAGTGGTTCTCAGCCTGTGGGTCCCCAGATGCTCCTGGACTGCAACTCCCAGAAGTCTTCATCACTAGCTGAGCTGGCCAGGATTTCTGGGAGTTGCAGTCCAGGAACATCTGGGGACTCACAAGTTGAGAACCACTGGTCTAGATGTTGGATGAAATTGTATCGGCCCAAGATTTTCCAGACTCTGGAAACCACTCTATTCTGCTCTGGTCAAACCCCACCTGGAGTCCTGTGTCCAGTTCTGTGTGCCTCAATTTAAAAAGGATGTTGACAACCTTGAGCGGGTGCAGAGAAGGGTGACCAGGATGGTTGAGGGTCTGGAGGAAATGCCTTATGAGGAAAGGCATAGGGAACTGGGAATGATTAGCCTTTCAAAAAGAAGGCTGGGGGGGGGGGGAATATGATAGCTATGTTTAAATATTTGAAAGGATGACATATTGAAGAGGGAACAGGTTTGTTTTCCATGGCTTCAGAGACTAGGACTCGGGGCAATGGTTTCAAACTACAGGGAAAGAGATTCCATTTGAACATTAGGAAGAACTTCATGACGGTTAGAGCTGTTCGGCAGTGGAATATTCTGCTACAGAGGGTGGTGGAGTCTCCTTTAGAGGTTTTTAAGCAGAGGCTGGATGGCCATCTGTCGGAAATATTGTGATGCAGGTTCTTGCATGGCAGGGGGTTGGACTGGATGGCCCTTGAGGTCTCTTCCAACTCTATGAGTCTATGATTCTATTCTATGATTCTATGAAAGAATATTTATTTTATTTATCCATTTTTGAATGCCACTTTTTGTGACTGAACTTTACATAGTGCCTTGGGCCCTTTGGAGCAGAAAGGTGGGAAATAAATAAATAAATAAATAAATAAATAAATAAATAAATAAATAAATGTCAGTCCCTGTTCTTGATACATGCATAGAGTTACTGATGGAGATTGAGAAGGAGATAACACAACGGAGGTGTGAATGGGTTTGGGGAAAAAGTTTATGTTATTTCAGTATAACTAACAAGAACTTTTAAGTTAAAAACAAACAAACAGTGAAGGGACATAGCCTCTAAGGTAGGCCTGGATAGTATATATCTTGATAATAAAGCACATGTTTGGCATGTGGTGGCTCAGTGGATAAGGCTCCAAAAACTGTTGGCTGCAAAGTCAGCAGCTCGGCGGTTCGAATCCCGGGTGCCACGCAGCGGAGCGAGCTCCCACTGTTAACCCCAGCTCCTGCCAACCTAGCAGTTCAAAAACATGTCAATGCAAGTAGATAAATAGGAACTGCTGTAAAAATCGGGAAGGTAAAACAGTGTTTCCTTGCAGCCATGCCGGCCACGTGGCCACGGACTTGCACAACACTGGCTCTTCAGCTTGAATACGGAGATGAGCACCACCCCTAGAGTCAGAGACGACTAGCACATATGTGCGGGGGGAACCTTGGCCATCAGTTTCAATCCACAGCATCTCCAGGTAAATAATAATTAGGTCGCCACAACTAAACTGGTTGGATAACTCATAACTCGGTGAGTTGGGTGCCTCCTTGCAGAGCCAGAGGTCGGGGGTTCAATTCCCCAGTACTGGGCAACCTGGGTGGTCTTGGGCAAGTGACACAGTTCCAGGGCACCCCCCGGCAGAAAGGAACCACTTCAGAGTATTCCATGTATCGGAAAAGGGTGGAGCCGGTTTAACAGCAAGCAATTAAATTAAATTAGAAGTGGTGCCAAAAGGCTTCAGACAGCAGTTACGGCTGATCAAAGTAAACAAAGGCAGACAAAATGGAGAAAGGTACAAAGAGCCTGGTGCTGAGTTAGGTTTATGTAGAAGGAAGGTTCAGGCCACCTCTGAGATGTGAAAGTGCCAACGGTTACATGACTAGGAGGGTGCAGGGGAAGCAGCCGGAGGTGGGTGGGTGGGCAGAGTGAGGTCATACTTAAGAGACAAAGAGTGGGAAATTATGCAAGAGGGAATATTACAGGAAATGCCAGTTGGCTACTTTGGTATTGCCCTTGGTGGCAGGTAGTCACTACACAAGCACTGCCCTGTCTTCCCAAGTTCAGAGGAGGGCAACAAGGATGATTAGTAAAACAAAGCAAAGTGTTCTGCTTGTAAACCACCCCATACCACTTCAAGTAGTCTCCAGGTGGTTTATAGTTTAATTACAGTATGCTGGCTACACATTGTTCCCCCCTCCCCCAACAAGCTGGGTACTCATTTTACAGACCTTGGAAGGATGGAAGGCTGAGTGAACCTTGAGCCGGCTACCTGGGATTTAACCCCAGGTCATGAGCACAATTACAGTTGCAGTACAGGCATCTAACCACTGCGCCATGAGGCTCCTTGTTAGGAGTAAAAAGGGGGTTGAACCATGTGGCCAGAAAGAGAAATGCAAAACTAGGCTAGGTGATACCTTTATAAGTCGCTAATAAAACACAAAATGCAGGGTCAGCTTTCAATGGCAAGCCACCTTTATCAAAGGATGATCAAGGGGCTAGAAACTGAGCCCTCTGAGGAGGCTCCTATAATACAGCACAAACACGTAGCTGCTGAAGATATTTTAATACAGGGGTGTTAGAACTGCTAGCACAGAGAATAATTCGACGGACACATGCACATTTTGTACTAGGCCAAACAATCTTCAAGGGCAGCCCCACACAAAGCTCTTTAGCCTCGTGGCATAGTGGTTAAATGCCTGTACTGCAGCTAAAACTGTGCTATGTCTAAGTTCATCCTGTGCTTTAGCTTTTCTTACTATCCCCCTGCATATACTGGCTATTTGTTTATATTCCTCTTTGGTGCATTCCCCATTTTTCCATTTCCTATACATGTTTTTTAATATATATATTCAGCTGACTTGAAAGTTTGTCCAAATCAGACAGGCAGGTGGGATGATGCATGTCCCTGCACAGCTCCTGATTGGCCAGCACCAGGGAGAGTGAAAGATGACGGGTCTGAGGCTGCTTCCTTGTTGGAGTTTAGCCCCGCTCTACCCAACACAAGATAAAAGACCAGTTTATTTTGTTCTGGAAGGTGGATCCCGGTAGTGAACGGCAGCTGTTCTGCCATATTTCGTGTCCGAAACGAAATGCCCATGTCTACCTGTGGTCTGATGAGAAC
>JAPFRF010000001.1:200014881-200239881 GCA_029282475.1 Phrynocephalus forsythii | reverse complement strand
ACACACGCACATGCAGGGGTAGATCACGGGATGGGAGGCTCTTTTTGAGTGGAAGCCTCGAGCTCCAGGAAGAAAGGAAACCTGGCGGGTCAGAGGCATTGTTTGGAGGGTGGATTTTGGAGCTTGGTGGCTTTGGGTGAGCAGGACCAGAGAAGGTGGGTGGGTGTGGAAAAAGAGAGTTTCGTCTTTTCAGTGCGGTTCTGTCTCTCTCTCTCTCACTCACTTCTTCCCGCCCCGCCTCAGTTGGAGAGCACCGGCAAGAGAGGGAGGAACCTTAAGGCTCATATGAACAGGAGGAAGCAGCAGTTTGATCATCTGCCACCCAGGGGAGAAGATTCGGGGCTTCTCTGAGGAAGGAGAATCCAGCACTGGTTTGGCCTCTCCACCCCTTCTTTGCCCTCTCTTCTCCTTCCTACCCGTCCGAAGAAGATGGAACAAACCCGCCCATTGTGAAGTGATTTGTCACCTCCTTGGGAAGGACGAAAGAGCCTTGAGTTTGAGTTGGTGGCACCTGACCTGATGGCCCAAGGCTGGTGGACCTCCAGTTGTCCTCTCCCCTGAGAGCTGCTGTGTTCCTCCTGCCCCACCTGGGTACCATCCTTAGGATCCTTGAAAGATAGAAGCATCCTTCCTGGACTGCCACTATGTCTGGCACCTTGAGGTTCAACGGGTACATGAAGGTGCGCATTGGCGAGGCCGTGGGGCTCCAGCCCACGCGCTGGTCACTCCGGCACTCTCTCTTCAAGAAAGGCCACCAGCTCCTGGACCCTTACATCACCGTGAGCGTGGACCAGGTCCGGGTGGGACAAACCAGCACGAAGCTGAAGACCAACAAACCTACCTACAACGAGGAATTCTCCATCCCGGTGACAGACGGGTGCCAGTTGGAGTTGGCGGTCTTCCACGAGACTCCTATTGGGTATGACGATTTCGTGGCCCACTGCACGGTCCACTTCCACGAGTTGCTCCAGAGCACTGGCTCATCTGACACCTTTGAAGGCTGGGTGAGTAGATGAGACAGGGTCCCGGGACAGGGTTTACCCACCAAAAAATAAAATGTGCCTGGTCTGTTCTGGTCATCGATGCACCTCTGTGTGCTTGTGCACCCAAAGTATTGGGTATTGAATGATTTAGGAAGGGAACCCAGGTTGCTTCTAGAAATGTAGGGAACACAAAGCTCTGTTTTCCGGGGAGTGGGGGGGGGGACTCAACTCAAACCAAAACATACCTGTAAATGAGCTTGTGACAGAACGATGATGTTGGAAGGGCCATCAAGACCAACCCCTTGCTCCATGAAGGAATACAAATCAAAGGATCTCTGCTAAGTGGTTTCCCAGCTTGCTGGTCTCTCTAGTGTAGGGTTGGACAGTGTGTGGCCCTCTTGATTTTCTGGGGTGTTGCAACACCTGGGAGGGGGTCTGAGATCAGGAAAAAAATGTGCAAAGGACAAAGGTTTCCTTCCAGACTAATCCTGCGGGCTGGTGCTGAGTTCAGTAGCCAGCCAGAATCCCCAGGGGAGGTTCATCAGTGCAATATAGAAAAAGTAACTTTTTTGGGGGACTATAGCTCTTAGAAATTTCTAGCCAGTATGGCTAGTGGTTATTCCAGCTAGGGGATTCAGGGAGCTTTACTCCTTTCCTGCTACGCCTTTCCCAGCTATGATCATAAACATAGTGTGTAGGTTATGAGCATATTTCTTTTCTAGCTGAGGTGCTTTTAAACTGCCTTGGGTCCTTTTCCAAGGAGAAAGGTGGTGTAAAAATACTGTAAAGTAGTAGTAGTAGTAGTAGTAGTAGTAGTAGTAGTAGTAGTAGTAGTAGTAGTAGTAGTAGTAGTAGTAGTAGTAGTAGTAGTAATAATAATACATCACGTAGTCCTAAACGCTTGGGAAGCGTTTGACTAGTGATTTGTAATACAAAACCCAGCGTAGTTATCTTGTCTGCTGTGTGATAATAATAATAATAATAATAATAATAATAATAATAATAATAATAATAATAATAATAATAATAATAATAATAATAATACATCACGTAGTCCTAAACGCTTGGGAAGCGTTTGACTAGTGATTTGTAATACAAAACCCAGCGTAGTTATCTTGTCTGCTGTGTGATAATAATAATAATAATAATAATAATAATAATAATAATAATAATAATAATAATAATAATAATAATAATAATAATAATAATAATAATACCTCTCTTATGGCTCGTGACTATTCTAGACTTCACCACAAAGATGTCTCTTGTCATCTAAGCTAGAGATAATTGCCACATCTTGTGGCCATGAGTTCCATAAGGTAATTATGTGGTTCAAGAAGTACTTCCTTTCGTCAATCCTGAACTCAACTCCTACCGGTTTCAAGGTGTGGCCTTTAGTCACGTGACCTTTCTTTAATGGGTGTCCTTGGATTACAGCACCCATCAGACAAGACACCATTATCTGTTAGGCTCAGAGTTCTTGTCCGAAACATCTGATGGCATCAGTTCAGGGACGTTTGGTCTCATATTTTTCCCAAGCAACTAAAATTCATAATTTTTACTTAGGCTGGTGCAGGTCTGATGCCTGAGACACCAAAGGTGGTATTACAGCTTACTCCTACTCCTACTCCTACTCCTACTCCTACTCCTACTCCTACTCCTACTACTCCTACTACTCCTACTACTACTACTACTACTACTACTACTACTACTACAATAATAATAATAATAATAATAATAATAATAATAATAATAATAATAATAATAATAATAATAATGTGGCCTAAACCGGTACAGGTGGTCCCAATGGTAATCGGCAGACTGGATGCGGTGCCTAAAGAAGAAATCGAGTTGACAAAGTCACCATCAGTCAGCTGCAGAAGGCCACCTTACTGGGATCTGCTCACATAATTCGCCAATACATCACAGTGCTAAATGCTTGGGAAACGTTCGACTAGTGATTTCTAATACAAAATCCAGTGTAGTTATCTCATCTGCTGTGTAATAATAATAATAATAATAATAATAATAATAATAATAATAATAATAATAATAATAATAATAGTAGTAGTAGTAGTAGTAGTAGTAGTAGTAGTAGTAGTAGTAGTAGTAGTAGTAGTAGTAGTAGTTGTTGTTGTTGTTGTTGTTGTTGATGATGGTGATGATGGTGATGGTGATGGTGATGGTTACACGTAACACATAAAACATAATACACACACTTCAAATACTTGTGCTCTCCTCCACCTTATATCTTACATACTTTACCTATAATTAGAATCCTTCTTCTCTTTTATCTACCCCTAAATCCTTCCAGAAATACATGTAAGCATTGTCAGGTTCCCCCCTTTCCCTTCATATAATACAGCTTTTAGGAATTTTTTTAGTTTATGAAATATTCTTATCAACCGGTATTATTATTTATTGGATATATATATAGCCCGTCTAGCAACAAAGGCCACTCTGGGCGGTTTACAAAGTTTATTTAAATACAAAACATAACATCAATAGAATTCAGTGAATAGCAATACATCAAAATAAAACGTAATAAACATAATAAACTTTTAAAATGCAAATGCATTAAAATGACTAAAACTTGGTTGAGTTGTTAACCTGGCCCTGCCTACATTCAGCTACGGGGGAACCAACCCTTTAGTTACTTCTGACTTTTTCTTTTTGTACACAGTGACCAGCCCTGTGCAGTTCAAAAGCTTGCACATTTGCTTAGGGGGCAGATTTGTTTGGGAGGCAAACGTTTGAACTGGGGCAGGATCTGTTCTCGATCATCCCAGAGTGCAAGGCATGTGATCATGGGTTCAAGGTGCAGGAAGCCAGATTCAAGCTGACTATCAGGAAAAACATCTTAACTGATAGAGCAGTATGACAACGGAACCAATGACCTCAGGAGGCAACAAGCTTCTTCAATATTGGAGACATTCAAGAGAAAATTGGACAACCGTTTGTTGGATCTGTTTTGACTTGGATTCCTGCATTGAGCAGGGGGGCGGCATGATGGCCTTACAGGCCCCTTCTAGCCCCATTATTGTATGATTCCCTCTGTTTCCACTATTCAGATGTTAAATTGCTTGTGTGGTTACCCATGGACCCAGTGTAAGAGCTTACGAACTACAGTGGTACCTTGTATAAAGGAATTAATTCATTCCAAATGAAATTATGTTAAACAAATTTTCCTTTATACAATTTTCCCATAGGAATGCATTGAAAACGGAGTAATCCCGTTTTTATGTTGTACGGAGTTTTCCCTATAGGCGATTATGTTAAGCAAATTACCCCTATCTCTGGAATTTTTCATGTTGTACAAATGTTATGTTATACAAGCTGTTTGTAATACAAGGGTCCACTGTAATCAGTTCAGTCTGCTGGAAAAGATTATACTGGTGGGTTTGATGGAACGCAAAACTTTGCAGAAGTAACACGCACAAAAATTCGGTGGAGGAGGAAACCCCACAATCCCAAACCAACAATGGTGCTCTGTTATCATTGAATCATGACTGATTGTCAAGCAAGGGCTGAGGATGGAATGGAGTTTGTTGCAAGCAGTGATAACTGACTGGCCAGCAGGACCACCTTAGGCTGAAATTGTTTGTTGTGGTGTTGCCAAAGAGATTCAAGAGAAAATTGGATAACCGTCTGCAGGATCTGTCTTGATTTGGATTCCTGGATTGATCAGCGGGATGGACTCCATAGTTGTATAGGCCCAGTCCAACCCCATGACTCTATGAATCTATGATTTTGAACAATACATATAACAACAACAACAACAACAACAACAACAAAGTGGAGTGCATTTGTGTGTTTCCTGTTATTGACGCATGGACAGGAGTTGTTGGAGGAAGATCCATGCCTTTTGATTTCTCCTGTTAGCAGGTGTGTGTGTGTGTGTGTGTGTGTGTGTGTGTGTGTGTGTGTGTGTGTGTGTGTGTGTGTGTGTGTGTGTGTGTGTGTGTGTGTGTGAAATATCTCAAGCAGGATGCATGGCAATGGAAGTGAGTAGCTCCTAATGCATTTGGTCACAAAAACAGCAACATCGCAGTTGGTGATCTCTGTTGAGTCGCTGGTCAAGCTGCAAAGGCAGAAAAGAGAAGGCAGGAAAAAGCAGGATGGAGGGAAGGTGCGAAATGTGCATTTCAGAGGCTGAAGCCAGGGCGGAAGGAGGGGAGAACATTGTGCTTTGAAAAGGTGTGAATGTCTTATATACAGAAACTAGAAGTGGTGTTGGGTCTTGCCTGCTGAAAGGAAGTCATTTTTCACACAATACCCTGTTTATTTATGCATTTCACATGTAGGCAGGGCGTAAGATTGAACTCGTTTTATTTTTAAAAAAAACACATTTGCTGGGAATAAAGCCAAAAAGCATGTTGCTTATATACTGCCCCACAATTCTTAAACACTCTCTAGGTAGTTTACAATTTAATTATGCAGGGGACACCCCCCCATTGCCCCCAGCAAGCTGTGTACTCATTTGACCAACCTGGAAAGATTGGGAGGCTGAGTGAACCTCAAGCCGGCTTCCTGGGTTTGAACTTGGTCATAAGCAGAGCTGCAGTTTGTGCTGCAGTACGAGATGTTGCCTGGTTGGGAACCACTGCACAAACAGGCCCATGGAATAAAGTATTTCAAACATCTGTTTCTTACTATTTCATAATAAAGTAATTATAAAATACTTTCTTTGTGTTTATTTGATTCCTATTCAAGAGAATTACTTTATATATAGTCAATATAGGCACAGAGTTAATTTTTTTTAACATTTTCTAATGGTGGTGTGCCTCGTGATTTTTTTCATGAAACAAGTGTGCCTTGGCCCAAAAAAGGTTGAAAAACACTGCTAGTTGAACCACCGCACTACATGGCTATTCAAACATCTTTTCCTAAGAAAGCAGACAGAGACTCTATATAGTAGGGAGTGTGAAAGACCCCCCCCCAGCACTGCAAAACTGCCTTATCTTTTGAAAAACAGAAAGGGCCTTTGTTTTACATTGGGGGAGGGGGCGTGGGAGCATTTTTATAACAGTGTAAATGTGCTGTTGTCTCCCCAAATGGTGTAAATGAATAAACTGGGTGGAGACCACTTTTCTATCACTCACTTTCTCCTACGCAGTAATGATTGTTATTCTTTCAGCTTACATACCTCCCCGTAATGCTAGAATGTGGCCGGGGAGGTTTACAAGATAATTAAGTAAGCAACACTTTGCACCCCCTCCCACATACACATACACCAACAAATTAGGTACTCATTTTACTGACCTTGGAAGGATGGAAGGCTGAGTCAACCTTAAGTCTGTGGGGATCCAACTCAGGCCATTAGCAGAAGCTTGATGGCAGCTCAGTACATTTAATTTAACTCAGGCAAAAAAAAAAAAAAACGGCTTGGAAAATTCACTGTTTGCCCAGTTTACCAGAAAACTTAAGATTTGCAGAACCTCCAGCATTAAAAATATCATCAATGTTTGAAAAAAGAAGGTAACACACAAGTGTAATGCTCATTCATATCACAGCATATCACATCAGTTTTAGCTGCTTTACTCAAATTTTATTTTCCTCTCTAATCTTGTCTAGTAAGTTCAACTGCTATTTCTACAATATTGAAAGGTTGCTTTATCAGATGGAAAAGTAGGATGCCCATGGGTGGAAGGAATTATTTTTAAATGAGAGAATGAAGGAAAGATGCAGAGAAGGGAAAGTTCCTATAAGAACAACATTGACTGCTTCATTTTTGTGTAGCTTTCATGGACCTGGTGGTGAGATTAGTCTTGGAAAGTCTATTCAGAGTAGCTTGCATGAAACCATGTAACAGGGGTGGTAGTCTTTGGTAGAGTCAACTTTATACTGTATCACAGGTTCAGATTGTCTCTCTCCAATCAATGCATTTCCTTCCTTCCTTGCTTCAGCAATGTGCAATTTAAAATGATGGCTATATACAGTAGGACCCCGGTATCCACTGATTCATTATCCACTGATTCAGTTATCCACGGATGGCAGAGGAAAAAAATTTAAATAATTCAGCAGCCACAAAGTAAGCTATTGTCACAAACAGCAGCTGTAAAGCAAGCTCTTGTCACAAATAACATCTGTAAAACAAGCTACTGTCACAAACAGCAGCCATAAAGCAAGCTACTGTCAGGAAACAGCAGTTTGGGGTGGGTGGGAAGGCGTTCTCCCTTATCCACGGTTTTCATTATTCATAGGAAGGCCTGGAACCAATCCCCAGTGGATACCGGGGTCCTACTGTATATGAAACGTAAGTAAAATGTAAAACAAATTAAAATGGTAAGGTAATTGGACTATGTTTAGTCAGAATTGGACTACTTCAATTGTGCTATCTCAGCTGTTTGCTAGATCTTCTTTTGTACAGGTGGTGGAGTATAAATTGCATGCACATAAAGGCTGCATTGATGAATTTCTTCACAGTCACAAAATCTGTCCTGTATCCAAGTACAGTGGACCCTTGAATAACAAACAGTTTGTATAATATAAAATCTGTACAACATAAAAAATTTCAGAGAGAGGGGAAATTTTCTTAACATAATTGCCTATGGGGAGAATCCGTGCAACATAAAAATGGGATTACTCCGTTTTCAATGCATTCCTATAGGAATTTGTATAAAGGAAAATTTGCTTAACATAATTTCATTTGGAACGAATTAATTCCTTTATACAAGGTACCACTGTAGCTCCATATCAGTGGGATTATTTGATTTTCCTACTTCATTTTGGAGTCAATTAAGTGACTTATGGATGATCCTATGAGAATTTTCTGGTGAGAGACGCTTTGCAGGATTCGTCCATTCTAGACCAGTCCCCTTCATTTTGGAAGGGGACGGGTTCCAAAATGAAACACGCCAGCACAGCTGGCGCTCGGAATGCAGTCCCACCCTCTGGAACAAAATCAACCACTGTCTTACCTTGCTTTACCTTCCGTGGGGCGAAATTCCAACAAGGAAGCAGCCTCCGATGCGTCATCTTTCCCTCTCCCTGATGCTCGCCAATCAGGGGCTGCACAAGGACATGCATCATCCCACCTCCCTGTCTGATTGTCCAGGGCCAGGGAGAGGGAAAGATGACGCATCGGAGGCTGCTTCCTGTTTTATACGTGAATAAAAACATCCGTCTTTCCCCTGTAGTTTAAAATTACCCTATATGGGCGGATTTCCATTCGTAATTCAAGTTTTTCATTGTTCAAGGCATTCGTAATTCAAGACATCACTGTACTTGTAAACCAAGGTACAGTATTACTGTATGTTCCTTGCACCCCAATGAAGGGGGGATTATTCTCAGCCTTACCTACCTTGATCTTCTATCTCCCTTAGAAAGAATGAGCGATGACTAAGTTGGCTCTCTTTTGAATAAGGATATTTTATGGCTCTCCTGTAGTTCAGATACTAAGACGCTGCTCATTAGAGTTGTTTTCAAGTAGCCTGGCCTTCGCCTTTATCAGTGATTTATCTATCTCGGTGCAGAAGAATTTGTGGTTTGGAGTGACATTTAAAGCTGCACCGGCAGTCTTGCTTCTGGGGGCCATCTGTAAAAGGGGGTTATTGAATAAAACCAAACAGAGTAACCACATCTCAGTTTCCCATGCAGTCTTCCCGTCTGCACAGGAGGGTATCTGTGAATAGGCCAGGCTTGTTTGCACTTTGTTCTTAGAGTTTCCTAGTGACAAGGAGGGTTGATCATGACTGACTTGCAAGTTTAAAGAGAGCCATGGTGTGTAGGGAGGGAATGTGAGCGGGCCGGTTCTATAATATAGAGTGGATTGTGGGGATATATAATCCAACTTTGGTTCTAAAGGTTGGTTTCCCAGTTTTGGTTGCTCACAGAAATCAGAGTTCTCCGGAAGGCTAAAGAAGTTCGCCCATTGGTGGGAATCCAATACAACTTCATTTGAATCTATGTGGATCTGGCGAGTCCGCTCCTCCGTAAGTTCCATGAATTCAAATGGGCCTACTCTAGTTGGAGATGGCTCGGTGGGTTTTGGACATCTGGATGTGGAGCCAAAGGTTGGGAGAGGATGATCCATAGGGTCCCTTTCAACTCTGCAGTTATCATAGTGTCCAAAATTATGTTACAACTGGAGTAGGTTCATTGACACCAGAGGAACTTACAGAGGAGATGGCTCATCAAATTTCCATTGGGCCTACGCTAGTATGAGTTACTAAACTAAACAACTGCAAAAAATTTTGCCCCAATTCAAGAATGAAGCACATGGGTCCTTTGCATCAACCCTTATCTCCCCCCCCCCTTGGCCAAAGGGTCTTTGTATGTCTCGTAGTGCCAAATGGAGCTGGGTAAGGGAATGGGGGTGGTATATGACTCATATTCTTTTTTTTTTTTTGAAGAATGGGGGGTGTGACTTAAGAAGCTCTCCATAGGTTGGAGGTAGTACAGAGTAGGAGCCCCGTGGTGCAGTGGTTAAATGCCTGTACTGCAGCTAAAACTGTACTCATGACTAGGGGTTTAATCCCAGGTAGCAGGCTCATGGTTGACTCAGCCTTCCATCCTTCCGAGGTTGGTAAAATGAGTACCCGGCTTGCTGGGGGTGGGGGATGTAGCCTGCATACTGTAATTAAAACTGTAAAACCACCCAGAGACTACTTGAAGTAGTATGGGGCAGTATATAAGCAGAACACTTTGCTTTTTGCTTCAGGTGCATAATCAAAATTAACCCAATTTTTGATAGCCGATAACTTTCCTTGAGGGCCTGAAGCAGCTGAACAATCAGAACTAGGGAGAGGTCAACATCCGAGGTCTGAAGGATAAAGTTGCCAAGCGTGGAATTTATAGTGCCTGATGGACAGGGGTTGCCCCCTGAAAATAATCTTCAGGATGAGTACTTTGGCAGACTGGTATTGCAGCCTAGATGGCCACATTGAGTCAGGGTGCTCAGTCGGGCTGCTCACCAGACCTTCTCCTGCAGCGACCGGTATCCAAAGAAGCAGGAGGAGATACTGAACCAAACTGTATTAACTCAAGAACCCAGCCAGGTGTGTATGTTGTGTCTCCCTGCACAATGGTGGAGAAGGCATCTCCTCTGTTGGTCCACCAGCTGTCTGTGGTGCTAAACCTGGCTTGTTTCAGGGAGTAGGTCAGCCTCCCTCCCAGAAGTTCCATAGTGCAGAATCACCACGGTTAGGTTTCTCAGGTTTTAAACCAACAGCTTTGCTTGCTTCCTTCTTAAAGCAGAGCTGCAGCGAGGCATGAAGAAGACAGACATTATTCAGCAAGGAGACAGACATCATTCGGCAGTAATCCCCTAGCCATAACTTCGCCCTTGGATTTGCTTGCCTTGGAGCCAGAACGGCATGTTCGGAGAAGTAAAAGCTGATTTGACATGTCCTTGGCAGAACTCTTTCGGTATAGCAGGTGCAGAGCAAAGCACATTTGGGCTTGAATGGAGGTTTTCAACTCTCAGAACATGAGTTCTGCTCATGTTCTCATTCTGCTGCTATATGTCTGAAGAAGTGGACGTGTAGTCCACGAAATGCTACATTAAAATATGAAAGTTAGTCTTTAAGGTGCCACATGTTTTGTGTCTTTTGTTTTGTTTTGTTTTTCTTTGATTTTTGCCTGAAATTCTTGAAAAGACTAACACGGCTACCCTCTCTGAGAACATGAGTAGTGATGCTTTGAAAATCCTTTATCAATCAATCTGTCTGCATTCTGTCTGTCTGTCCATCTGTCCATTATCTGTCCATCCATTCGTCTATTTATCCCTCCCTCCCTCCCTCCCTCCCTCCAATCCAATCCAATCCAATCCAATCCTTCCTTCCTTCCTTCCTTCCTTCCTTCCTTCCTTCCTTCCTTCCTTCCTTCCTTATCTATCTATTGATCTATTGATCATTCGATCAATCGAATTGGTCCCAAGGAGCTACTGTTCTTTCTTATGCTCCCAATATTCTAATCTAATGGAAAGTGGAGAGCTGTCTGAAGGAGCCAAGCCTCAGTGGAAGACAACGGTAGCCATATGCCTTAAAGGGCTGTCATCGTGGTAGGGGTGTGGGTGTATATGATAACCCCATCTGGAATCGTCTCCTCCTCACATCCTACCTTTGCCTCTTGAGTGCAAAAAGTCTCAAGATGTGCTTGTTAAGTGCCTGGCTCTTAAAGTGCATGGCAACATTCCTTTTTTGGGGGGGAGGGGGGATACAACACCCAGAATGCTCTGGCCAGAGGTTGGAGGATCCTCGGAAGTGTAGTTTAAAAAAATGAGCCTGAAGATCCCCAGTCATTCTGGTTATCTGAAAGTTGAGGAAAACTACTTGGATGAACTACAAATTGGAAGACTCCCACCAACTTGCTGCAAACGGAAGAAGCTACGTGGATGAGTAGCGAAACGTTTCGATCCCACAGAGAAATTAGTCCCATTGCCACAACTCAACTCCTGCTTTTTAAAAATAGCAACATTTCCAAACCCTTAAAATATGATGGCTCCCGATCGCGGACCATGTGAAGAGGGGGTTGTATGCTTCAGTTGTGGCCACAATTGCAGCAGTCCTGCCTGAGTTCATCTGTAACACCCAGTTAGGGATAGACTCTCCCCCGATCTCCA
This sequence comes from Phrynocephalus forsythii, assembly GCA_029282475.1. Lineage (NCBI taxonomy): Eukaryota > Metazoa > Chordata > Lepidosauria > Squamata > Agamidae > Phrynocephalus > Phrynocephalus forsythii. Next base: position 200,228,334 of record JAPFRF010000001.1, on the reverse strand, counting down.
GTCTTTCTTTACATTCCTCCCCTTAACACATTCATGATTGCTTGCTTGGTGGCTTTCTTTGTTTGGTTTGCACAGGAGTTCCTTGACCAGTAGTGCTGAGAGTGGAATGCATTTTTCTTCTAATGTTGCTACCAAGGCTAGCACTTCCAGCTGCCTTGATACTGAAAATAGAGAGGGAGGACTGCGTGCCTTCTCTTCTGTGGAGGTCCAGATCAGTGGCCCACCAATGGATGGGATAGAAGCCCAGAAGGAGGAGGAGTCACAGCTATAGTAGGAGGGGCTACCTCTTTCGACCTTTTTTTTAAACCTCCCTTCAAGTAGAATTCCAAGACAAGAGCAAAATTGTTCATGCCCTGTTAATGAGACTTTTTAAAACCTTTTTTGAACCCAACCCCTACTAGCGTGGCTGGTTCTTAAAGTCCAAGGGTTATAGGAAGGAAGGAAGGAAGGAAGGAAGGAAGGAAGGAAGGAAGGAAGGAAGGAAGGGAAGGAACATTTTTGAACCCTGCCCTAAAGTTACCTAGGTTCCGAAGTGGCAGGGGAGAATGGGAATGGTAGTCTAGAAGATTTAATTGGCTCCCTTAAATGTATAGTTCAACATCTGGTAAGGATGTTTCTAGGCTTTCCCACTTGCACATGTGGGTGAAGGTTCGTGTGATGCATGTTCTCCCATACTAAATACACAAATACAAAGTCTTCTCTCTAATCACTGAAAAACCAGCATTTGGGGTGGGGGGGTTAAACAAATGAAACGTAAAACAAAATCCAGTACCACTAAGAAGTCTCACGGTACACTGGTTAAACTGTAGTACTGCAGTCAAAACTCTGCTCACGGCCAGGTTCACTCCCAGGTAGCCAGCTCCAGAGTCACTCGGCCTTCCATGCTTTCGAGGCTGGTGAACTGAATACCCAGCTTGCGCATGAAGGGGAGGGAGGATGGCAACAATGTGCAGCGTGCACATTTAAATTGTAAACTGCCCAGAGAGTGCTTGGAGCACTATGCGGTGGTATCTAAGCAGCACATTTTGCTTTGCTCCTTTTTACTATCTTGATTTGAAGATGGGATTCACAGAACTTTCAAGGTCCCCTGAGGTCTGCCTTCAGCTGACATTGTAAAAAGATTAGTGATAGTATCTGGAAATTGAGTCATGTCTACTGGACTTCTTTTTGAGAGATAGAAACGTTTCGCTGTTCATCCAAACAGCTTCATCGGTCTGAATACAGCTAATGCAAGTCCTCCAACTTATAGTCAGCTTTGACCTCTTGTCACCCTGGTCTGAATTAGGCTCATAAGATGAACAATGGCCTGAATTATGAGCCTAATTCAGATCAGGGTGACAAGAGGTCCAAGCTAACTATAAGATGGAGGACTTGCACTAGCTGTATTCAGACTGATGAAGCTGTTTGGATGAACAGTGAAACGTTTCTATCTCTCAAAAAGAAGTCCAGTAGACATGACTCAGATTCTAGATAAACTCACCTGGATGACTGAGAATCTTCACAGACATTAGTGATTATTTCCAAGCTATAGCAGGTCCCAGTGCGAAGCATTTGTATAAGCTGTTTTTTTAAGTAACCACTCTTGTCTCCCAATGTGGCCGAAACATGCAATGTGCACTTTTTGAAAGCATAATTAAAAGGGACCTATTTAGCATTCACCTGCTTCAGAAACTGGTGGGTTGGGTTTCGTAGAGCGTTCAGTAACTGTTTCCACCGGAACCTTCCTCTGTGCCGGAAGGCACCCCCGTGGCCTGCTGGAAAGCCACATTGCAGAAACATGTGGGTGGGTTTTGTGGTTTTTTTAAAAAAAAATCATATGAGCTTTTGAATTCGTTCCATCTCTTTGACATTTTCAACTTTCCAGTGGGTCATTTGCTCCGTTATACTGTTCATCATCAGGCTATTTATATTGAAGGCAGCTTCAAACCTTCCTCGACCAGCAGCCTAGCCTATGACTACCGTTCTGTGCTGCCTTCAAGATGAATCGTCATTTTCCAAAGCATAACATGGGTGGCTGTTTTGGAATGAAGCACATCTATGTGTGAAAAAGCTGGTACAAATTAACATAAGAGAAGTATTGTGTTTATTAGCTATTCACCTTGATGTGTGTTAATACTGCAGTGCCAACCATGTAAAGTAATGCATAATGGGACAAAAAAAATCAAAACTTTTATCTATCAACTCATGGGCTCTGAGCTGTCCGTGACGGATCAGGAAAGAGATCTTGGTGTGTTGGTGGACAGCTCCATGAAGGTGTCTACCCAATGTGTGGCAGCAGTGAAGAAGGCCAATTCCATGCTAGGGATTATCAAAAAGGGGATGGAAAATAAAACTGCCAACATTATAATGCCATTGTACAAAATGATAGTAAGGCCACACCATAAATATTTTAAATCAAGTTAGTAAAAGACATCTCAAAATGACACAGTGGAACTGGGAAAATGGCAGTTTGATATTTACTGAAATGATTACTGGGCTGGGGGACGTCCCTTATGAGGAAAGGCTAAAACATTTGGGGCTCTTTAGTCTGGAAAAAATGGGGATATGATTGAGATGTACAAAATAATGCAGGGCATGAGTAAGATGGATATAAATATAAATCTTCTCCTGCATACAAAATCAGAACTAGGAGACATTTGTTCACAAACTGAGGGTTGGGAGATTCTGTGCAGTGAGAACAGACCAAAGAAAATATTGTTTTTCCCAATATGTTGTTAGTCAGTGGAAGGTCCCTGCCAGAGTCAGAGGCTGGGAGTTGATGTCATCTGTGTCCATGGATGCCTTCAAAAGTCCATCATCTTGGACAGATTCCTGGAGGAAAAGACCTTTCAGATCTGCAGTCACAAACCGTGATGGAGATGTGTAATCTTCAGGCTTAAAACTGTTTTTGTTGTTCTTCTAACTGGGCCAGATGAGCATACAGTGGTATCAGGAGACAGATATTAATCCATTCTGAGCGTATGCTCCCAGACGTATCTGGTGGGGCCACTGTGAGATACAGGAAGCTGGACTAGGTGGGCCTTTGGCCTGATCCAGCATGGCTCTTCTGATGTTCTTAGGGCTTTGTTGAGCCAGAAAGTTCAGCGAAGAGGCCTGTGTGCTACAATGTGATGTATTTCTGTTCAGAGATCTACCCAAGAGTACCCACAGAACCAATGGTTAGGTTAACACTCCCCAAAAGGCTACAAAGAACACAACCATAAATATTTTAAATCTAGTTAGTAAAAGACAGTGTCCAAATGATTTATGTTGAAATATACACCAATGGATGTTTGATATTTAAGAAGTGGTCTTATAAGGTTGCCACCTCCATCAGTGATGAAGTGGCAATCAATCTCATCATGGTTGAGTGAGGATTTGAACTCACGTCTTGTGGGTTGTGGAGACCCTCAATCTATCCACTATTTCTTACTGTGAACTGCCCAGAGTTCCTTCGGAAAGCTGGGTGGTATATAAATATAAATAAATACATAAATACATATACCAAATCAATCTTCGTGTATTGTCTTTTGTTCAACTTGCCGTCTGTGTAGCAGATTCTGTGCAGTGCATTTGGCATAATGTGAACTTTTCAGGGTCTGTCTTCTTAGAACCACTGGATAGTTCAGTGGTTTAGGTCTCTGCTGCAGAGTCAGAGGCTGGGAGTTCAATTCCCTGCTGTGTGTCCATCATCTTAAAAAATACTAAAACACGTCCATCATCTTCAAAAAGGAAGTTACCATAGGGTCCTTTCCAGATCTGCAGTCTGAAAGCTTATTAGTCTTACCATATAATCTTCTAGCTTTGTGCTTTTCCTGGGACGTTTCACACAATGCCCTCTGTTTTTTGTTGTTCCCCTCTAACTGTACCAGTGAGCATACAGTGGTAAGAAAATTTATCAAAAATTAATCCATTCTGAGGACAAAAAGGTTGGGGAGCACTGGATTAGCTCATAGGTTGGGGAGCGATTTCCATAGGAATGTATTGAAAGTCAATTAATCCATTTCGGATGAACGGATTTCAATGCATTCCTATGGGAAATCACTTTAAACCACCTGCAGTTCCCCACCCCCCCCACACACCGGGCACGTTGGGGGGGGGGGAGAAGTGACGGGTGGTTTAAAATGTCTTTAGCCACCGAGGCAAACACTTGTCTCCATGGCTAAAGACATTTTAAACCACCCGCCGCTTCTCTCCTCCCCAATGCGCCCGGTGGTGGTGGGGAGCAGCGGGTGGTTTAAAATGTCTTTAAGGCACCGAGGCAATTACTTGGCTGGGTGGCTCAAAGACATTTTAAACAAGCTGTGCTTTGCCCCTCAACATGCCTGATTGAGGGGGAAAGTACAGGTTGTTTAAAAACTGCAAAAAAAGAAGCCCACACCGACAAACACGCAAAAAAAAAAAGTACTGTATATAAAAATAACAGAGGAAAAATCAACCTACCTTTCTTGCAGTAGAGAAGTGCAGGAAAATGGCATTGGTATTTTAAAACCTCCCAAATGCAAAGAACTACAGAAGAAACAGTTTTTAAAAAAATTCATTAAGTCAGGGAAACCCTATCTTTTGCTCGTAAGGCAGTGGGATTTAAAACCCAGTGGAATCGCGCTCGTAAGTCAGGATTTCCGTATGTGGGGCATGTCATAAGTCACAGTACCACTATATTTTGGTCTTCATTGGATAGCATTTTCTCTCCCCACCCTATCTCCCCACCCAAAAATGATTATTATTGTTTTTTGCCCTTCAGCAAACACTGTCTTTTTTTCTGATGATCTTTCTTGTACATGGATGGTGATATCTTAGGAATGTAAGGACCCACCAACTGCACAATGAGTTCATTATTCGTACATAGTCATTCTAGTCCAGGCATGTCCAAACTTTGGCCCTCCAGAGGTTTTGGAGCGCAACTCCCACAGTCCTTTGCCACTGGCAATCTAAGCTTAGAATTCTGGGAGATGTGGTCCAAAACATCAGGAGGGCTGAAGTTTGGACATGCCTGTTCTAGTCCATGGCCCTTGTTGAGATCAGATATGTGGTATGGACGGAGGTGTGTTGGCAGGGTGGTTTCTGTCTTTAGTAGAAAAACCACATTGCTGATGATATTACACAGAGATGGTCCTTCCTCTTGCGGTTCATTTTTGCAAATATTTGTAGCCTCTGTCCTTGTAAGAGGCCAGGTCTGTTGAATCAGCTTCCCATCCTTACTGTCAGCAGTGCAGAACCTGGGAAGGGGTGCACATGTGTAAATACTGTGACTAATATATTTTCACAATAAAGCAGCCATCTCGTCGTATACTCCCCTGGTGTGATGACCACAATTTAAATGTCTTTTGTAAAGTGAATTCACGGAAAAATCTAGAACTTCAGCAAAGATAATTGCATTTGGAGCCGTGCAGCCATTAAAACTAAAGCAAAACTTAAGAACTCTCTCCTGGCAAATTACATCCCTTGCCATGTTTGGACTTCTATACCTGCTTTGAAAAAAAAGAGCTTGCTCTCGAAAGCTCAGCAACTTTTTAATTTTATTTTTCTTCTAGCAGCCTATGAAGGCGTCACCCATAGTCTAGCAAAGATAAGGAGTCAATATCAAAGTTAAATGCTGTTGTACAAGCAGCTGTCGCTGTGAAAGCGCCACTGTAGATTTGGCTATTTGTTTGTAATGTGGGGTTCACAGGGTGCATTTTTGGTCATCATCATCATCATCATCATCATCATCATCATCATCATCATCATCAATCAATCAATGTACGGGTCTGAAAGATGTCTGTCTTTCCGTCAGAACTCCCAGAATGGAGAATTATGGGATCTGTAGTCCAAGATATCTGAAAATCCCGTCTCCGTTGCAGTTTGGACATAAAGCTGTCTATATTGAAATGCTGGATCTGTTGCAAAAAAGGAAAAGAAAACTCAGCTCAGGTTTTCATGCTGATATGTAAAGTATCATATGGTTCCCAGTATAGTGTAGTGGACAACAAAATACATACACCGGATCAGAAGAGAACATATAAAATATATATTTAAAAATTAGTAAGTTTTGAAATGCAGAAAAACTTGGCAGTGTGTGCTACAACAGGCATCCCTGTGGAGTCGGTTTTCTTTATTTTCAGCCACCTTGAGTCTTTACGAGGAGAAAGGCAGAGTAAAAACTGTGAAATAAATATATAATGAGTATCTTTTCTGGACATTGTAGTTTCTTCCCGAAACAGCCGATACAGGCAGCAGATTTTGGATGTCACAAAAGATCTGAAAGCCATGGAAGTGTATTCTGAACAAACCTTCATTGTCAATAAGGTGCTGCCACAGTCCTGTTTTTGTTTGTGCTGTTATTTTTACTCCCTGGGTTGGAGAAGGGAACTTGCAGGATGTCCTGCCTCAGGGGCTAAAATAACTCTGCTGCCTTTGGGTAACCATTCTGCACCTTGGCATGGGTAAAGAGCACCATTTGCCTTAGACATCAAACAATCTTGAGCCAGCTCAGAACACATCTGAAGTATTACTAATTGCATTTTCACCAAGGTGACATCTGGACAGTGGCTTCCATCCAGAATATTGTCCAGATTGGATTAGTACTGTGTGGTGCAGTGGATAGATGGAATAGGATTCAGGAAGGCTGGGTTAAGAACATAAGAATGTAAAAAGAGCCATGCTGGATCAGTTCAAAGGCCCATCTAGTTCAGCTTCCTGTACCTCACAGTGGCCCCACCAAATGCCTCCAGGAGCACACGAGACTAGATATGTTTTAGCCTTTCCTCTTAAGGGAGGTCCCCCAGCCCAGTAATCATTCAGATTTCCCATCAGCTGTAAAAGCTCACGGTATGGAAGAGTGTGCTGCTTATACACTGCCCCATAGTGCTTGAATCACTAAATGAAATAAAAGAAAATTAACAATTTATTTCTGCAGATGACACATTGCCCTGCATCGCAAGGCTGGAACTATGTGGAACCACAACTTTAAATATCTCACTTCCCTTAAATGACCTATAAAAGCCCCCGCCCCTTAAAATGTGACAATTTAAGCTTTTTTAATGTTTTAAAAGAAAATAGGTTTTAAAAAGAGAGACAGATGTCTTTTCTGCCCCTTTGGAACTTGCAGTGAGATTTTCGTCTTTGGACGAAACCCTGTTGGTTTAGCTTTGCACCTGGCAGGGCCCAATTTAGGTTCCAGGAATGTTTGATTTTTCGCTAATTAAAAGCTTCCCCTGCTTTAATTTCTGGGCTCCCTTTTGCCCTTTGCAACCTTTTGGGAGCCTTGAAAGTGGTGATGTGGGTGGGTGGGAGGAGGAGGCAGTTTTTAAACATTTAAAAAAATCACTGCTGGAGCATTTCTAATCTCAGCAGCAGCCATCTAGCATCAATGTTTGACTTTTAAAGCCCCCCCAAGACCTTTAGGCTCCCAAAGGCTTTTCCAGAAGAAAAGAGGGCCTTTGGGAGCTTCTGAAACTAAAACAGAGGGACAGGACGCTTTTGATCAAGGTAAATCAAATATTTCTGACCTCTGTCCGGGGACAGAGCTCCACAATAGAATTTTTCCCTTTCTATTGTTAGCGAGGCTGCCTAGATGCCCTAAGCACATCCAATCTTGCCTGATTTCAGAAGCTAAGCAGGGTCGGCTGCAGGGTTAGTACTTGGATGGGAGACCACCAGGGAATACCAGGTGCTGTGGGCGCCTGGAGTAGGAACTGGCAAAAGCCACTCCAGTATTCATGCCAAGAAAACCCCACGGAAATGGGGTGACGGAGAGTCGGTCATGTTGTGTATTGATCTGTATTCCTATTGGTTTCTGTTCCTGTTCCAAAGGGAACAGGCCTATTGGTTTATTCAAGTTGCTGCATTTGGATCCTCAATCCTATTGGTCTCTGCCAAAAGGCAGCTTTGTGATTGGTTGTAATTGTTCCCTCCAAAATGTATCTTTTCCTAGCCAGTCCTGGCTCCTATAAATATAGCTCCCTCTCCCCAGTCCCCAGTCTTGTTCTCTCCCTGAATAAAGAGCTGTTACACTAAAAGCTGTCTCCAGCCTGCTATGTCTAAGAGCTGAAATCACTGCTGAAATCACTAAACCCCACGTTAAAACAGGTCACAACTGAAATGACACAACACATTGTTAGTGAGAAAGCCCAATTGTAAGGGGAAGAACTGAATGTGGCATGAAAAGATTTAAGCGTGGCCTAGAACAAACTCTTGTTACCGAAAGGGTACTCTCAGGATGACTTGGCCTGGTTCTTGTGAATGGTTTCATTTCTGTATGGGTGTTTCCTTGACAGACTTCCTGCATTCCACCTGTGTGTGTTCATTGTAATAGGGGTTAGAAAGCGTGGACCATAGTCAGCTGCTTCTCCTGGCAACAGGCAATGAGACATTTGGCATGTAGCAGAGCAGTGGCTGATAACCAGGAAGAAAAACTCGCTTTTGCATAAAATGGGGAGATTTAGAGGTGTCCGGGGAATTTCCAAGATGGTAACATTTAGGATGTTACCATCTTGGCCTGGATACCTTCAAAAGGGGATTGGACAGATTCCTGGAGGAAAAGTCCATCACAGGTTACAAACCATGATGGAGATGTGTAATCTCCAGGCTTAAAACCGGGGTACTTCAAGATGCAGGGGAGTGGTATCAGGAGACAGATATCTAGTCTCATGCGCTCCCAAATGCATCTGGTTGGGCCACTGTGATATACAGGACGCTGGACTAGATGGGCCTTTGACCTGATCCAGCATGGCTCTTCTTATGTTCTTATGTAGGATAACGAGAACATGAACTAGAAAACCTTTTATTTCAAGCACGTGGTGCTTGTGTGTGCATTGTCCTCCCAGAGTGATTAAAAATAGAAGGACTTCCCGTTTCTATAAATTTGAAGCTTGTTCCTCTGGATCTGTGCCTTGCATTCGGTGCTACATCAGCGATGTTTGTTTCCACGCCATGAGGAGCAAATAAGCACCATCAGAACATAAGAACATAAGAAGAGCCATACTGGATCAGGCCAAAGGCCCATCTAGTCCAGCTTCCTGTATCTCACAGTGGCCCCACCAGATGCCTCTGGGAGCTCACAAGATTAGATATCTGTCTCCTGATACCACTCCCCTGCATCTGGCCCTTGAAGTACCCCGGTTTTAAGCCTGGAGATGACACATCTCCATCATGGTTTGTAACCTGTGATGGATTTTTCCTTCAGGAATCTGTCCAATCCCCTTTTGAAGGCATCCAGGCCAGATGCCATCACCACCTCCTGTGGCAGGGAGTTCCACAGACTAAAAACGCACTTCGTGAAAAAATATTTTCTTTTGTCTGTTCTTACTCTCCCAGCCCACGATTTGAGTGTATGTCCCCTAGTTCTGGTATTTTGTGAGGGGGAGAAGAGCTTCCCTCTATCCACTTTACTCATGCCCTGGGTTAAAAAAATATTTTTAATCCTTATAACCTTTGAACTGCAGAGCTGGAAGGAACCCTACAGATCATGAGACAGAGAATCGATCTCGCAACCTCTGGCTCCACAACCAGATACCTAAGCCACCGAATTATCCAGTGGTTCAAGAGGCAGCACTTGGAATTCAAATATGATCATCTGGTCTATGACTGGAATCAAAAGAACCCCCTTTGCTGACTGATACCCTTTCCATTTCTCTTGAATTATCTCCCAACATCCCGTCCCCCACAGGCTACATTGATTGCAGCAGTTGGGGACCATGGGTGTTGTAGTCCAAGATGCTTATGCTTCCATATGACGTCCTAAACAGCTGAGGGCCTGGTTAATCTTAAGGACTGCCTTCTTCCATATGAGCCTGCCCATACCTTAAGAGCAGGCCAGGGGACCCTGTTGAGGGTGCCATCCCTCAACCAGTTGAGACGGATGGCATGTCGAAAAAGGGCCTTCTTGGTGGTTGTGTCCCCCCCCCCAACTTTGGAATGCCCTCCCAACAGAGATCCGCCTGGCGCCGACACTTTTGGCTTTTCAGTGCCAGGCAAAGATCTTCCTGTTCAGCCAGCATTTTAATTAGATAGCAGGATTTTATTACAGTATTTGTATTGTATATTGATTGTTTTAAATTGTTTTTTTATTTTATGGTTTTACTAATTATGTTGTTTTATAGTTAATATATTGTTGTATGCCGCCCAGAGACCACTTTGTAGTGGGGTGGCTAAAAAAAATTGGAAAGAAAGAAAGAAAGAAAGAAAGAAAGAAAGAAAGAAAGAAAGAAAGAAAGAAAGAAAGAAAGAAAGAAAGAAAGAAAGAAAGAAAGAAAGAAAGAAAGAAAGAATATAAGAGGAAGGGTCATTGTACTTTGTGTCTGGCCATGTTTTTACAAAACCTTTCTGCATTTAATACACATGGGTTGCTGTGGCAGCATCCACAGACTGAACTGCACAAGGTCATTGGAATGACCGGGCTTCTCCAACTCTCTACGTGGATGAGAGAAAACTCAGGGCAAGTGGGGACAGAGGAAGATAAGAATTACTGCTTGGTTAGCGGGTAAGAGTTCTGCCTCTGTGACATCAGGCTTTGGCCCTGAAAAGTCTGAGAATAAGATGCCACTACAGTGGACCCTTGTATAAAAAACAGTTTGTATAACATAAAATTTGTACAACATAAAACATTCTGGAGATAGAGGAAATTTGCTTAACATAATCACCTATGGGGCGAATCTGTACAATATAAAAATGGGATCACTTTGTTTTTCAATGCATTCCTATGGGAAATTTGTATAAAGGAAAATTTGCTTAACATAATTTCATTTGGAACGAATTAATTCCTTTATACAAGGTACCACTGTATTTGTTTATTTATTTATTTATTTATTTATTTATTTATTTATTTATTTATTTGACTGTTATACCACCCATCTGGCAGCCATGGCCACTCTGGGCCTGCAGCCACCCTGCTGGATCACTTGTCAGTAGAGATGGGCACGAATCAAAAAAATGGCGTTTCGTTTGTCGTTTAGGACGGTGGTCCCCAACCCCCGGGCCGCGGACCGGTGCCGGTCCGTGGACCGGTCGGCACCGGGCCGCCTGGGGACGCCGGGGAGGCTCCTCCCCTTTTCCTCTGCCGCCCTCCTCCTCCTCCTCTTCTATCCCGCGGGCGGCCGGTGGAGGAGGAAGGCTGGAGGAAGGCTGGAGGAGCCGCCGCCTCCCTCCTCCGCCCACCGGCGGCGGCGGCGCATCCTCCTCCTCCGCCGCCCTCCTCCTCCTCACCCTCCACCACCACCAGCAGCAGCAGCAGCAGCCACGGCGGTGGCAGCGTGTCCTCCTCCTCCTCCTCCCGCCGCCCGCCGCCGAAGGAGCAGCAGCAGCAGCAGCGAGGGCAATTGCGGAGGGGTTTTGCAGCAGCAGCCACCCCCACAATCGCCCCCCGCCGCCGCCGCATGCCCCCATCCCGCCGCCGCCGCCACCCCCTCCACAATTGCCTCGCTGCTGCTGCTGCTGCTCCTTCGGCGGCGGCACGGGAGGAGGAGGAGGAGGAGGAACCGGAGCAGGAGCAGGAGGTGGCGGCATGGTTCCCGGCGCGGCCGGGCGGGTGCCGCGCGCGGGGCGCCTGGGCCAGGAGTCGCCACGGGTCTCGCTGCTGGCATTGCTCCTGCTCCTGCTTTGGGCCTCCTCCTCCGCCGGGAGCGCTGCTGGCGCCCGCTCCCTTTCCCCAGTGGAGGAGGAGGCCCACGGCGGAGGCGGCAGCAGGAGCAAGCGGGCGCCAGCAGCGAGATCCGGGCGCTGGAGGAGGAGGCGGGGCCCGCCTGCCCAGGAGCCGCAGGTCCCCCCACCCCGCCCGTGTGTGTGTGTGGGGAAGTGGCACCCCGACGCCCCAAGCCGGTGAGTGCTGCCGCCGCCGCCGCCGCTCTCGTGCCTCCCCCTCCTCCTTCCCTCCCATCCTTTGCTTCCCCCCTTTGCCTCCCGCCGGACCCCCTTTCGCATCCCCACCCCCACCCCCAGCTTCGGGCCACAGAAAAATTATCAAAAATTTCCCAGTCGCGGGGACAAAAAGGTTGGGGAGCACTGGTTTAGGAGGTCCGTTTCATTTCGTTTCCATTTTTCGTGAATTTTTGCAAAAAAATCATTTTTGTTTTCGTATGTTTTGTTACCATTTCGTTACCATTTATTTCAATTTTTGTGATTTTTTTTAGCATTTAAAGCAGTTCAATGTATTGCCATAATGAAAACGAAACGGACGACAAAATTTCTGGTGTTTCTGTTTCGTTTCATTTTAGAGACAAAATTCGTTTGTCGTTTCGTTACGTAATGAAACAAAATAATGAAAACAGAAATGAAAAAATGTTCGTTTTGTGCCCATCTCTACTTGTCAGGGGTCATAATACTCTGCCAGCACAAGATCAATGATGCACTCTCGTGCAGCAATAATAACACATGGATCTGGATGGGATTCCTTCCCATCCTAAGTTGTTCCTGCGAAACTTTGTCCTTCCTTCTTTGGTCTGAAAGAGAGTCAAAGCCCTATGGTCCTTATGTGATGATCATAGCTTTAAGATGTTATCTCTGGTACTACAACTTCCACAGTCTGAATCCAGCGAGGGCTCATGGACATACTAGATAGGTATTGTCTACAAACCCAGCTTCGATTCTGGGGCATTTCACTTACTTCATATTACTGGTCACTAGGGATGGGCACAAAACAAAAAATGAAATGCTGTTTCGTTGTGTCATTACATAACGAAACGGAATGAAACGAGGCAGCAGCATTTCGTTACAGACGAAACGAAATGGTGTTGGTTTGTTGTTGTTGAAACAAACCATTTCGTTCCATCTGTAAGCTGCCAAATTAAAAAAAAATGCTCCAGGCTTTTTAAAAAAAACTTTCCCCCCCTCCCCAAGCCGCACCAGCTGATTGGCGCTAGGGTGGGGGGAAAGGGTTTTACCCTTACCCTAACCCTAACCCTAACCTCCCACCCCAGTGCCAATCAGCTGGCAGGTGGGGCTTGGGGGAGATAAACAAGTTTTTTTTAAAAAAAGCCCTGGGCTTTTAAAAAAAAACTTTTTGTCCCTCCGCCACTTTGCAGCCCCGTCACATGAACTATTTCGTTAATGGTTCGTTTCATATGAATTTTTTTGAAAAAACTATGAAACAAATTAAAAAAATGTGTGTGTGGGGGAAGGAAATGAAACAAAACATAATTTTTTCGTTTCGTGCCCATCCCTACTGGTCACTGTAGGGAATATCCAGGGAAGTGCATAAGACAATGATTTCAAACTATGTGATCCAAGAATTAGGTGTTCACATTGTATTAGGTTTTTCTAATTACTGTGGGCCCTTGTATAACAGTTTGTATAACATAAAATTTGTACAACATAAAAAATTCCGGAGATAGGGGAAATTTGGTTAACATAATCACCTATGAGGCAAATCTGTACAACATAAAAATGGGATCACTCTGTTTTCAATGCATTCCTATGGGTAATTTGTATAAAGGAAAATTTGCTTAACATAATTTCATTTAGAATGAATTAATTCCTTTATACAAGGTACCACAGTATGTTTTTTGGGACATTCAATGGACAGTGGTATTATGCCTGCTTGCACAAGCCTTTTTAGTAAAAGGAAGAAAAATAGAGACTATTTTTTGGACATTCAGTTTATCTGTCTTGTATGGGGAAAATAAATTAGAAAGGTACCGTAAGTATTCAATAATAAGGTAATCAGGCAATAGATCCGGCCTCGACAGTGTAATACACAGAAGATTGGAAACTAGTGGAATTTTTGTGTATTTGCTTGTTGGTTTAAGCAGATTGTGGTAAAACTTACAGAACAGGATTTTCATCACTCTCAGATACCTGTCCCTCTTGTTTTTGTTCGAATCATCTTTCCTGTACTGTAATTTGAATCCACTGTTGTGAATTCTGGCTTGTGGAAAGTAGGAAACAAGCTTGCTCCATCGTCCAGGTGACATTGGAAAATGGCCATCATGTTGCCTTTACATTTTCTATTCTCCATTCCTTCAACTGTTCTTATTTGGAATAACCCCACTCCTTCACCTTTAATAGACACTTAAGAGGAAAAAATGTATGGAAATGTATCGGATAGATGCTGGAACTGTAATTGCAAAGAAGGGACTTTTTATCATATGGAGTGGATATGGGAAGATTTCAAGAGACATTGGAGAATGATACATGAAATAATGCAAAAAATGTTTGGTTATATTATACCATTTAAACCTGATTTTTTTTTTGTTAAATATTATGGCAGCAGAAATCAAAGATGTGTTAACGTGAAACATTTATTCATGCACATGACAATTCTGCTTATATAAAGTTCTGCTTCTATTTATTTATTTATTTATTTATTTATTTATTACAACTTATATGCCGCCCACTACCCAAAGGTCTCTGGGCGGCTTCCAATCAAAGAATTAAAACAGTTAAAAACATCAAACAACAATAAATAATTAAAACAATAATAAAAACCTTATACTAAAATCATCACACTAAAATTGCCATCAGAAGACCCACATTCTAAATTGTATCAATTAAAAAACTTCTGGAACAGGAAGGTTTTTACCTGGTGCCGAAATGTCATCAGTGTTGGCGCCAGGCGGATCTCACTTGGGAGGGCATTCCATAGCTTGGGGGCAGCTGCCGAGAAGGCCCTGTGTCTGCAAGCCATCCCTCTTACCTCCTTGAGGGATGGCTCTTTCAAGAGGGCCCCCTGGCTTGATCTTAATTGCCAGGTAGGTTCATATGGAAGGAGACGGTCCTTCAGGTATCTAGGTCCTAAGCCATTTAGGGCTTTATATGTCAAAACAAGCACTTTGAATTGGGCTCGGGCAGCAACTGGTAACCAATGTAGGCTATGTAGAATCGGCGTGATGTAATCCCTAGTGGCCCCATCACTTACAAGCCGCGCCGCACGATTCTGAACCAGTTGCAATCGCCGAACCATCTTCAAAGGCAGCCCCATGTAAAGCGCATTGCAGTAATCAATGTGGGATGTTACCAGTGCATGCATAACTGTCATGAGGCTCCGTTCGTCCAGGTAGGGGCGCAGGTGATATATTTTCCGCAGCTGGAGAAAGGCACCCCTGGCCACCGAGTCCACCTTGGCTTCCAGAGTTAGACCGGGGTCCAGGAGCACCCCCAAGCTACGGACCTTGTCCCTTAGGGGGAGTGCAACCCCGTCCAGGACAGGGAAGTGGCCCTCTAACCTGTCTGACGAAGCACCCACTAACAGCACTTCCATCTTGTCTGGATTGAGTTTCAATTTGTTAACCCTCATCCAGTCCATTATCTGGCCCAGACACGAGTTCAGAACAGAGACCGCCTCTGGAAAACAAGAGGTAGAGCTGAGTATCATCAGCATATTGCTGAGTCCTCAGCCCAAACCTCCTGATGACCTCTCCCAGTGGTTCCATGTAGATGTTAAACAGCATGGGAGACAGTATAGAGCCCTGAGGAACCCCATGACATAAATGCCACGGGGCAGAGCAACTGTCCCCCAGCACCACCTTCTGGACACGGTCAGCCAGGAAGGAACGGAACCACCGCAAAGCAGTGCCTCCAACTCCCAACCTGGCCAGCCTATCCAGAAGGACACCATGGTCGATGGTGTCGAAAGCCGCTGAGAGGTCCAGGAGTATCAACAGGGTTGCACTCCCCCTGTCTCTCTCCCGGCAGAGGTCATCATACAGGGTGACCAAGGCAGTCTCTGTACCAAAACCCAGCCTGAAACCAGATTGAAATGGATCCAGAAAATCCGTTTCATCCAACAGTGCCTGGAGTTGCCCGGCCACCACCCTCTCCAACACCTTGCCCAAATAAGGGAGGTTCGCTACTGGACGGTAGTTAACCACCAGCCCTGGGTCCAGGTTAGGTTTTTTAAGGAGTGGTCTAATCATCACCTCTTTCAAGATGGTGGGGACCACTCCCTCTCTCAAGGAGGCATTAACAACCTCCTGGACCCAGGTGAGAACTCCCCTGGCAGATCTTTCAATTAGCCAAGAAGGGCAAGGGTCGAGTGGCGTAGTGGTAGCACGGACAGATCCAAGCACCCTGTCCACATCCTCAGGTCTCACTAATTGAAACTCATCCAATAATACTGGACCTAAGTACGTCCCTTGATTCTGCACCAATAGTGGAGTCCAATTTCCTGCGAATCTGAGCGATTTTTTCCTCAAAGTGGACAGCAAATTCATCACAGCGGGCTGCTGAGTGGTCCAGAACCTCCATCGTATTTTTCGGTTGAAGAAGGTCCCGGACTACCCGAAACAGCTCTGCTGGACGGCACTCTGAAGAAGCAATATGGTTTGTGAAATATTGCCTTTTCGCAACCCGTATCGTCATGGAATAGGCCCAATAATGGGCTCTAAGCTGTGTTCGATCAGACTCACAGTGATATTTTCTCCACTTGCGCTCCAGCCGTCTCCCCTCCTGCTTCATTGCCTGCAGCTCAGATGTATACCAAGGAGCTGTCTGGGCTCTGTGTAAGGGGAGAGGGAGCTTAGGTGCGATCGTGTCAACCACCTGGGACATTTCCCTATTCCACAGGGTGACCTGAGCTTCGACAGGAGTGCCGACCATATCAGACGGATAATCCCCCAGAGCTTTCAGGAAACCATCTGGATCCATTAGTCTCCGAGTGTGGATCATCTGAATAGATCCCCCACCCTTGCAGAGGGTAGAAGAAGCTAATAGCCTAAACTTGACCAGAAAGTGGTCTGACCATGACAATGGAGTCAGAACCAACCCCTCCACATCCAAACCACCATCCTCCAATCCCGTTGAGAAGACCAGGTCTAGAGTATGGCCCTTCTCATGTGTTGTGCCGTTGACATATTGAGACAGCCCCATGGTTGTCATGGTGGCCATGAAGTCCTGAGCCGCCCCATTCAAGGCTGCTTCAGCATGGATGTTGAGGTCCCCCAGTACCAACAGTCTAGGGGTCCGCAGCACCAGGTCCGAGACAACCTCTGTCAGCTCAGGCAGGGAGACTGTTGGTACGCAGCAGGGTGGGCGGTACACCAACAGAATCCCCAATCTGTCTCGTGAGCCCAACACACAATACAGGCCCTCCAGGCCTCCTCCCAAGGCGATAGGAAGTCTGGTCAAGGAGATAGAACTCCTATAGACTATAGCAACTCCCCCTCCCCGACCCTTCAAGCGACACTGGTGCTGGACTAAATACCCAGGCGGGCATAGCTGGGAGAGGGGAACACCACCCTCCTCTCCCACCCAGGTCTCAGTAATACATGCCAAATCGGCAGCCTCATCCAGAATGACATCATGGATTAGGGCGGTCTTGTTTTGTACCGACCTGGCATTCAACAACAGCACCGTGTGGCTTGTGGGCTCGCTGATATGGTCACCTGATTCCTTCTGGCTAGGGGTGGAACCAGAAGAGGGGATAGATGTAAGGTATCTAACCTCTCTTCTCCTACACGGGCACGTTCCACTCCTACCACCATACCTTCCACTACCCAGCACAATACCAATGGCTGCCCCCTCCGTTGCCCTCCCCCCTTCCTGTTCCCTCAGTTCCATTGTGAGTCTTATCTCCTATACTTGATGGCAACAAATATCCACCCATTCACCCCCACCATCCCACCTCCCCCTCCCTATCATATCCATGAACAGGCAATAATCTGTGCCAAGGGGTGCTAAAATACCAAAGCTTGGTTATACGTGGCCTTGGGTGGGAATCCCTCCTCTTCGGCCCCTCCCTTCTGGTGTTTGGTTGACTGCCCCTCCAAGTGTCTCTCTCACCGACACCCAAGGAGCAGGGAAAGGAGCAGGTGTAGAGCGAGGGCGGCTCCTCTAGGCCCAGTCCAGCAGCAACAGTCTAGTACTTTTGCAGCAGCAGCAGCAGCAAGAGTGTCTGCTAGATGTTGTTCGTGTGCTGAGGGAGCTGAAGGTCAGTGGGAAGCCTTGGATGGTATCGCCCCGTACCCTTTCAAGAAGTCTCTGGGCAGTTTACAATTTTAATTACAGTGTGCAGGCTACACATTGCCCCTCCAGCAATCTGGGTACTCATTTTACTGGCCTCGAAAAGGATGGGAGGCTGAGTCCACCATGAGCCTGCTACCTGGGATTGAACCCCCTAGCAAGAATTTCATGTGCCAAATATTGTAAGCCAGCATAAATACTGAACTGTTGGGAAAACTCTTTGAAACAGCAGAGATGAATATACAGTATTATCCGAACTGTAGAAAGAGAAAGATGTACAGAAGGCAAGAATACATTCTATAAGTTTGATCTTCTCCTCTTCCGGAAACAGTCAGTAAAAGATATCGGCAGGCAGAAGAAGGATGATGGGACTATGACAGGAGTTGTAAAGGACAGATGAGTGAAGAACCTCTCAAACAGGGAACACACCCAGACAGAGAGGGAGGTCGTATCTAAAGGCCTAAATTTTGCCATCACACCCAAACAGGTTCCTGTTGTGGATTTCATCACAGCTACATAATCGGCCATTCACAACGACAATCTTCCAGCAGCAAACGCTGAACTACTCAGGATAAAAGTCTCTGCCGCACTCTCCAGTGCTCAACCACCACTGTCCAACCTCACCAGCCAGGAAAGAAGTGCTCTGACATCCCTCAGCAGGGATGAGAGCATCACCATTCTGCCTGTGGACAAAGGAAGATGCACTGTCGTCCTCAATACTGTGAACTACCATGAAAAGGTTATCACACTTTAAGATGACCAACACACATATGAGAAACTGAAAAGAGACCCCACCAGCAACTACAAGAAAAAAGTAAGAGAATGCTTAAAACTCTTGGGGAAGGATAACACAATTGACAGGATTACTTACCACCAGTTATATCCTGGAGAGACCGTCCCCTGCTTTTACGGACTTCCCAAGATCCACAAGCAAGGAATCCCCCTCAGACCTATCATCAGTAGTATAGATTCAGTGACTTACAACATTGCAAAATACCTGGCGACTATCCTAGCCTCACTGGTTGGACTCACAGACCACCACGTGCACAATTCAGAAGAGTTTGTTTCTAAAATCAGGGAGCTGAAACTGGATACAGACAAAATTATGGCATCCTTTGATGTCACATCTCTCTTTACCAGCATTCCCACCACCAATGCCCTAACATCTGTAAAGAGAAGACTAAGAGGAGACAGCACCCTCACCTCCAGAAGCAACCTCAACGCAGACCAGATATGCCGGCTCCTAGACCTGTGACTGAACACCACATATTTCATGTACAGAGGGGACTTCTACAGACAGAAGCATGGCTGTGCCATGGGTTCTCCAGTGTCACCAATTGTTGCAAACCTATACATGGAAGAAGTGGAGAAGAAGGTACTCAACACCTTCCCAGGGACAACACCATCCCACTGGTTCAGGTATGTAGATGATACCTGGGTGACAATCAAGACCAAGGAAGTACAGGCCTTTACAGACCACATCAGTGTGGTGGACCCTAATATTAAGTTCACTAGGGGAAAGCAGGCTGGAATTCCTGGATTGTACAGTCATAATCAGACCCAGCCATGGCCTGGGAGTAGAAGTTTACAGGAAAACCACTCACACAGATCAGTACTTACTGTTTGACTCCCACCATCCATTACAGCACAAATTAGGAGTCATCAGGACCCTAAGCCACAGAGCAGAGAGCATCCCCACCTCCACAGAAGCCAAGAAGAAGGAAGACAGGCACCTGAAGACAGCACTTAAGGCCTGTGGATATCCAAACTGGGCCTTCAACAAAGCAGTGGGCCATCCCAGAAGAACAAGGGATCAGCCTGAGACCCA
This sequence comes from Phrynocephalus forsythii, assembly GCA_029282475.1. NCBI lineage: Eukaryota > Metazoa > Chordata > Lepidosauria > Squamata > Agamidae > Phrynocephalus > Phrynocephalus forsythii. The sequence goes on along the minus strand of JAPFRF010000001.1, from coordinate 200,208,656 downwards.
GACCCTAAGAAAGAACCTGGTCGTTCTCTACACGGCTGGAATGTCTGAGAAGCTTAAAGGGATTTTTGGCAAACACCACATCCCTGTTTATTTCAAACCCACAAGCACACTAAGACAGAGACTCCTCCACCCAAAGGACTCGATAGCAAAACACAAAAGGAGCAATATAATATATGTGGTCCAATGCAGTGAGGAGTGTGCAGACCTCTACATTGGAGAAACTAAACAGCCATTAAACAGAAGGATGGCCCAACATAGGAGGGGTAACAGCTCAGGACCAGAATCACCAGTACACCTCCCACTCATTCAAAGATGAGGTTGTTCACATATAAGACAGAGAAGATAGGTGGTTTGAGAGAGGGGTCAGGGAAGCCATTCATGTGAGCACTAAAAACCCCTCTGTCAACAGATGTGGGGGGGGGCCCTCAGGCATAGTCTATCTGCTACTTACCAGGCAGTGATTTCAACAATACTCAGACAAATCAAAAATACTTCACACCTTCACCAACAAGGCCATAGCTGATCCATACTTTATGGCTTTCAGCACCTTAGGCCATTGTTCACCTTAAGGCTATTGAGAATGTTGTCTACCTTACGAGCCTGTTCAGGCCATTGTTCATCTTATGAGCCTATTTCAGACCAGGGTGACAAGAGGTCAAATTGAACTATAAAATGGAGGACTCGCAACGAGCTTTCTTCAGACTGAGGAAGCTGTTTGGATGAGCAGCGAAACATTTCAGTCTCTCAAGAAAAAGAAGTCCAGTTGCCATGAATCAACTTCTGGATAAATTCACCTTGATGACTGAGAACCTTCACAGACATAAAGCTTAGGGGAGGAAATTTCAGCATGTGCAGTTCTTAATGCAAACTGCTGTCATTGTTATGCGCTGTCAAGTCTGGAAGGACTTATAGCAACCCTAATAGGGCTGTCAAAGGGGCATGTCAAACTGCAAGATATACCATCTCCAGAGCTTAAAAATGTTTCCCCACCAGCTCCGGAGTTTACAGGATACCACGCCCACTTTAGCGCGTCCCAGCGCACCTTTGGGTACCTGCTCTCTGGAGGTGAAAATTCTTTGATGCGGTGTAACGATAGTAGGCTCTCCTCGCTTCTGTTTGTTGTGCTCCCGCCCCTTTAAGAGTAAGAGACTGGAATGTTGCCGCGGCAAGAGCGAGAGGCAGAACGGAGGTGAGCCATGTCTCTTTTCTTCCTGTTTTTTCTCCCTCCCCTCACGCAGCCAGCAGCCAGGAGTGCGGAGGGGGTGGGAATGCAGGAACAGAGAAAAACCCCTAAGATCTCTGGTCCGAATTTAAGTGGCCAGCGGATCTTAGGGGTGGTGTGAAAAGGATCAAAGTGAGATATACCAGTTCCACTCTCCTAGTGATATTTCCATGGGTCAATGGGGGATTAGAACCTGGCCCACTTGGTCCTAGTCCAGCACTCTGCCTACAACACCACACTGGGTATCAGTGCCAACTATCCTGGCCAAAATGTTCTCTGCCACACAACTATTAATGGCCCCGGAACACCGTCCCCAAACTTATCTGATTTCTTACTTCTTCAGCTTTAACATGTCCTCTTCTTTGATGGTTCATCGCAGGGTTTGGAAACTGAACTTTTACTTTTGTTTCATTGAACCCCCCCCCCAATGCAAACTGAGGCAGCAGGAGAGGATGGGGCGCACACCTCTGTGAGCACATCAGGTGCCCCACAGTGGAATGACAGGCAGCTGGGGGTGAAGCTCACGCTGTGCCTTGTGCAGCCAGGTGACAGCAAAGGAGGGTGCCTGCACTGGATTATCAGTGATTAGAAAGAAGCAACCTTTATTATTCTGCCGGAGGAATGTTTTTTAGAGGAAAATGGATGGCTAGTCTCTCTGGGAATTTCTGCAGGTACTAGGCAGTGTCGTTTGTGTTTCCCGTTGTGGGCTTTTAAAAATCAACACATTTGCTACTTTTTCTTCTTCCCATTTGCTTCAGGCAGCCCAATGTTTTGGGTCAACCCAGATCCACACTGCACTGTTGATATCCATGAAATCTCACAGGGAAACACTCGGGGGTGGGGTGGGGGGGGAGGAAGAGGAATGTCTTCATTGTGTGGCATTTCAAGCCATGGGCCTTATTTTCAGAGGGAGTTGGACCACTTTGAGGAAAAGCTCCAAAGCCCTCTGTCAGGAGTCCTGTGATGGGGGTTCCTGCATGGCAGGGGGTTGGACTGGATGGCCCTTGAGGTCTCATCCAACTCTATGATTCTATGGCCACTAGATCTTTCTCTGGAAGGGACAAAAATGCCTGTTTCGAGAGATCGAGGCTCGCAGATGTGGAGCATAAAATGGTTTTCCCATGAGCAGCAGACTTAAAAAAAAATAAAGTGCGATCACGCCCACTTAAGCGCGACCCAGTACATTTTACAAGGGCCTGGTCTTGAGGTGGTAAAATCCTTGTCACTAGAATTGGGCATGAAAAGAATTTTTAATTTGATTCATTATTCGTTTCATTAGCTAACAAAATGAATAACGATCCAACCCATCAAAGGAAAACGAAACGAAACAGAAGTTTCTGTTTGATTTCATTACATTTTTCACACACACACACACACACACACACACACACACACACACACACACACACACACACACACACACACACACACACACACACACACACACACACACACGGTCTCTTACCTTGTCGCAACTTCCTTGTGTGGAACTCTGGGAGCGGCAACGGGCTGGGGGGGGGAGGAACCTTGCATTGGGGGCTTTAAAAATAAATAAATAAATAAAATAAATAAATAAAGCATCCCTCCGGCCCAAGGGTGAGCGAGTTTGGCCTGCAAGCCAGCGGGCCAGGAGAAAAAAAGTTTAAAAAATAAAACCGGGTGCAGTTTTATTTTTAAAGAAAAAATTAAAATTAAAAAATTAAAAAGCCCCGACCTGGCCCCTGGGGATGTGTGGTCAGCACTCTAAAATAAAGATTTATTTTTAAAAAAGTGCCGACCCGACTCCTAGGCCACGTGGTTGGTGCTGTAAAATAAAGAAATTTTTTTACAAAATTAAAAAGTGCCGCCCTGGCCCCTGGGGGCTGTGGTTGGCATTGTAAAATAATAATAATAATAAAAAAGTGCTGGGCCTCCGGAGGCGGTGGAGGGGCGGTCCACCGCTGCCCACCTCAGCCACGGTCAGGGCTTTGGAGGCGGCGGTGAGACCTCCCGCTGCCTGGCAAGGCCTCCTGCCATCCAGCGCAGCCGATGCCAGGGGCTTGCAGGCTGTGGCGGCGGCTGCCACCACCGGCCAAAATCGCTGCCACCGGGATTGCCGCCGCCACCACCATCCAGGTAAGCCAAACCAGTTCGGCTCGGTTCAGTTTGTACGGATTTTTGTTTTAAAAATTCGTAAGAACTGAACTGAACTGAGGGTGGGCCCGAAACAGAATGAACCGAACCATCGGTTTTCTGTTTCGTGCCCACCTCTACTTGTCAGTGATCTGATCCGGATTTTAAACTGTTACTCGAGTCTGTGGGAACACGGAAAATCTGCACCAAAACCTTTTTGCCCCTATTATGGTGTCTGTGCTGCGGTTCTCAGTCGTGGGATCAGAACAGTTGCGGATTTTCAAAACGCGATCATCCGATCCTCGACATCAACCACGTGACCACTCTGGAAGGTGATCCAGATCAAAGTTTGCTGTGGATTTTAGTGGTTGTGTGAAAGCAGCTTCTGAGTCCCTCTTTGGGGCAATGGGAAAGAAAATGTGCAAAAAAAGAGAGGTCCTCCCCGTAAATAGGGCCCCCGTGCATGTTTGAACAGACTTACCCTAAGTATCTGTTTGCAATATTATCATGGTTTTGTTTGCGTTTTCAATGAGACCCCCACCGTAAAAACCTTCAACGGGCCTCGCCTTCTGCTCTGTTTTAACAGGTTTATCAGGAGAGACAGGCCTTTCACTAGAACAGTTCTGTGGCAGGACGAAACTCTCCCCAGAAATGGCAGGCAGGTTTTCTTGAGCAACAGCTTGACTCAGAGAGAGAGAGAGAGAGAGAGAGAGAGAGAGAGAGAGAGAGAGAGAGAGAGAGAGAGAGAGAGAGAGAGAGAGAGATGATTCTGTTCACCTCTTCGTTCAAGGCCCAAGGATGGCTGGCTGTAGCAGCAGCAGCAGTAGCAAGGGCAGCACCAGATTTTAAGCAGTAACATTAGGAACAGGAACTCATGAAAATGGGCGCAGGGAAGGCTGGGCCATGCCATTCTTTACTGAGAAGTAAAGTAAAATTCTTCTTCAAGTGCCATGTCCTCGTAGAACATTGGCGATCAGTAGCCTGATGTGGTTTCGATCTAAAGCTATTCTAAATAGAGCCACTGTGTTCACTGTGGACCATTGGCTTAAGTTCTTAAGCCAGAATGTTCTTCTACGCCCCGGGCCATGCTTCCCATCTATTTTTCCTTGAAGGATATCCTGCAGCAGATGGTACTTCACATGGCACAATATGTATCTGAAATATTGCAATTTTCTTCTCTTTGTGGTAGTGAGGATTTCTAGATTTTTATTCATGTGCTGTGATACAGCCAGATTAGTGACTCTGGCTGTCCAAGGTATCTTCAGAATTCGTCTGTAAAAAAATTAATATTTTTAATTTTGAATATTATTTTACCCCGCCTTTCTCCTTGGGAAAGGACCCAAGGTAGCTTTAAAATATTGTAAATATTTTCAAAACCCTGCAATTCTGCTTTGAAAATTGCACGCAGAGACGCGAGGGATTTGGTTCCACAGCAGAATTGTTCTTCTGATGTCCCACTCCTGAGAAAGAAGGGGTACAATCCACAAGCACCAGTTTCTCGCAGTAGAGTCATGGGATTTTTTTTTAAGTGGTGGGTGGCAGCGGTGTATAACAGATAGTATATGTGGCTTGTAAGATGCATGGTCTCCACCACTTGCTAATTCATTTGGTGTCTTGGAGTTCCCGTCTTAAAAACCTCTACAGTCCTCCTGTGTTTTGTTGCTTGATTGTCTCTCTTACTGATGCCAGCTGCTCACTCTATTTATGGATATCTGACTATCTTGTGGGTTTTTAATTAAGGTTTCCAGGTTTGGGGCAAGGGCCAGCATCTTCAGCAAGCTGTCTTGCATATCCAGGTGTCTTGCGACAGCAAGATAAATCTTAGGGCATGCACCACCAGGAGAGAGGTTGGGTCCTTACGTCCAAAGGGGGCCTGGAAATCTAGGAGAAAGCACCCATTTCTACCCATCCTTGGTTCTTTCCAAAGATGTTACTATAAATGGAAGAAGGGAAGGGGGAAAGAACTGGGGAGTGGATGCATTTGGGGGACCCATCGTGCTGAGAGTGGAACACCAGCACCGTGGCTCGTGGGCCTTCTTAACACCCAAGGAGTTTCACGGTTCAGAAGTGACAGTCTAATTCAGGGGTCCTCAACCTAAGGCCCCAGGGCCGGATGCAGCCCCCCAAGGTCCTGAATCCGGCCCCTGGGACCAATTGCAACCCCCCCCCCCAAAACAAGCCTCCGCAGCTGCTTTTGGACTGTGATCCGGCCCCCAGTGATGTCTGGGTGGTGGTGGACCAGCCCGCTGTTTGAAAACTTTGAGGACCCCTGGTCTAATTGCTGCACAGCTTTTCCCAGAATCTGTCTGACTTTGAATTCTAGTTATCTGCCCTTCTGTCCTCCCCCACTCTCTGCTAATAACCCGATGTACCTTTAAATCTTAGCCTCTAGCATTTCTCGAGTTCTTCTCATTCACAGCCATTAAGCTATTTTTTTAATGGAAAAATGCCAAGCTTCATTTTCTCACCTCATCTGGCTATACCTGCTCTTCCACTTTATTCTCTTTGAGGTTTCCCTCTTCTCTGTGAGGCAAGGATCCCCCTCCCTCCCTCCCCCCTCTCTCTGTGTGTGTGTGTGTGTGTGTGTGTGTGTGTGTGTGTGTGTGTGTGTGTGTGTGTGTGTGTGTGTGTGCATGCGCATGTGAGTTTTGGAACCCTCTCACCATAATGCCTACAACACCAAGTGTCAGTTACATTGCTGAACATGTAAGTTTTGTTGCAGCCTTGCAGGTTGTTTCTTGTTTAGGTGAACTGGCTTTTAAAAGTGGCCTGTTTCTCCGGAGTTGAGGGAAGCATGACGGCAAGAAAGGAATCAGTGGGTAGGCAGAAAGATATGTGCTTTGAAATGCAGAGGGTGCCAGGTTCAACTCCTGGCATGTCCATCTAGAAGGCTCAGAGAACACAAGGTGTGGACAAGGATGCCATGTGGAGATGGGCACAAAACAGAAAAACCATTGGTTCACCCTGAACATAAGAACATAAACATAAGAACATAAGAAGAGCCCTGCTGGATCAGGCCAAAGGCCCATCTAGTCCAGCATCCTGTATCTCACAGTGGCCCCGCCAAATGCATCTGGGAGCGCACAATACAATACAATACAATACAATACAATACAATACAATACAATACAATACAATACAATACAATACAATACAATACAATCTTTATTTACAGTTACAGACCCAACCAGCACAAAACTAGATATCTGTCTCCTGATACCACTCCCCTGCATCTGGCCCTTGACCCTAACCCTAACCCCGGTTTTAAGCCTGGAAATGACAGATCTCCGTCATGGTTTGTAACCTGTGATGGACTTTTCCTCCAATCCCCTTTTGAAAGCATCCAGGCCAGATGCCATCACCACCAACGGTGGCAGGGAGTTCCACAGGCTAACAACACGCTGGGTAAAAAAAAAAATCCTTTGTCTGTTGTCACTCTTCCAACCCTCAGTTTGAGTGGATGTCCCCTAGTTCTGGTATTTTTTGTGAGAGGGAGAAGAGTGTCCCTCTATCCACTTTACTCAGGCTCTCCATTATTTTGTACGTCTCAGTCATGATTCATGGATACCCACAAACCATCACGACGACCCTCACCCCCAAATGAACTGGTTCATGGTTCATGATCTGCTGTTGTTTTTTGGGTTCTTGCTGGGAGAGAAAAGTCTGCCCGCCCCCTTCCTTCTCCTCCACCCCATTACATCTCCACCTGGTCTTTCCTCCATCGCCACTGCCACAGCTGACATCAGAGACAGCAGGCAGGCTTATACCGTCATACAGGCTCATGCGTCCCTTCCAAAGCTGGGCCTGTTGCCCATGTGTCTGCTTATCATCTGGGTGGTGGGCACATGCACTGAGGCACCAGGCGCTGCTCCAGAAAGGGAAACTGACCTGCTGATGACTTGAGCGGCAGGACCAGTTGCCGAGATGGCAGGGGCAGTAAGAGGAAAGGGGATAGACAGGCATCAATTTTGCCGAAGCAAAGCGAAGGGTTTATGGTGCTTCATTTTGCTTTGACAGCATAGGATCTCTGAACTGGGCTGTGAACCAAATCATGAATCATTCCAATTCGTTTGTTTTTCTGGTTCGTGGTTCGGTTCGTGCCCATCTCTAATGCCAAGAGCCCCATGGCGCAGTGGTTAAATGCCTGTACTGCAGGTAAAACTCTGCTCACGTCCTGGGGTTCAGTCCCAGGTAGCAGGCTCAAGGTTCACTCAGCCTTCCATCCTTCCAAGGTCAGTAAAATGAATACCCAGCTTGTTGGGGGGGGGAGGGGGTCAATGTGTAGCCTGCATACTGTAATTAAAAACTGTAAACTGCTCAGAGACTACTTGGAGTGGTATGGGGCGGTATATAAGCAGACCACTTTGCTTTGCCATGCAAGTCACTAATATGGGAACAACATTATATTACTAGAGAAGACTAGATTGCTTTGTTCACTTTCCTCTCCTCCTAACTGCCAGCAGTTCTCCTGTTCTTTGGAAGCGGGGGTGGGGTGGGGACTGTATGAGTCCTTCCTTAAATGCAGAAGGTCCCCGATTCTGTATTCCTTGGGATGCCCCTTGCATCTCCAGTTTAAAAAAAGATCCAGGATGCAAGTGCTGGAAAGAGAGAAGCGCTGCCAGTCAAGGCAGACTCATTTGTTGTTGAAAACTACTATTCCCAGAATTTTATTTTATTTTATTTTTATAGTTCTATACTGCACCGATTTTCCCAAAGGAACTCTGGGCAGTTTACATAGAAATCAAAACAAAACAAACATCAAAATCGAAGCAGAGAATAAAAATTAAACCAATAATACAATAAAAATGAAAAACAAGGAAATAAGGAACCCTAGCCAGGAGAACCAGTGGAAAAATAACATGCCCTGGAAGAGGAACCTGCATGGCTTTGGCATAGAGACTGGGAGAGAAATTAATCTGAGTGCTTCAGGCAGCCTCCTGTGTGGATGGACCACGGCGTGGTGGAACCCATGCCGTGCTTCAGGTACAGTGGGTGGGGTGGGCCTTGGATTCTCTCAGACAAGACTGAGTCCTGCTTTCAGTCTCTGCATTGAAGTGACAGCCAAGGGAAGTGCTGGCATGAACGCTGCAGCACTATAGCGCTACGGCAGAAGGTGGGAGGGTCTAGCAGAGTGGTGTTCAGGCGGCAGCCAATGAGGCTCCAGCAGTACCTATAAATGTGTTGAGTTCAATGTGGGACCTCAGTCTGGGCAATCTGTTTCCTGTAGGCTGGAGACGTTGCCCGGAGACTGCCTATTATACCTACCAACCCTCCCTTTTGCCTTTTGGGTGTTTTAGTATTTACCGTGTGTGAGGTCTCAAGTTCACTCTGTGGCATCTGTGGTTCAGATATCTCTCTCAATAAGGCTGTGGGAGGACTCTGCCCTGGGCCTCCTTTTGGGTATACAAATGCAGCGGTGAGATGGGAGTTGACTGACACGCCCTTCCTCACCCACTCTCTTGGTTTTGGCCTCAGTTGTGAAGATGAACACTCAGCCGTTCTCTGTTTCCCTGCGTGAGGCTGGGAGGTTTTCCCAGGTGAATGCCACGTTTCCTATACTGCCATTCAGCACTTTCTGCCAACTAAAGTAATTGCTGTTGTCTAGACAGGAAAGGTTTAATTACCTCAGGAAGGTGCATTGCAAGGGTCCACACAACTATAGGTTAACTTAGGTACATTTCTCCCTGTCATATCTCACCCCACTCCTCCTTCCCCCTCCCCCCATTTTGCTTGGTTTGTAAAATGACACAGCATTGAATTGCAAGCCAGGCCCACTTTGGAATTACTGCTGCATTGCTTATCTGATATACAATAATGCTAAACTAGTAGTACCTCGGATAAGGAATGCCTCTGTTAACGAAAAACTCAGATAACGTGAAAAAATTCCCAGGAATAGGGATGTTTCGGTTAACATAATTTTCCTATGGGTTGCCTCGGATAATGTATTTTCCATTACGCTTTGCAAAAAAAGTGTACCCAGGGTGCATTGCGCCCTCGTAGTTTGTGGAGGGATGGGAGGAGTTGGAGCAGTTTTTTCATCGTGTTTGGGAGCCATTCTGAACATTTTTTGCAGTGGGTTTTGGACCTTTTGAACTTGGAAAGGTAGGGAGCTGAGATTTCTTTGCAGCTTTTTTCATTGCACTTTTGGAGGGAACAGGCTAGGGTTTGTCTTGCTGCTTTCTTTTGTTCATGTTTGCATTGCAGTGTGTGTATGGGAGTTCCGGTGTGTGTGTTCTGGCTCTGCATGTCTTTAATGTGTACTTTATAAGGAGATCTGGGGGGGGGACAGCGTTTATGCCTTTTATTCGGACCTCTGGAACAGATTAATTGGTTTCCCATTCATTTCCATGGGAAACCATGTTTCAGCTAACTTAATTTTCGCTCAGCGAAACGGCCTGCAGAATGAATGAATTATGTCATCCAAGGTATTACTGTATATACAACGTTGCCAGTTTAGCACTATATCAGATAAGTAATGCAGCAGAATGTATTATTAGATGACAATGGAAGGCAAGGGATTATTAAGGAGGAAACAGAGATTGCAGAGACTCAATGAATTCTTTGCTTCAGTATTCAGGGAGGGAAACTGAAGAATTAAGAACATAAGAACAGCCTTGCTGGAACAGACCACAGCCCATCCATTCTAGCATTCTGTCTCACACAGTAGCTCACCATTTGCTTCAGGGTATTCCCAAGCAGATGTCTTCACCTACTTATGATTCCCTGAGAGATATCCTGCCTATCTCTCCAACCTGGAAGTGTCCTTAGGCATCCAGAATGATACCCATTGATACCCTTGTTCTCCATGAACTTGTCTAATCCTTTCTTAAAGCTGTCAAGGCTGACAGCTGTCACCACTTCTTCTGGCAGAGAGTTCTACAGACCAGTGATCCTCTGGGTGGAAAAGTACTTCCTCTTATTTGTTTGATGTTTAGCACCCAAAAGTTTCATAGAGTGCCCCCCTAGTTCTAGTGCCGTGTGATAGGGAAAACAGCTTTTCCTTATCTACTTTGTCCACACCGTGTATGATTTTATAAACTTCAATCAGGTCACCTCTTAGGTGCCGTCGTTCAAGAGTGAAGAGGCCCGGCCGTTGCAGCCTCAGATGGTAAGGAAGGTGTTCCAGTCCTTGAATCATTCTGGTTGCCCTCCTCTGCACTTTTTCCATTTCCATAATATTCTTCTGGGACTATGATGACCAGAACCGTATACATTACAGTGGTCCCCTGCCCTTTCGTGGTTCATATACTGTGGTCCCACTATATCGCAGGACCACAGTACAGTGGAACCCGAAAGGCATCTTAAACATTGTGCACCGCTTCGCCCACCACCACCCCCCAGGTGTGGGGGGGGGGCAGTGCGCAATGCCTCCAGGAAGGCAAGCCCTGGGCTCCAGCTGATTGGTGCTAGGGTGGGGAAACAAAAGGTTTTTCTCCCCCACCCCAGCGCCAATGAGCTGGAGCCTGGGGAAGGGGGAAGGGGGAGTTTTAAAAGCCTGGGCTGTTTAAACCTTCACCCCACTTCCCCAAGCCCCCAGCTGCAGCTCATTGCTGCTGTGGTGGGGAAAATATAGTTTTTTTCCCTCACCCTAGCGCCAATCAGCTGCAGCCCCAGCATCGGGCGCCACTCCCTGCGCCTGGGGGTCAGGAGAAGCCGCACATGATGTTTAAAATGCCTTTAAACATCGGAGCCAAGCACTTGGCTCTGTTTCTTTAAATGCATTTTAAACATTGTACGATGCTACCCTGCACCCTGGGGGATTGGGAGAAGCAATGTGCGATGTCTAAAATGCCTTTAAGCAATGGAGCCAAGTGCTCGGCTCCGTTGCTTAAAGGCATTTTAAACATTGCGTGCTGCTGCCCCACACCCCAGGGGGAGGTCGGCGCGCCGCCCCCAAACCTGACCCGACCTGCATCCGCATATCACGGATTTTCAATGATCACAGGTCGGGTGGGTCCCTAACCCCTGTGATGGACAGGGGGTTACTGTACTCCAGATGGGGCCTCACCATAGAATTATAAAGAGGCAAAATGACTCTTCCTGACTTATTTTCTCTAACCTTCCTGTTCATGGAGAACAAGGGCAACCTCCAGGTTGGAGAGATAAGCAGGATATTTCTGGATGCCATTTGTGGGGAATCGTAAGCAGGGGAAGATATCTTCTTGGGAATACCCTGAAGCAAATGGTGAGCCACTGTGTGAGACAGAATGCTGGACTGGATAGGCTGTGGCCTGTTCCAGCAAGACTGTTCTTATGGATGGATGGATGGATGGATGGATGGATGGATGGATGGATGAAGCGGTGTCACTCCTAGGGGTATGAGCCCAAAGGACGTAATGCTCAACCATCACACCCAACCCCTCTGAATACATGACATTAAGTGTGATTAGCCCCATCAGTGCAACAAAGAAATAAAAGAGGTGATCACAAGCTTGAAAGTGGGACATAACAAGTGCAGAAACAAGCAGACAACGCCACCCTGCCTGAATACATGACATTAATCTCTGTGTGATTAGGCCATCATCAGTGGAAAAGCATCCAAATTAAATAAAAGAGGATGAATGACAGTCCACTGGTGTCCTAAGAAATGCTGAATGTTTAGAAGACAATAACAATGTGGCAGCAAACAAGCTGTTGTTACAGTATTTTTCCAACAGTGGCCACCCTGCCAAATGAAATTATGAACAAATTTTTAAACCATAGGAATGCATTGAAAATTAACATTTTTATGTTGTATGGATTTTCCATAGGCAATTATGTTAAGACTATCTCCAGAATTTTTTATTTGCAGATTTTATGTTATACAAGCTGTTTGTTATACAAGGGTCCACTGTATAAGACTACATATTTGTCTAAACTTGTTAGATTAAAATGTTTAGGTCATCTTATATGCAGAACTGCGTGGCTGCAAAACTGTCATTTTGGTTTGGAAAAGTGAGGGTAGGCGTATACATGGGAGTTTCTTATAGACAGAAAAATATGGGTACAGTACAGTACAGTGGTATCTTGTATTAAGGAATTAATTTGTTCCAAATGAAATTATGTTAAGCAAATTTTCCTTTATACAAATTTCCCATAGGAATGCATTGAAAACAGTGTGATCCCATTTTTATGTTCTACAGATTCGCCCCATAGGTGATTATGTTAAGCAAATTTCCCCTATCTCTGGAATTTTTATGTTGTACAAATTTTATGTTATACAAACTGTTTGTTATACAAGGGTCCACTGTACTTTAATTTATATACAGTGATACCTCTACTTACAAGTTTAATCCATTCCAAATGCATGCTCATAAGTCGAACAACTTGTAAGTAGAGTAGCTGTATCAAATAAATCAAATAAATAAATAAATAAATAAATAAATAAATAAATAAATAAATTGAAAAAATAAAAAAATTGCAAGTGGAACAGAGTGCATCTAAAATTTGTAAGACAACAGTTAAAATGCCAACGGTTTTCCACTCTTGTCAAATTGCTCATAAGTAGAGCTACCACTGTACTGCCCCATACAGCACTATTCATGGTGGTTCACAACAATTAAAACAAACTGGGGGAACCAATCACGTGAAATTCGTCTTTTCAAAACAAAAGGCGTTCACAATTTCTCCCTGTTCCTTGTGTTAATCTTATATAAATCTTCTAATTAATTGCAGCCCCAACCAGCTTTGAGTCATTTCTGGTTGTAATTTCTACCCACTGAACAGAAAAGAGCTGTATTTCCATTGAGCCTTGCGGTGCAGTGGTTAAACTGCTGTACTGCAGCCAAACCTGTGCTCATGTCCCAGGGTTCAGTAGTAGTCAGCTTGCGGTCGACTTAACCTTCCATCCTTCCGAGATCAGTAAAATGAGTACCCAGCTCACTGCGGGAGAGTGGCAATGTGTAGCCTGGCATAGTTAAAAATTGGTAACCTCCCAAAGAGTGCTTTAAACACTATGGGCAGAATGCTATACTTTTGCTTTTAAAAAAACCCAGCAAGTTTCTAGCTCTCAGGAAGGGGCTTCTGGAGCAGGCAAAAAGCCCAGTTGCTATAATTTACTTTTTATATTTTTATTGCACTTTTCTGTCCCTGTCCCCCAAAAAAATCTGGGGGCTACTCTTAACAGTTTACAACAAGGTAAAAGTAAACAGGAACAATAACAAAATAAAATAAAGTGCAAAAAGAAAAAATCAAGCATAATTCAATCACATTTCAAATACAATTTAAAACCAATGTGATGAGGTTAAAAGATTTTTGGGCGGGCACAGTAAAATCACCATGGGCATAGCACTGTAGTCATATAAGAACATGAAGAAATGCTTGTGTGTACATCCAGGTATTTAAGGCGTGTTGAAGAGCTATAAGGTATGTTAGACAATATTTCTAATTGATGAATGATAAATTGATCCTGGCTTTTTAATCATTGCGACTTGGCAAACGTAGTCCAAACTACGCTCAGCACGATAAATCGTGGCAATGTTTGTAATTTACGGTGGGTATAGAAACCAAGTGACATGCAACTAAGGCGTGTATCACTGTGGCCTGACCCGAAACCTGCAGGAAACGAAGTAGCTGGAACACTAGTTTTAATTGTGCAAACGTGCTTCTGGCCGTCACCAAGACTTTAGCATTCAGACTCTGAGACGACTCCAAACCAGCCCTGGAGAAACCTGTACTTCTAAACTGCATTCCTAGACTGATTCTTTTGATTACTTTTATCCGGGCTGAACCACTCCAGGGTGACCGTGTACGTTGTATTAGATCTTTTCTTCTTTAAACAGAAAATAATTCTTGTGGCTTATTAAAACGAAATGCTTATTTTTGGCCCCGCTTGCAAGTTAAGGCCTGCGCCAAGGCTGTTGGAAAATCATTGAATCATCCCTCCAGAGAACCTGGTTTTCAGAATGTTTTTGACGGTTGCGAACTTGCGATATTACACATGGTGTGAGGCTGATGTTTTTCGCTTACTAGCCAGATTGGAAGGAGGGGGGGAACCCCAAGAAATTAACAGGGAGCTTTTTATAGATTACATGTGACTTGAAGTTCAGCAGATCTTTACAGAACTGCTATAAAAGGAACAGCAGATGAAAACCCGCCCACACTGGCCTATATTTTTAACAAAGAAAAATAAAAGCAAACAGAGTACAGTATATGCTAAAATCTTTTTAAAATAAGCTCTTGGTTGGAGTTTGGAAAGTAACTTTTGAAAAGCAATCTCTTTTGTAATTCATTATAAAAACCCAACACAATAGATAAAATAGAATTTTATTTATTTATTTTCAGTATTTGACATATACCACCATTTATTATTTATTATTTATTTTGAATATTTTTACCCCACCTTTCTCCTTGGAAAAGGACCCAAGGTGATTTACAATAATGAGGGACAATGTAAAGCCCTGAACATTCAAAACATATTCAAGTTAACAATAGGGAATTAGAAGAGGCATCTAACAACATTTAAGAGGTAACATTAAAGCTACCAAGAACACGCAAAAAGAAAAAAATCCTTTATGAGGGATGGAAACAAACACTGGTGTTCTTATGAGATCCGTCAGTGCAATCATGCATGGTAATCCATCTAAAAGTCACATAATAGGTATCTGACAGCAACATCTGACAACGAGGTCACTATGACAGTTTTAAATGTAGTAAGAATATTAAAAATGATAGCTTTAACTATATATCTTAACAATATTTTAACTATTTTTTTAAAAAACGACCTTTGCTCTGTCCCCCAAGCCCCTCCTGCCAGCTGATCAGCGTTGAGGTGGGGGGGAATTCCCCCACCCCAGCGCCGATCAGCTGGCAGGTGGGCTTGGGGGAGGGGGAAAAGTTTTTTTTTAAAAAAGCCCGGGGCTTTTAAAAAGAACTTCCCCCCCTCCCCAAGCCCCACCTGCCAGCTGATTGTTTCTAAGGTGGGGAATAAAACCTTCCCCCCACCCCATTGCTAATCAGCTGGCAGGCAGGGCTTGGGGGAGGGAAAAAATTTTTTTTCCCTTTGCCATTCCTTCCCCCCCAAACCATTTTGTTAGTGGTTCATTTCGTACTATATTTTTTGAAAAAAAAATCGTATGAAATGAAACAAAAATGTGGGGGAAACAAATGTGAATGAAACGAAACATAATTTTTTTGTTTCGTGCCCATCCCATAAATCCCATCCCATAAATCAGATTTGATTTGATTTTCCCAAAGCATCCCATAAATCAGAGTTGGACAACACACACACCTGTTGAGCTGGAAAGCCACACCTGTTCTTGTGTTGCCTTCACACCTACCCTTAAATTTTTGTAAATATTTTTAACTGAAAAAGCCATGTCACACATTCTAGAGGCCATACATTTGGGAGGGGTGGGAAGATGGCAAAAACTTGGCAAGAAGTACCTTCCTGCGCTTTCTAAAGCAGCCACTGTCAACCTTCTTGTGGGCAAGGCCATAAACATGAATAGACTAAGTCACATAACAAAACTTACTGAGCCGTGTGTGTATAATTGTTTGCAGTCCATGGCCCCCATAAAATTGCCCCTGTTGAGAATGTCTGCAAAAGCAAAGCATGCTGCAGTGCTTATATACTGCCCAATAGTGCTTAAAGCCTTCTTGATGTAGACAACACATTGGCCCCCCCACCCCGCAGCAAGCTGGGTGCTCAGTCTACTGATCTTGGGAGGATGGAAGACCGATCAAACCTCAAGCTGGCTACTTGGCACTGAATCCAGATTGTGAGCAGTGTCTTGGCTGCAGTACTGCGGTTTATCCACTGTGCCACGAGGCTCCTTTATGAGACATTGAAAACTGGGTTCGGTTGGGGGGGCATTTTAGTTGGGGGGGGCAAACACAGAGCCCCAAGATACCGTTTATCACTCCCCTCTGACATAATCCTTGGAAATTTATAAATCCTGCGTCTCGAGAGACATAAAAAGTGTGACTCTCAACAAGATTGTTAATCTATCAAAATCATTTTCATCTCTGTAATGCTGAGTGTGGGCTTTATCAGCAAGCTGTGGTCTACTGTCACCCTCCAACTGTACAGACACAAGTAGCCATCTAAATCTTGCTCCAGAGCAGGAATTCTAATGCAGTTCCCTAAACCAGGACAGCGTAGCTGCCTAGATGCCCTAAGCACGTCCGATCTCGCCTGATTTTGGAAGCTAAGCAGGGTTGGCCCTGGTTGGTACTTGGATGGGAGGCCATCGGGGAATACCAGATGCTGTAGGTGCCTGGAGTAGGAACTGGCAAGCCACTCCAGTATTCCTGCCAAGAAAACTCCATGGACATGGGGTCACGAAGAGTCGGTCATGTCTTTAACGACACAACACACACAAACCAGGACAGCAGTATTTTTTGTCTTCTATGGAAGACAAACACGAAGTCCAAGAGATATGACTGAGACACAAAGGTTACGTTTAGCTGATGCCGAAGAGTTCATCTTACTAAATTTGACCGCATTGGCTGGGAGAGGACAAACCTTTCAACTCCCTTGCATAACTTGGGAATTTCTCCAGCACTGGTTTGCCTCTTCCTGTTTCTGAGCCAGCATATTTTGTGAAGGCCTTTAAAAACTCTCTGGAAATGGTCTTCACCTTTTTGCAAGTGTTTCTCCAATGTTCATTTCCCCACCCAGTCATGTTAGAGATACAGTGGTACCTCAACTTACAAATTTAATACGTTCCAAATGCACACTCTTAAGTCGGACTGCTCTTAAATCGGGGTACCTATCTTAAAAATTGAAAAAAATAAGGTAAAAAATCAAAAAAATTAAAATAATATTTGTCAGTCGAGCAGACCATATCTAAAATTTGTAAGGCGGCAGTTAAAACGGCAACAGTTTTCCGCTCTTAAGTCAAATTGCTGTTAAGTCGAGCTGCTCTTAAGTCAGGGCATCACTGTATATGCATTTTAATTCCTTCACAGCATGCCTTGAACAGAGATACACATCACAATATTCAGTTGTGCTCTGATATGAGTCGACTGGGGCAGTGTGAATTTGGGCTGATTTGACTTAAAATGTAGACCAAATTAAAATATAAACCAAAATTCTCTCTTAACACTGCTGGGCACATACATAGTATATATCAGGGCTGTTCAACTTTGAACAGACCAAGGTCTACTTTTTCCAACTCAAAGTTCCTGAGGGCTACTACACAAAAACCTCTACTTACAAATTTTATCCTTTTGAAGTACAAACTTTTGTAAGTAGAGCAGCGGTTTCCCTTAGGAATGCATTGAAATCCAATTAATCCATTCAGGAGGGAACAGATTTCAATTAGCCATGGCCATTAAAATGTCCCACTCGCCTGAGATAATGGGCTGGCAGACCCAGAACTTTGCTGGGGCAGTGGTGGTCCTTGGGATGGGGGAAGGAGGGGTGGAGAACTTATCCCCTCACTTTTTAAAATTGATGGCCGGAAGGCTACTTTTGAACACTTCGCGAGCTACCGGTAGCCCGCGGTCTACCTGTTGGGCAGGCCTGGTATATATCCCTAAACTCTCCTCAGAAAGGAGAATTTGGGAGCGTGTAACTTGATTCCAGTGCACATGAACATACACAGTGTGTGTGTGAAAGAAACTTATTACAAATACTTTAATAAGATACATTGTAATAAATTCCTTTCTGCAGTAACGGAGAAATAATTAAATTACCTTATAATTATTATGTAACAAATAATTATATTACTTTTCTCGTGCTTCTGTAACTAATTTTTGTTGTTTTGTAGTTAAAAGGAGTATATGGATTCATGGAGCTATATTTTGCGTCACAAGGCAATAGAGTGTAGCAGTCTGATGCTTTGAAATAAGTAATTAAAAGTACTTATTTGGTTACTAATGAACAAGTAGCATAACTAAGTTACATTTTGATTTCAATTTACTTCACAGTGTAACTATAACAATAATTGATCCCTTTTGTGGTCTTCGAATAGTAACTCGTTGCTTTTTTAAAATGTCTTTGTAAATGTGTTTATAGACTCAAAATGCCTGTTTTCTCTTTGACATCCTACTCTCTTCTGCCTGCCTAGCTCTAGATAACTGCCTTGCTTCAGAAGCTTGTTTAAGATGGCTAATTGCAAATAAATTAAGAGCAAGGCCAAGCAGTCTTCAGCCATGTCTGTATCAAACTTGCTTCAGCCCCAATTACAATTAATATTGATTATTAGTAATATTATTCATTTACCATAGCATGGAAATATAAGGAAAAGACGCTTATGACTTTTCTGTGCCTATTTATTCCAAAGAAAATCCCATTGTATTCCATGGGGTTCATCTCAGGCGTATGGTGGTTAGAGGACTGCAATCTTATTATACATTTTATTGTCTTATAATATTGTATCCTGACTTTCCTCAATGACATACCATCAGCATAGTTATAGTTATGGCTCGTGAGGCAGGTCAGGCTAAGAGAAGGCCACATGCTCTGAGTCCCTGGATGACTTGAGCATTTGAAACCAGGCCTCCCAGGTTCTTCTAGATTACAGCTAGATGATTCTGGATGTTTTAATACAGAACTCTTAGAATAATAGAATAATGGAGTTACAAGGGGCCTATAAGGCTGTTGAATCCAACCCCCTGCTCAAGGCAAGAATACATTAAAAGCAGAGAGCTGTCCAATTTTCTCTGGGAAAGGCTCACAACACAGTGGTTACACTGTTGTACTGCACCCAAGACTGTACTCAGGACCTGAGGTTCAATCTCAGGTAACCGGCTCAAGGTTAATTCAGCCTTCTATCCTTCCAAGACTGAGAGAATTGGGGGGGGGTGTAGCATTAATTATGCAGACTTTAGCTGCCATGGGGTGGTATATAAGCAGCACACTTTTTATTTATTTATTTATTTATTCATTCATTCATTCATTCATTCATTCATTCATACTTTAGAATTCCTCAGGTCCAAATTTGGTTGTCCCTACCCCAAAAATGTCCTTTGCCTTGAAGACGATAGCAGACGTATTAAAGCGCAGGCAGGAAGTTTCTAGCCAAAGTTGACCATCTGTTGGCCCCACCCCCACCCCTATGCTTGTTCTTCTGCAGGTGGACCTGGAACCTGAGGGGAAGGTCTTTGTTGCAGTAACTCTCCTGGGCAGCTTCACTGAAGGTAAGAGAAGACCATCCTTTTGCGGGGGGGGGGGTCTGCGAGTCTTGTTTTTAGTCTCCTGTTGTTGCACAGGCAAACCTCCTCCTGCCAGTTGAACGCAAGGGAAGATCTCCTAGTTGCCAAGGAAGCACGGAGACTCCGCATCAATTTCAATAGGATGGCAGAATGCACCACAGGGGTGGTAGTCTTTGGTAGGGTCAACCTTATACTGTATCATAGGATCAGATTGTCTCTCTCCAATCCATGCATTACCTTCCTTCCTTCCTTCCTTCCTTCCTTCCTTCCTTCCTTCCTTCCTTCCTTCCTTCCTTCCTTCCTTCCTTCCTTCCTTCCTTCCTTCCTTCCTTTAAGAGTATTTTTACCCCACCTTTCTTCCTGGAAAGAAGGACCCAAGGCGGCTTTAACAAGTACCAGCTCTCAATAGGTAGGAAACGATCCGGAAAAACCAAACTGTTGGTGCTCATTTGCCTTGAAAGGGAGATACTTGGGAGCAAACGTGTTGGACATCACACAGAGTTCCCACAGGAAAATCAGGCGGCCAAGAAATACATAAGAAAGAAAGAAAGAAAGAAAGAAAGAAAGAAAGAAAGAAAGAAAGAAAGAAAGAAAGAAAGAAAGAAAGAAAGAAAGAAAAGAAAGCTGTTGCCCGGGCTTAATAGTTTTATGGCCTGTTGTTTCAATGCACTTTGAAGCAGCTCTCTATAGGGAAAGAACAGGTTCTCTATTTGGTATCTCCAACCTCAGATTAACCCTACAAGGCCACTGATAGTTTCCATGGCCAAACAGGGATTTGAACCCAAGGTCTCCTGGGCCCTAGTCTGTCACTTGATCCACAATATTGCACAGTCTTATGAATCTGGGGTTCCTTAAATGACGGAGGGCATGTAAAGCCTTGTTCAGACATGGCACCTGGACAAGTATATCTAGGTGTATTAGAAGTATGGGAGTCATTTTTTTTGGTCCTCATCCCTGCTTTCCCCGCCTTCAGCTTCTCTGTCTCATGCAGGAAGGTCTGGAGGGATGTTGCATGTCTTTGGGTACCAAGTCTGAATCTTTGGTACCAAGTCTCGAGTCTGAGTCCATGTTAAAACAAACAAAAAAAAATTCCCCAGAAAAAAGGGAGAGGGTGAGTGGGTTGCAAATGGTGACTTCAGTCCAAGACATTGAAAAGAAACCCAATTCAAGTCACTAGTCCAACTTGAAACCGAATTCTGCAACTTGAGCCTTCCATCCTTGGGAGCTTTACTCGATATTCACTTACAATGCTGGCTGGGGAACGTTCCCACCATGCTTTCTGCTCTCCTTCAATATGGAAGTGTGGCCTAGCTTTGGGATTTATCAAAAAGCAAATCAGGATGTATGTGCCCTTGAATACCTACCCTGGAATATGCTGCCACGGAGGTTGGTGGAATCTCCTTCTTTGGAGGGTTTTAAGCAGAGGCTGGATGAGATTTGTCCACCCAAAGGACCCGATACCAAAACACAAAAGGAGCAATATAGTATATGCGGTCCAATGCAGTGAGGAGTGTGCAGACCTCTACATTGGAGAAACTAAATAGCCATTAAACAGAAGAATAGCCCAACATAGGAGGGGTAACAGCTCAGGACCAGAATCACCAGTACACCGCCATTCGAATGACAAAGGACACACATTCAAAGATGAGGATGTACACATATTAGACAGAGAAGACAGGTGGTTTGAGAAGGGGTCAGGGAAGCCGTTCATGTGAGCATTGAAACCCCCTCTCTCAACAGAGGTGGCAGCCTCAGGCATAGTCTATCTGCTACTTATCAGGGTGTGCTTTCAACAACACCCAGACAAATCAAAAAGTCTTCACCACCAAGGCCATAGCTAATGACCCATAATTTATAGGTTTCAGCACCTTAGGCCAGGCATGTCCAAACTTCAGCCCTCCAGATGTTTTGGGCCACAGCTGCCACAGTCCTTTGCCATTGGAAATACAGGCTTGGAATTCTGGGAGTTGTGGTCCAAAACATCAGGAGGGCCGAAGTTTGGTCATGCCTGCCTTAGTCCATTGTTCACCTTAAGGCTATGGATGCTATTGTCTACCTAACAAGCCTATTCAGGCCGTTGTTCATCTTAAGAGTCTATCTCAGACCAGGGTGACAAGAGGTCAAAGCTGACTATAAGATGGAGGACTCGCACTAGCTTTATTCAGACTGAGGAAGCTGTTTGGATAAGTAGCGAAACGTTTCTATCTCTCAAGGAAAAGAAGTCCAGTTGCCATGACTCAGCTTCCAGACAGAGGCTGGATGGCCATCTGTCGGAAATACTGTGATAGGGGGTTCCTGCATGGCAGGGGGTTGGACTTGATGGCCCTTGAGGTCTCTTCCAACTCTTTGATTCTATGATTCTATTACTCGGAGCCCTGTCTTCAGTTTAAGGCAAAGGCAAATGGAAGCTTCGACAACACAAGAAGATTTAAGAAGGGGGTGAATTCAGAAAACGGGTGCAATTTTTGTAGCACCAGTTTCTACATATTTCGGACAACAAGGCTTTGTAGAAAGTGTGCCTGCCTCGGAGGTTCAGGAGAAACTTCCTGACACGTCAGCCTGCAGCCCGAGTGGGTGCCTCACACGGAAAATGCTGACAGTGAGAAAGTTCAAGGGAGAACCATCTAAAATAATATGTTCCAAGAGAAAGATGGAGACAGGGTGAGGATTGAAATGTATGCCTTTTTCTTTGCCTCCAGGATGGAATCTGTACTCCTCTCCACCCACCCCCAGCTGCAAATTCACGATCTGCTCGTCTTCTCTGTCAGCTGGTTTATGGAAAACTTTGGTTGTGCATTACTGTAGTTAGTCTTTGTAGTGTAGCACTGTCAGCAAGTACGGTAATCCATAATGCCATCTGAACTCCAGGCTAGGAGGTAACAGATTACAAGTACTGTAATATACAGTGGTACCTCAGTTGAAATACAGTAATACCTCAGATAAAGAATACCTCCGATAACAATTTTTTTGGATAACAAATGGAAATTTCTGGATATAGGGCTGCCTCATAGAATCATCATAGAATCCAAGGGCCATCTAGTCCAATCTCCTGCCATGCAGGAACCCCATCACAATATTTCTGACAGATGTCCATCCAGCCTCTGCTTAAAAACCTCCACAGAAGGAGACTCCACCACCCTTTGTGTCAGCATATTCCACTGCCGAACAGCTCTAACTGTCATGAAGTTCTTTCTAATGTTCAAATGGAATCTCTTTTCCTGTAGTTTGAAACCATTTCCATGAGTCCTAGTCTCTGAAGCCATGGAAAAAAAAACCTGTTCCCTCTTCAATATGACATCCTTTCAAGTATTTAAACATAGCTATCATATGGGCTGCCTCGGATAACAAATGTTTCCTAATGCCTTACAAAAAAAGTGTACTCAGGATGTATTGCACCCCTTGTAGTTTGTAGAGGGGGGAGGGGTTAGAGTGTTTTTTCCATATATTTGAGCCATTCTAGACACGTTTTGCTGAGGGATTTGGGCCTTTCAAACTAGGAATGGTAGGGAGTTAGCTTTTATTAATCTTTGCACTGCTTTTCCTTGCATTTTTGGTGGGAAAAGGCAAGGGTAGTTATGCTGCTTTCTTCTGTCCCTGTTTACAGTCTTTTCCATTGCTCTGCAGGCAAGAACAGGTTGGATTTCTCTTGCTGCTTATGTTTGTCTGTTTGCATTTTCCCCATTGCACCTTGGGTAGGAATCAGCTGGGGTAGTCTTGCTACTTTCTCTTGTCCATGTTTGCATTGCACTGCAGGGGAGGTTTTCTAAAGGGGGCATTCCAGCACTGCAGGCCATTTAAAGTGCACTTTATAAAGTGGTCTGTAAAAAAAAAGCCCTAGCTTTTTTGCCTTTTCTTGGACCCCTGGAACAGATTAATTGCTTTCACATTCATTTCAATGGGGAAGCATGTTTTGGATAACAAATTTTTCGGATAACAAATTGCCTCTGAGAATGAATTAAATTTGTTGTCAGAGGCACCGCTGTAATTAATTCGTTCTCCAGGTCCTTTTGTATTGCAAAAAAATCTTAAACCAAAACACGGTTTCCCATGTGAATGCACTGAAAACCAATTAATCTGTTCGAGAGGTCCAAAAAATGCAAACCGGGGGCATTCCATATAAAATTTTCTTAAACCAAGGCATCCCGTTCCTTTCGTGATGTGAACATCACACATCAACTTTTAGTGCCTTACCAAATTAAAAAAACAACCCCTTAAACTGGGGTGTTCCATTGAAAAAAATCTTAAACCGAGACATCCCTGTTTCGAATAGTTCCTTTTCTTAGACTGAGTTTTGCTTTAACCAAGGCATTCTTAAACCAAGGTACCACTGTAATTACATTACTGCCAGCAGCTAGGTTATTTTTAGAAAATGCAACAAGGGTGCTGCAAAGTTACCCTTTAAAAACAATGCATCAAAAAGATCAATTTGCCTCCTTGTTGTAACAAGGTATAGGTTTCGATTGCTTTCAAAAATTTATTTTCTAGGGAACTTGAAGGCATTTTAGAGGCAGCAGTTTTTAATGCCCTTTTTGTATCTTTTAACAAAATAATTTTGTATTATTTTGGCAGTAACTAGAAAAGCAAGGGAAGGCACAGGAGAGTACAAACATAGGCCAGAAACTTAAGTTACATGTACTTCCTGTTTGTGATCAGTTCTTTCAGAATAATTTCTCCCACTGTTTTACACATTCCACGCCAGGTGTCTGCAGTCAATAAAGATTATACTTGGAGAACTTTCACTGTCATATCACTGGTTCTGAAACAATGAAACAGTGAAGAGGTGTTTGCATGCACAGTCAGGAAATTCACCCTGTCTCTTGATACCTTTGTTGTGTAATAGATGGAGTGTCAAACTGTAATTCAAGAGACCTGGATTCAAGTCCCAGTATAGTAAGGCTGCACATGAAGTATTGTGTACAATTCTGGTCACCGCATCCAGGGCCGGTGCTAGGGTTTTTTGCGCCCTAGGCGAGGGGCGGGGGAAGGGCGGGGCGCGCGGGCGGCGGCGAGGGGCGGGGCGGCAGCGGCGGCGGCGGGAGGGTCAGGCGGTGGCGGTTTGCGGCGGTGGCAGGGGTCGGGTGGCGGCGGGGGTCAGGCAGCAGCGGGGGTGGCAGGCGGCGGCGGTGGCAGGGGGTCAGGTGGCGGCGGGGGGTGTCAGGCGGTGGCGGGGTCGGGCGTCAGCGTCGGCGGCAGGGGGGTCGGGTGGCGGTGTCGGCGGCAGGGGGGTCGGGTGGCGGCGGCGGTGGGGGCGGGAGCGATGGGTGGCGGGGGTCGGCGGGGGGGCAGCAGGCTGGGCAGCGCCCCCTGTCCATTTTGGCGCCCTAGGCAACTGCCTAGTTCGCCTTAATGGACGTGCCGGCCCTGACCGCATCTTTAAAAAGGTATAGTGGAACTGGAAAAGGTGCAAAGGAGAGTGACTAAATGATTACTGGACTGGGGGAATCTCCCTTATGAGGAAAGGCTAAAACATTTGGGACTCTTTAGTCTAAAAATGATGCTTGAGGGGGATATGATTGAGACGTACAAATGTATGCAGGGCATGAGTAAAGTGGATAGAGGGATGCTCTTCTCCCCCTCACAAAATACCACAAGTAGGGGATGTCTGGTTGGTCCTGTGGCCGCAAATAAAGATTGATTGATTGATTGAAGTAGGGAACATCCACTCAAACTGAGGGTTGGGAGAGTGAGAACAGACAAAAGAATTTTTTTTTACCCAGTGTGTTGTTTTTCTGTGGAACTCCCTGCCACAGGATGTGGTGATGGCATCTGGCCTGGATGCCTTCAAAAGGGGGTTGGACAGATTCCCGGAGGAAAAGTCCATCACAGGTTACAAACCATGATGGGATGTGTAATCTCCAGGCTTAAAACCAGGGTACTTTAAGGGCCAGATGCAGGGGAGTGGTAGCAGGAGACAGAGATCTAGTCTCGTGTGTTCCTGGACTCATCTGGTGGGGCCACTGTGAGATACAGGAAGCTGGACTAGATGGGCCTTTGGCCTGATCCAGCATGGCTCTTCTTATGTTCTTATGTTCTTATGTTCTTAACTTTTACTAGCCATTTACTACCCAGTCACATGCATGGCTGAGTGGGGATCTGCAGGTTTGTTTTCACAAGTCTCTAGTCTTATGAAACTTTGCTTTCACAAATCACAAACAATATTTTAGCTAATATGTCACGCAGTGTCCCTCTTGGCTGAACTGAGGTGACCCTTATTGCTTTAACATGTTGTTCATAGTTTGAAAGTAAGTGGTGTTGGTTTCCTACTGGTTGGCTAAAGTTAAATAAAGACAGTCCACTTAAAAGCAGAACTTGTTTTATCCACCCTGGAAAATTCTGAAGCACTGAAGCAAACTTTTGCTGTATTTGATTGGTAGACCCGGTCCAATCCTTGCAGAAGAGCTAAAAAGAAGGAATTGGTGTGGAGTGTCATATCCCGCTGTGTAGTGCTATCAGTTGGAGTTATGTAACAGTTTTTCAACACAATTCCATGAGTGGGCATCTCCAATTTTAACTCATATTTTAACCAATAAGTTTGAGAGTTAGGGGCATTCTTTCCTCTTGTTGAAGCTCTTTGGGTTCTGCTGTGTTATGGAGAACCAGAACTGATGGGTGAAATGCAGATTAGGGGTGGGGAGCCAGTCTGGAATCCTGAACAGGATGTCCATCATTTATGGGACAGAAAATGTTGAGGGACCCATGGCCTCACAAGTCCAGGTGTCTCAAAATGTGAAGAAAAGCCCAAAATTATCTCTGTTTGGCCAAAATGTGAAGAAAAGCCCAAAATTATCTCTCCGATCCCTGAAAAATAATGAGGGATTTGAGTCCTGCAACATTAGCATGGAAGGAAGTATTTCTGAGAACAAGTGTAGGCATGGAATATCTTCCAGAACATGGTCGCACAGCCCGAAAAACTGACAACAACTATCAGATCCTGGCCGTGAAAGCCTTTGAGAATACTGCACATGGAATATCTTGATGAATCAGAGTCAAACCAACCAAGAGTTGGAGGTAGGCATTTGGCCTAGAATTTTCCCACTTATCTTCTAGAACCAGAGATTAGCAACCTTTGGGACAAATCTGCATCCCTGAAAGATGTTGCATTCAAATATTCTCCATAAAGGACTCGTTTGCACAGAACCTTTGTTCTATTTAATGTACCGTGTTCTGCAATGATATTGCCAGTCAGCTTTGTTTCTTTGTTTGCCACCCACATAATGTTCCTCTTTGCCTCGCTTTGTACCGTGACTTTCTCTGTGAGTTTCCCCAGCTTTTTGTCCCCTCCAGAAAGCATGCTTTATTGTTAGTATTATTTGATTCCAGCAAAGGCAGAATTTGGTGTTATCACACTTGTGGTTTAAAATTGATGTCTTATGAGATCTTCCCAGTTAACAATGTTAATGCACACACACACACACACACACACACACACACACACACACACACACACACACACACACACACACACACACACACACACACACACACACACACACACACACACACACACACACACACACACACCACAAAAGAGAAGCTCCAGCAGTGAAATGGGCTTCTTTAGACATGTATAAAAGATTCCTTAAAGAGAAACAGTTCTGCTAATTAGAAGTGGCTTTTAAAAGAAAAGTTCTGATGCAGAACTTCACAATCTAGGGAGAGAACTGTAGAGTCTCATGGTTTTGGAAGGAGCATATAAGATTATGAAGTCCAACTCTTTGCTTAATGCAGGGATGAATTATATCCAAAGTGGGGTGGAGGTCTGGTCCCATTTGTAAGAGATCAGGCAGAGATCCCAAAGGACAAATAGGCATATACGGTAGATGAATAGATACCATAACATTTTGTATGGCTTTAAACACCGAGGGATATCAAGCACCGAAGTTCCATTGCAGTATGAAATACACAGGGACAAATGTACCTCAATCAGCCACAAATCAAATAAACTAAATCCTCGCATTCTGAATGTTTCAAAATTATCCTACTCTGAAGGATAATTTAGAAGATATGACACAGCAGTCATGCAAAAGAGTATATGAGAAAGAGGCTGTGGATTGGTGCAATGAGTGAGGCATTTTCACACTGGGCCATGGGGAAAGGGCTGCTGATGTCACAAATCCAATAAATAAATTGACTGGGTGTGTTCCTTACCACACCTGGAGTATTGTGTACAATTCTGGTCGAAGCATCTCAAAAAGACAGTGGAACTGGAAAAGGTGCAAAAGACAGCAACTAAAATGATTACTGGGTTGGGGGACCTTTCCTTTATGAGGAAAGGCTAAAACATTTGGAGCTCTTTAGTCTGGAAAAAGGCATCTGAGGGGGTTATGATTGAGACGTACAAAATAATGCAGGGCATGAGTCAAGTGGATAGAGGGAGGATCTTCTCCCTCTCACAAAACAACAGAACTAGGGGACATCCACTCAAACAGAGGGTTGGGAGAGGAGAGTGAGAACAGACAAAAGAAAATATTGTTTTTACCCAATATGTTGTTAGTCTGTGGAACTCCCTGCCACAGGATGTGGTGATGGCATCTGGCCTGGATGCCTTCAAAAGGGGATTGGACAGATTCTTGGAGGAAAAGTCCATCGCAGGTGACAAGCTTTGATGGGGATGTGTAATCACTGGGCTTAAAACCAGGGTATTTCAAGGGCCAGATGCAGGGGAGTGGGATCAGGAGGCAGATCTCTATAGTCTTGTGCGCTCCCAGACACATTTGGTGGGGCCACTGTGAGATACAGGAAGCTGGACTAGATGGGCCTTTGACTAGATGGCTCCTCTTATGTTCTTACGTTCTTATCCCCTCATGTGATAAATGAAACATTCTGAGCTGGGCAGGGGAGATGTTATTTTCCTGTGAGCT
Source organism: Phrynocephalus forsythii (assembly GCA_029282475.1). Classification (NCBI taxonomy): domain Eukaryota; kingdom Metazoa; phylum Chordata; class Lepidosauria; order Squamata; family Agamidae; genus Phrynocephalus; species Phrynocephalus forsythii. The sequence continues at coordinate 200,180,381 of JAPFRF010000001.1, read as the reverse complement.
TCCCAATGGTATGGTGGCCTGCCGACTTTGCTAAGAATGTCCTGGGAGTGGGTAGGCTGGTTGTTTGCAGAGACCCCGAAATCCTGTTTTAATGTGTTGTGTAGCTATGTGCTGTTAGATAGCTTAGTGCAGGGGTGTCTAAACGTTTTGCAAGGAGGGCCAGATTTGAAAATGTGTGAGGGCGACCATTCAGCCTGGGGGGCGGGGGAGAAAAGGCGTGCTCCGTGCGCATCTGCCACAGCCGCAAATGCTCCAGTTTCAATGTGCCCAAGGGCCCAGCGGCTATTGCACGGCCTGAGAATTGGCCACCGCACCCAAGATGCACCACTGCTCACATATGCTGCCGTCCCTCGCAAGAAGGTGGGGAAGACGCTGCAGCAACAGAGCCAGGAGTGGGGTAGGCAGGGCGGATGGCTGAGGAGATGGGCGGAGGCAGGGAGGGCAGGCAAACCATAAAACTGCAAGATGGCATCTCCAGCCAACATGAGGAGGAGCCGGCTGGCAGGGATGAGTGACAGGCTGAGGCAGCAGGGAGAAGAGGCTGAGGGCCACTCAAAATTTTCACTTGGGCTGCATTTCATAGAATCATAGAATCATAGAGTTGGAAGAGACCTCAAGGGCCATCTAGTCCAACCCCTGCCATGCAGGAACCCCATCACAATATTTTCGACAGATGGCCATCCAGCCTCTGCTTAAAAATCTCCAAAGAAGGAGACTCCACCACCCTCCGTGGCAGCATATTCCACTGCCGGACAGCTCTAACTGTCATGAAGTTCTTCCTAATGTTCAAATGGAATCTCTTTTCCTGTAGTTTGAAACCACTGCCCCAAATCCAAGTCTGAAGCCATGGAAAACGAACCTGTTCCCTCTTCAATATGGCATCCATTCAAATATTTAAACATAGCTATCATATCCCCCCCTCAGCCTTCTTTTAGAGAGGCTAAACATTCCAGTTCCCTAAGCCGTTCCTCATATGACATTTCCTCCAGACCAGGGGTCCTCAAAGTTTTCAAACAGTGGGCGGGTTCACCACCCCCCAGACACCACTGGGGGCCGGATCCCAGTCCAAAAGCAGCTGCGGAGGCTGGCTTGCTCACAAAACAGGGGGTAGGTGGGGGGTTGCAATTGGTCCCAGGGGCCGGATTCAGGACCTTGGGGGGCCGCATCCGGCCCCGGGGCCTTAGGTTGAGGACCCCTGCTCCAGACCCTCAACCATCCTGGTCGCCATCCTCTGCACCCGCTCAAGGTTGGCCCCTGGGCCAGACTTTGGACATGCCTGGCTTAGTGGTTTAGGTTTCTAGCTGCGGATCCAGAGGCAGGGAGTTCAATTCCCCCCAACCCAATTGCCTTCTTGGAAAGGGCTGGACTCTGGGATCCGATGGTCCTTTCCTATTCTGCAGTTCTAATCATTTGCTATCTTCCACCTGCAAGAGTGTTCTGACACTCTGATACGTTCTATTGAAAGCTCTGTTTCTGAATCTGAAAGTGTGGAGGACAAAATTTCAGCTTTCTCTCCCTCTGCATGTAGGAGTCAGAGGAGGACAGCTGAAAGAAAGGAGACACACCACCTAGGACCAGAGAAACCTGTAACACATTCTTGCTGTCTTCCTTGTGTAGGAATCACAGCTATTTTGTGTGTGGAATGCAACTGTGGCCACCTGGGCAGGGCCTCTGTAGAATTGGGCCTCCTTTAGAACTTGCAGGGGAAGAGGTTGGGTGAGTCATGGAGCAAGTATGACTCTTTGGTAAGAGCAGGGTGCCCGGCAGTGTTGATTTTAGAATGAATGAGAAGCACACCCTGCGCTCCCAGGGCAAAATTAAGAATTTCTGTGTGCCGTTCCATTCTAGGACTTGGGAGATCATATGGCAGAGGTGGGCAGCTTTCGGACACAGGAAGGGAATTGTGTTGAAGCCCCAACCCCTTGCAGGAAAACCTGGGAGGGGAAGATAAGAACACAAGAAGAGCCATGCTGGATCAGGCCAAAGGCCCATCTAGTCTAGCTTCCTGTATCTCACAGTGGCCCCACCAGATGCCTCTGGGAGCGCATGAGACTAGATCTCTGTCTCCTGATACCACTCCCCTGCATCTGGCCCATGAAGTACCCTGGTTTTAAGCCTGGAGATTACACATCTCCCTCATGGTTTGTAACCTGTGATGGACGTTTCCTCCAGGAATCTGTCCAATCCCCTTTTGAAGGCATCCAGGCCAGATGCCATCACCACCTCCTGTGGCAGGGAGTTCCACAGACTAACAACACCCTGGGTAAAAAAATATTTTCTTTTGTCTATTCTCACTCTCCCAGGGTGGGATAGGTATACCTATCCCATCCTGTTCCTGAATCCGAAAAAAAGGTATCCATTCTTCCATGTAAACAAGGTGTATGGAGGGCCTGCACCTGGTTTTAGAACAAATTGCACATCCTGGAAGCTTCTGGAAGTGCTCTCCTCCTTAAAAATAAAACTCACTCTGTGCCTGGTCCCTGCTCCTGTAAGATGGTGATTTAGTTGTTGAAGCAAGTGCAGTGGACCCCTGTATAACAAACAACTTGTATAACAAAATCTGTACAACATAAAAAATTCCGGAGATAGGGGAAATTTGCTTAACATAATCACCTATGGGGAAAATCCGTACAACATAAAAATGGGATCACTCTGTTTTCAATGCATTCCTATGGGAATTTGTATAAAGGAAAATTTGCTTAACATAATTTATTTTGGAACGAATTAATTCCTTTATACAAGGTACCACTGTACATGAAGCAAGACACTAGCAGAAGAACAAACAAACACACTGTTGGAAGCAGCTCTTTTTAGGCCCTTCCTACGCCATTATTTGGTAATTCTATGGTCTAGGTCAGGCATGCCCAAACTTTGGCCCTCCTGATGGTTTGGACCACAACTCCCAGAATGTTAAGCTTAGATTCCCAATGGCAAAGGACTGTGGGAGTTGCGGTCCAAAACATCTGGAGGGCCGAAGTTTGGACATGCCTGGTCTAGGTTCAAATGTTCCACTTCCCACTAGTCATGAACTTCAATGGGTGATAGTGGGGTTAGTCACTATCCCTCAGGGCAATGGTTCTCAACCTTCCTAATGCCGCGACCCTTTCATACAGTTCCTCATGTCATGGTGACCCCTTGCCCTGCTTGGAAGAGGCCACAAGCCCACTTTGGCAGGCCACTGTCCCAGGGGCCCTAGAGAACTTCCCTCTACAATTGCAGCCTCCGGTACCATTGACTGACATCGCCTCCAACCTATCAAGCTGTAACTCATTCTTCTCCCCCTTCCTCCCCAGACCCAAGCCGTTTGTGCCTTTTTCTTCACTGGCTCATGGCGACCCCTGTGAAATGGTCATTCAACCCCCAAAAGGGGTCCCGACCCCCAGGTTGAGAACCACTGCCTCAGGGTAAACCACCCCAGAAACCTGTTGTAAGGGCAAAACCAGGCACAAGGGCTGTGTACACTTTCAGGATCTCTGTGGTTCAAGGCAAAATGTAAATTTAAGTAATAATGGCACAGTGGTTAAATGCCTGCACAGAAAGACAGAAATGGTTCATGACTTGCCACCCCCCAGGAAGCAGGCACAAGGTTCACATCATCCTTCCATCCTGAGGAGGTAAAATGAGTAAATCAGAATGACAATTTATTTATTTATTTATTTATTTATTTATTTAATTATAACTGTAAACCGCCCAGAGACTACTTGAAGTGGTACAATCCAAAGAATAAAACAATTTAAAATAGTTAAAATAAAATATCAATAAATCATCAACAAAACACAAAGGCAAAAATTATCCTAAAGTTGCCTCATCTCACGGACAGGCACATATATGCACATCATCAATTGAAAAGGTTCTGGAACAGTAAATGAGAATGACAATTGTGCCTCTTTTAACTGAGGTGGGAGGCAACAAAGGTGGACATAGAGCTTGGAAAAAAAATTCTAGAATTCCACCGGCCAGCATAGATGTAATCCCCAAAAGCTCCCTTTTTCCTGGGTGCATAGCAGTGTTTTAACTTGCAGGTTGTTGCCTCATTTAACTGAGGTGGGAGGTAACAAAGGTAGCACCAAACAGCTGTTGTTTCAGGTTCTCCCTGTCCAAGAAAAATTATATTTATCTCATTCTCTCTTTCTCTCAAGAATTTATTTATATATATTTATATGACCTCCCGACTTTCCCTCGGGTATTTTTCTGGCCAGTCAGTGGGTAGAATGACACACTAGCACATGTTATATGACCAGTGGCAACCATGTGTCAGTGCAGAAATTGGGAAGTATTCATTGTATAGATTTAAAAATAGCTGATCCCAGAGAACAGGAAGCGGGGCAATTTAAAATGTCAAACTTTTTTTTTTTACTGTGGTATGGCCCCCAGTGGTGTGTGGGAGTAGTGGTGTGTGTGTGTGTTTGAAAACTTTGTGTGTGTGACCTTTTGTGTACAGATGTGTCCACCAGCCAGCATAGATGTGTCCCAAAAAAGCTGTGTTTTTCCTAAGCTCTGGGTCATAGCAGTGTTTGTCTTATTGCAGGCTGTTGGTGCATTTCTGATGGCATTTCCTGACCACAACTGCCAAAAGCTGTTGTTTCAGGTTCTCCTGGCCAACAAAAATATCTTTCTCACACACACACACACAATTATTTATTTATATTTTAGAATTTATATTTTACCCAATCCATATTTATTTTTATATTAGATCTAAGAATGCTACTTTTTACTGAAATACAAATGTAAGCAACCTAGAAGTGAAGCTAGAACATGTTTTAACACCAGGCAAAAGCTTTCAGGTATAAATATGAAGTTATTCATTGTATGGATTTAAAAATAGCTGATCCTAGAGAACAGGAAGATACAGTATTAATAGCACACACACAGTAAAATAAGACACTGTCTTATATTTATTTTCCCAAGAAAAAACCTAGGGCTCAATCCACCAATATTTAGGTCTTATTTCTAAGAATGAAACGGGAACTGCAACAAACATGCAACCTAAGTGAACCTCAACATTGTTTGCCCAGGCAAAAGGGGGAAGGATCATGGAAAAACAGGGCTGAGGAATATGTAGCTGTTCAGATGGTCTTAGATCAGTGATGGCGAACCTTTTAGAGACTGTGTGTGAAACTGTGTGTGTGTGTGTGTTTTTCACAAAGTGCACAGCACAGCCAGGTTAGCCTGATCACAGGTCTTATTATGATGTAGGTGCTTATATTTAACAAATGCATAGAAATCCTGCTAGGGCTTATTTTTGGGGTAGGTCTTATTTTCATGGAAATAGGATAATAGTGGAGAATGCTTTGTGGTGTGCTATCATCTGGGAGATCATGGATAGAGATGGGCATGAATCGATTTATGTTACTTCATATGAAATTCCCCCCCACCCACATCTCGACCAGCTGCCCCACTCACAATCCAGTTCATTTTGCCCAGGCCCTCCTTCTCAGGCATTACTTCCCTGCCTCCACCAGCAGCCAACCACTCAGATGAGGAGGCGGGTTGAGGATTCTCCCTGCGCAGCCATTGAATGGTTGGCTTGTGAAGGAGGCGGGGAAAGTCAGCCCAAGCTGCTGCTTGGATTGGAGCATCTCCTGGGAAGGAGGACCTAGGCAGAGTGCGCCAGATTGTGAGTGGGACAGACAGCCAGAGGGTCGTGGGGATGGAATGTGTGACATCTTTGGTGCCACACGGAGGACTTCATACAAAGCAGCACAAATCAACTCATGCCCATCTCTAATCATGGGTTCTCCATCCACATCTGGATAACACTTTTGGATGTTCAAGGCATTTCACACCTACATGATATAGTAATCATAACAACAACCCTGCAAAAGAGGATGCTGATGCTCTCTGTACATTGCAAGGAATTACATGAGAACATAAGAACAGCCTTGCTGGAACAAGCCACAGTCCATCCAGTCCAGCATTCTGTCTCGCACAGTGGCTCACCATTTGCTTCAGGGTATTCCCAAGCAGATGTTTTCATCTGCTTTCAATTCCCTGCAAAATGGCATTGAGAGATATCCTGCCTATCTCTCCAACCCGGAGGTTGTCCTTAGGCATCCATAATGATACCACTGATACCCTAGTTCTCCATGAACTTGTCTAATCCTTTCTTTAAAAGGCCGACAGCTGTCACCATTCTTTCTGGTAGGGAGTTCCATAGACCAATGATCCTCTGGGTGAAAAAGTACTTTCTCTTATTTGTTTGAGCTCTAGCACCCAAAAGTTTCATGGAGTGCCCCCTAGTTCTAGTGTTGTGTGACAGGGAAGACAGTTTTTCCTTATCTACATTGTCCACACTGTCTATGATTTTATAAACTTCAACCAGGTCACCTCTTAGGCACCATTATTCAAGAGTAAAGAGGCCCAGCCATTGCAGCCCCAGATGGTAAGGAAGGTATTCCAATCCCCTAATCATTCTGGTTACTCTCCTCTGTACATTTTCCATTCCCATAATATCCTTCTGGAGGTATGGTGACCAGAACTGTAATAAATACTCCACATAGGGCCTCACTATATATTTATAAAAAGGCAAAATGACACTTGCTGACTTATCTTCTATACCCTTCCTAATGATCCCTAGCATTGGGTTTGCTTTTTTCACTGCTGTGGCACACTGAGGACATCTTCATTGAGCTGTCCACCAGGACAGCAAGGTCCCTTTCCTGGTTTGTTGCAGAGAGTTCAGAACCCATCAGTTTATAAATGTAATTGGGGTTGTTTTTCTCCCAACGTTCATCACTTTGCACTTGCTAATGCTGAAGCTCATTCGCCAGTGGCATTACTGAAGCTTAGAAGGAGTAGCATGCCTCAAAACACCCAGAGTAGTGCTTCTCAATTTTAGGTCCTGTGATGTTCTTGGATTACAACTCTCAGGAATCCTAGCCAGCATTCCTAGTGGTGAAGGCTTCTGGGAGTTTTAGAACATCTGGAGAGCCAAGGTTGGGAACCATTGACCTTGACCAAAGGTCCCCAGATGTTCTTGGACTAATAAAACTCCCACTTTTAGAGTTTCATCACTAGCTGCAGTCAGGATTTCTGAGTTAGTTGTAGCCCAGGAACATCTGAGGACCCAAGGTAGAGAAGCATGGACCTAAAAAGTTAATTGTGAATGCAAGATTAGAATGGAGAACATTTTAATTGGTTCTTTTTTTTTTCTCTGTTGGAATAGGACAGACATTTTACAGGAATTATGAAAAGATCCCTAGGGAAAGTGTGTGTAAGGCAGAACAGAATGAAGAGGCAACATATACAGGAGAGGCCTGTGTAAACAGGTGGATTTAGAAGGAAGATGTGATGTGAGATGAGCAGCGTAAATGAGAAGACAGGGGATGCAAAAGAGGAGGAGTTAGGAAAGAGCATGCCGATAAAAGATAAATTGATTCTCAAGATGATTTGATTGGGAATTGTAGAGGGAGAATAGGGGGAGAGCAGCATGCAATGAAAGCTTGTTAACGTTCACCCTTTGCCAGATCCTAAGCCTCTATTCTCTTTTTTTCGCCTCCTTCTCTTTGCCTGTGCAGGGACTCTCCAGAGGGACCGGATTTTTAAAAACTTCACCCGGAAACGCCAGCGGGCCATGCGCAGGCGCGTTCACCAAGTCAACGGGCACAAATTTATGGCCACCTACTTGCGGCAACCGACCTACTGTTCGCACTGCCGGGAATTTATCTGGTGAGCGTGGCTTCCGAAGGGGCTTTGACACGTTTACCTGCCAGTAAGACTCCCCTGGGTGACCTACTTATGAATAAGATGTTGATGGCCTTCCTAGTCTCTTTGCCCAAAATGCCCAAGAGAAGAGCAGCTCAACAGGCTCGGCTGGACTTTGATTCAACTTTTGTTCTTTTCTGTGAATGAATAGTGAGAGTTGTAGACCCTCATCATTCATAGAGATTTGCTCCTCCCTACCATCTAGGGATTGTGCTGTTAAAAATATCTGTTTTAGAGAATAAGACAAGGCAGCCTGTCTGCAAAATGGTTAGAAAGAAGCAACCAAGACAAATCAACCAAAGGCTTTGGAATTACAGATGTATTTTGATCCCTGTCTGTTGCTGTGTGGACTCGGAGAAGCATAAATGATGCTTGAAGGAATAATAAAACCCGCAAGCTCTCCTGAAATGCTCAGGGTATCCTTCAGGATCAGGCAAGACATCTCCTACGCCTCTTTGTGGGTTTGGTTTTAGGTATACAGGATATGGTGAATGCGGCTACCATCACGCGGTCTTTCATTTACATGTGGGCAATGTTGTACAAACCAGACCAGATTTTCATTGATTTATCTGATCCTGAGTCATGTGTTGCCTCTGTTTTATCTTCTGCAGGGGAGTATTTGGAAAACAAGGATATCAGTGCCAAGGTACAGTGCCTTTATCTCTGTAATTAAATTGTAAGTAATGACTTGACTGTTTCCTCTCGCCACATAAGCCCCTTGGAGCTGATTGGAAGATGGACAAAAGTATTTATTGATAACACTGATATACACCCTGACTTGGTGGGATCATTTTCTGGGTGGTTTGAATTGCAATAAACAGACAAGTGTAAAGAATCACACAAAGCATGAAAGCTATCCCTTTTCCCCTTATATGGTCATTATATCATAAGCACATAATGCCACCTACTGTAAAATGAAATCCTAATAATATAACAAAACCACAAGCTAAATATAAAGTGTAGCAAATATAACAGATCATAAGAAGGTGCATGGTCATGAGTCAAGTGTTCTCACTGGATCGTAACTCTGGTGATAGGCATAATTTTTACACTGAAGTTGTACTAATAGACAGATAATTTTTTGTGCATCTTTCTTGGTGTTTGTTACAAAGATTGCAATCCACAGTGTATGTCCATTGTACCTGTCGGAAATATTGTGTTGGGGTTCCTGCATGGCAGGGGGTTGGACTGGATGGCCCTTGAAGTCTCTTCCACTCTATGATTCTATGATTCTATACCGATTGCCTAATTAATGTATTGGATTCATTATCTCAATGTCTCATCATATTCTATAGCTCCATTGATGCAGTGGGAGTTATGTCACTGCTGGTGTGCCTGTTTGCCAGTAGTTAAAGAGTCCCAGAGCTGCCTAGATGCCCTTAGCACATCCGATCTCGCCTGATATTGGAAGCTAAGCAGGGTCAGCCCTGGTTAGTACTTGGATGGGAGACCACCAGGGAATACCAGGTGCTGTAGGTGCCTGGAGTAGGAACTGGCAAACCACTCCAGTATTCCTGCCGAGAAAATTCCATGGACATGGGGTCACAAAGAGTTGGTCACGATGGTACACACACACACACACACACACACACACACACAGAGAGAGAGAGAGAGAGAGAGAGAGAGAGAGAGAGAGAGAGAGAGAGAGAGAGAGAGTCCATGCCTTGGTTTCACCTAGTCTACTTATGAATTTGTTTTTCTGGTCACACGGCTCAAACCACATTTTTATTGGTTTTACACTGTTTATGATTTGGTTTTCTTGTGTACAAGTTGTGACACACACATACACTTGGATCAGGGAGTGGTAATCTCATGGTCCAGACAGAGCCTCCAACACCGACCCTACCTCCCTTCTTTTGCAAAATAAGTGGGAGAATCGTGCTCATAGATAGAAGCAATCAGGGTGTGAGATTATTCTCTTGTTTGACATAACTGTATACTGCACCTTGTTGTAGCAAAGATAAAAAGGAAAAACTCTTGTTGTTAGAGGTGGGATCTCGCTATCCTACTTTCTAAAGAGGCCTATGTCTGACCTAGGTGGAGTCCTCTGTTCTGAGGTTTCCCACAAATTCATGGACATAGCCTTTAAGATCAGCACTTACCCATGCAGGTGCTGTGACGTTTCCATGTTCTCACTTTGTGACCAATGTAAGAGATGGCTGGCAATGGATTTCCACTGACCCCAAAGAGGAAATGGCTAAACTTCCCTGCTCGGTAGACCTGAATCCAAATGCTGATCTCAGTTACAGTGGACATATTTGAATGAATGAGATTTAGGTCAGTAACGGCTTCCCTTGGAGCACTTTATTGGTTCGGGCTCTTGTGGTGGGGTTAGTAATTGCCCCAAACTTTGGGACAAGGAACAAACTGTGGGGCTCAGTTACATCTAGCTAAAGAGTAATGCCTTGGTTTATGAACATAATTTGTTCCGGAAACATGCTTGTAAACTAAAACACTGTTACATCAAAGCAAATTTCCCCATAAGAAATAATGGAAACTCAGATGATTTGTTCTGGGGCCCCATAAACTACGTACTGTATACACAAAATGCCAAAACTCACAAAAGAAGTTGGCTAGAAGTCCACATCCACATCATAGTTTACGTACCTGACCGTGGAATCTGCTCTGCTTGGGACTAACAACTGTATTTTACTTGGTATATTTAATGTGACACTAATAATGTGCAATTTGGAGCCCTATACAGTACTTGACTAGCTGCCCCATGACTGGATATGATTTGAAAAAATATGAAAGAATGTTGAACATGAATTAAATATAAATATAAATATAAAGAAAATTAAAACCCTAACCTGCACGTTTGTGGCTGGTGCAAGGGAGACAGACGTCTGTTCCTCTCTCCTCCCTCTGCTTTGGAGGCTGCCTGAGACAGAATGTTCCAGACAGTTGCCCACAACTCAGTAGGAGGGAGGGAGGGAGAGCCACCATTGGCTCACTTGTGATCATGTGACCTGCTCCAGTGTTTGAATATCAAGACATTGCTTGTTGATCAAGGCAAAATTTAGAAGAAATATTTGCTTGTCTTGCAAAATGCTCTTAAACCATGTTACTCCTAAACCAAGTTAATACTGTATCGGGTTTCATCCTGTGTTCCACTAAAATCCACTGGACGTCTCTATGTTGTTGCTAAATGTGATGTTTAGGTTAGCTAGCAGTGGCATTTGGCTTCAAAACTGATTGTGGTAGTAGAATATATTTCACTCGCCTTCTCTAGTTTCTGGGCTTTCTAGTGAGTTTTAGCCTTGTTTTTATTTGTGGTGTGTTTCCCCCCTTCTCTTTTGTCATCCAGTTTGCACATGTGTTGTGCACAAGCGTTGCCACCATCTCATTGTCACAGCCTGCACCTGCCAAAACAATAGTAACAAGACGGATGCAAAGGTAAGGTTGTGATAACATCTTTGGGATGCTGTTTTCAATGTGTTGTAATGGATAGAGTGAAGGACTAGGAGTCAGGATTCCTGGGTTCAAAATCCCCACTCAGCCATGGAAACCCACTGGGGGTGGTGGTGCAGAACCGGTAAAACCTTAAATATCTCACTTAACATGAAAGCACTATTAGGTTCCACGTTTATGGCACATAACAGCTTGTTGTTGGCCATGCTGTAATGTAACTGGTTGCTCTTTAGATAATGTATTTGATTTGGTGCATTTTACTTATTTACTTATTTACTTATTTGTTTATTTTTATATTTCTATACCGCCCATATTCCAATGGCACTCCTGGCGGTTCACAACAATATAATACTACAGTAGAGTCAAAGTCAGAGTAAAAACATAAAATTAAAAAAAGCACACCAAAGATGGCAGCAATTATTTCTTGGGGAGGAAAAAAATGCAGGTATTTAAATCATAGCCTGCCTTTTACACTTAAACTGGTCTCGAGGCAACTGATCAAAATTAAAAGCCACTAAAATGTAATGTGGTTAAAAGATAACATGCCTGGATAAACCTCAATTCCAGCTCCCATCCAAGCAGCGCTGGTCTGTGTTGTCTGTGTTCCAAGATTTCCCCCATTAGCAGCCATTTTAATACAAAACCTGAAGCCTTCCCTTCTGATAATTAATGCACAAATTAACATCAATGGGAGACCTTGAACAGTTACTTATTTTCTTTAGAGGGACTTCAGAAAGACTTTATCTTAATTGGAAATGACAATCTGCTCTTGGACTCAATGGGCAACAGCTTGGAGGACCATTTTCCAGAACAGCTTAAGCTTCCAAGGTGTTCCAAAAATTTCCAGATTAATCCTGCGGGGCACCATCTGGCCAGATTCTCTATGGGGACCGGAAAGATTATCTTAAATAGTTCATCTGTATTGGAACTGTTTCTCCAGGGGTGCAGTGTCATCTACTATGTAATTGCAAAACAAGGTTAGTCGATTTCCAGGTTGGATCGCAAATCAACAGCGACCATTTTCCCTTAATCACTAAAATAAAATGTAACCAACTAACATCTAGCATATCTTATCACCTTAATAATAAAGAAAGTAAGTCATCTTACTGCATGAGAAAGAAATGGTCCCCAAAAATAGAGGATAAGATAAATTTAGCATTAAACTCCAACCATTTTATAAACTTGAAACAGAATTTGTCTGAGGCATTAGACCTGTCAGAGGCCATCTTCATTATGAAAACCTGATGGCCAAAATCAACAGTATCTTAAGTCAACAAACTTGCCAGAGACCCTATAAAAATGCAAGACTTAGTCCAAATTCCTGGTTTGATAGAGATTGTCTTCTTTTGCAAAATCAGTTACGTTGGCTGTATCACTCTTATCGATTAATCCAGTCAGATTCTTCTCCTCCAAGTGAATATATTAAATTAAAAAAACATTATAAGTTTGTAATAGCTCAGAAGAAGCAAACTTTCATCAAGGAAAGATGGAACGTAATGATTCATTCTGTTTGTTCCAACAACAGTAAACAGTTTTGGATGTTGGTCAGGGGTCCCTTAAAAAGCAGGTCAGGCTCCTTGGATGCCCAGATTCCTGCGCACATATGGAAGGATCACTTTACCAACATTTTTTTTATCCTCAATCCTCGGATCTAGATCCCCCTCATCCAGCACCTCCAAACTTACCTAAACGGGACCCAGTAAATACTTTAGAAATAAAAAAATTGATTTCTAATTTAAAACTGCGAAAAGCAGCCGGTCCAGATGGGATTCCTCCTGAACTCCTAAAAAAGCACTTGGAGTGGTGGGCCACTCCTTTGGCCACCCTTTTTACATTAATAGACCAGTCCGGAAGGGTACCTGCAGCATGGACAAAAGCCATTATAGTACCTATTTTTTAAATAAAGGAGACCCCCAAGACCCAGGAAACTACCGCCCAGTCAGCTTGCTGTCCATTATAGGGAAACTTTATGCTCTCTACTTAGTGAAAAAACTGACAACCTGGATGGACAATTATAGGATTTTGGGCGCGGAACAAATTGGCTTTTGTAAAAGTAGACATACACTAGACCACTGTTCAGTATTGGCCCATCTTGCAGAGAAGAACAATGTCATGGGTGGGAGGAGACTGTTTGTAGCTTTTTTCGACCTAAAAGGGGCTATCGATTCAATCTCAAGGACTCTACTGTGGGCCAAACTGGAAAAATCCTCAATTGATAGGAGACTGCTGTTTCTCATTCAAAAGCTGTATTTCAATACGAGTTGCCAGGTGCACTATGGCCCTGCTGGGGAACTGTCGGATAGGATCCCAAATAACAAGGGGGTTAAACAGGGTTGCATTTTGGCACCCTATTTATTTAACATTTTCATCAATGATTTGAGCAATTCCTTGAAACAAGTTCAGGGCCACCCCCCCAAGTTAGGTTCCCAGCAAATTTCACTTTCCTTTATGCAGATGATGCAGCAGTTCTATCCCAAACCCAATTGGGTCTTAAGAGGCTCATAACAGCTTTTGCAATTTATTGCGATAACAACAGCCTGTCCATCAACACCCAGAAATCAAAGATTTTAGTTTTTTCAAAGAGGTGGAAAAGACTGCATTGGTCTCTACACAATGACACTCTGGAGCAGGTTAAGGAATATAAATATTTTGGGATTACTTTTAGATACAACATGAGCTGGGCAACTCATCGAAGCCACGCCCTTAATCTTGCTAGATGTAGTTCACAAGCAGTGGCTCGGTTTTTCTACAGAAGCGGAGGTCGCCATGTCCCATCAGCCATTCAGGTCTTTCAAGCAAAAACAAGGGCTCAATTATTATACGGCATCCCAGTGTGGATCAAAGCATTCAACTCTTGAGGTTGAAAAAATTCAATCTGCTTTTTTGTGTCAAATTCTGGGGGTCCCAAACTGCGTACCCTATGCAGTGTTGTGCCTCGAGGCAGGAGTGGGTAGATTGGAAATTAACGCCTGGACCCAGACCCTAAAGTACTGGTTTAGAATCTTTTTTTGTGCAGACCAACTGGGGTACGTGTCTAACATGCTGTCTGATTCTTACCAAAGCCAGTGGCAATCCTTCATTAATCAAAAAATTAGGTCTGTAGGTATCCCGCTTGACCATATCTTGACGTTAGGGCAGAAACAAGCTCTAAGAACCTTTCTCCCTGGCACATAGAACCTGCTCCCCTTTGTCACAAGGTGTATTTCCAACATATAAGACCCCCACAGCATATTTAACCTCACTTTGTTCACCACAGGCTTATAGAGCTTTCATGTTGGCCAGGATGAATGTATTGCCATCAGCACTCCTTCAGGGTAGGTTTACGGGGATTCTGTGCCAAGAAAGATTCTGCCCATGTGGAAACCAGTCCCCGAAATTTATCCAACACGTGCTTTTATTTTGCCCCTTTTATGATCATATTAGAAACAACTTAATTGCTCCATTGCTGAAGAAGTTCCAAGGCCACCCTTCTAGATGGTTAGTCCAATACTGTTTAATAGATAAAGATTCTTATGTTACAGCCCAGGTAGCAAAGTTTTTTCTGGCCGCCATACGCAAGAGAGCAGAGATTACCTCGACCATTCATCCACCTTCCTGATGTTTTTAGCCATTCGTAGTTTTATTCTTTTTCATTGTTTTTATGATTCATTGTATATTTGTTTATACGGGTCATACGGCCGCAATAAACTTGAAACTTGAAACATGAAATATCAAGAACACGTTGGTTAGAAAGTAAGGAACAATCAGCACCGACTGGTTCAGTTCTAGTGCAACAACTAAATAGTCAAGGGTCTGCTGGAGTAATCAAATCTCTTAACTTGCTGGTGGGTGAAGCTAGTCTTGCTTCCCTGGTGAAGGACTGGAGAGAGCCCGTGAGAATGTGTCTGCATTTTGCCTGGAAAGATACCAGCAGCCAATAAAACTAAGGGCCTTTTCACACGACCCCTAAGATCCGCTGGTCCCTTAAATTCGGACCAGAGATCTTGGGGGTTCGTTTCTGTTCCTTCGTCCCCACCCCTCAGCACTTCCTGCTCCTGTCGGCGTGAGGGGGGGAAGGGAAAAAAGGACAAAAGAAGCCTTTACTAACCTGCCGGTGCGGTCGAAGTTGCCACGAGAGCCCCATTACTTCCTGGTTCCCTCTCAAGGAGCTCTTAAAGGGGCAGGAGGCAAAAAAACAACAGACAAGCCAGGAGAGCCCGGCACTCTTATCCGCATCAAAAAATTTTCACCATCAAAAAGCAGGTACAAGAAAAGTGCGCTGGGTTGTGCTAAAGTGGGCGGGGTCACACTTAATTGTCTCCAAACTCCGGAGCTGGTAGGAAAACATTTCTAAGCTCCGGAGCTGGGAGCCATTTGCAGCGCAGCTTAGGGGTCGTGTATAAACACCCTAAGGCAACACAGACAAAGAAGTATTTGGAGGCTCCATAAAGACCTAAACAGTAATATGAGCCTTGTGGCGCAGTGGTTAAATGCCTGTACTGCAGGCAAAACTGTGCCCATGATCTGGGGTTCAATCCTTCCGAGGTCAGTAAAAGGAGTGCTCAGCTTGCTGAGGGAGCGGGGGGCAATGTGTAGCCTGCATACTGTAATTTAAAAACTGTAAACAGGGCAGAGACTTCTTGGAGTGGTATGGGGCGGTATATAAGCAGAACACTTTGCTTTGCTTTTTCCATATAAGCATTCATGGACTGCAGCCTGCTTTGTCTGACGCACAGGGGACAGTAAGCATTTTGGCTGCGGCATTCTCCTTGAGCTAAAGATTCTGAACCACCTTCAAAGCCAATCCCCTGTAGAACATATTAACAAAAGGGATATAACTCAAACATGGGTTACTGGGGACTGACTAACATCTCCAGAAATAGATGCAGTTGTCGTCTTAGCCTTAACTGTGAAAATACACTCCTTGTGACTGCTGAAATCTGGATTATGAAGGTCAAAGCCAAACCCAAGATTACGTCCACTCCAATTATTCACTCAGAGTGTGGCATCCTGTAACAGGGGTGCAGTGATTAAACTTCAGTACTGCAGCCAAGACTCTGCTCATAACCTGAGTTTGATCCCAGTGTGCTCTGGTAGCCCTCTCGAGGTTAACTTAGTCTTCCACACTTTTGAGGTCAGTAAATTGAGTTTCCAGCTCGCTGGGGCTGTGCAGTGGGTGGGATAATATGTAGTCTGCGCTATTAAATTGTCCTCTGTTGTCGGGTCTTCTCCCATAACATGGGGGATTATAATTAAGGCACTTTGCAGATATGCAGTTAAGAACTTAACTGGGAAAAGTACAGATTAAGAAATATTTTTTTAAAAATAGACAGTGAATCTACCCCCATCCCACTAAACTGAGCATTATTTAAGGAAAACCAGCATGATGTGGAGCTGCCTAGATGCCCTAAGCACATCCGATCTCGCCCGATTTCGGAAGCTAAGCAGGGTCGGCCCTGGTTAGTACTTGGATGGAAGACCACCAGGGAATACCAGGTGCTGTAGGCGCCTGGAATAGGAACTGGCAAACCACTCCAGTATTCCTGCCAAGAAAACTCCATGGACATGGGGTCACGTAGAGTCGGTCACAACTGTAACGACACAACACATACACACACAGCATGATGTGGGATAATTACAAAGCCATTGGGAATTGGGTTTTTGTAAATGGAGATGTTTTTCTACATTGATTTCTGTTTCTCCAACTTACCAGTCTTGTCTCCCCCACCCCCAGTTGTCTTCTCAGTTCTCTGAGCAGAGATTCGGGATCAACCTCCCGCACAAGTTCAGGATCCACAATTACAAAGTGCCCACATTTTGCGACCATTGCGGTTCCTTGCTTTGGGGCATCATGCGGCAAGGACTACAGTGTAAAAGTAAGTTCGGAAAAGAAACTGCTCTCTCCTTTCGCTCTGCAAATTACGGGATGTGGATGTTCACTTTGGAAGCCCCTCCCCCCTGTGGTTTGGGATTACAAAGGTTTTTGGTGGGTTTCTTGTTCAGAAGTGTGTTGGGTTTTAAACGTTTCAAAGATTAGCAGAGTTCTACAGTGGCGTGGACAGATAATTGCTAAGCACAGATTTGAAGCTGGGAGACAGAAGTGAACTTTTAGCATAAAAGCTTGCATTACAAAAAAAAAACAGATACACAACAAGATAACACACTGCACAAATATTTACAGAGTAGTGAGGAAACTGCTCATCTCAGCCAAAAGCAGTCCCAAAGTACAATGGGTTAAAATCCTGCCTTTTATACATATGGCAGACATCATATAAACCAATCACACGAGTACATATAATTATTCTGACCTTTTCATGTGATTACACTATTCACCCGTGTCTTGGAAAATGACTATGCATTTATACACAGAAACCATTTTGAATCTGTTAAATATTATATTACATACATTTTGTTAAAAGTTGCATTACTTGACATTTCTATGTTTTAGGACTTTCTGTACCATACCACCCTCACCCCATCAAAAATGCAGAAATGTTGAGATCATGTTGAGGACGAGCTTCCCAGTTTCATATCTTCCCTGCCACCATATTCAAAGTTGGACGGGCAGCAAGGAATAGATGGAAGAGGAGGACATTGGCCCTCTTTCATTGCATACAGCCTTTGCAGGCATCCGTTAAGGAGGCTGTTGTTACATCCTGCATTGAAGATCCTGTGCTTAGCAAAGGACTGTATGCCCTTGATTTGGTTTGAAGGCCAACTTGGAACTTTGGAATATATCCCAATTCAGGGTGGAGAAATCTGTCCTTGGTCTACCTGGCAGTTGAGTCGAAGTCTCCTGTTAAGCTGCATTGGAGAATTAATAATAATAATAATAATAATAATAATAATAATAATAATAATAATAATAATAATAATAATAATAATAATAATAATAATAATAATAATATTGTGGAGAAGAAAAATGTGTGGACCATTGATATTGCTATACCAGGTGATAGTAGAGTCACCGAGAAACAACTTGAAAAAATTACCCAATATCAGGATCTGAAAATTGAACTTCAGAGACTCTGGCATAAACCGGTACAGGTGGTCCCAGTGGTAATTGGCACGCTGGGTGCGGTACCTAAAGAACTAAGCAAGTATTTAGAAGAAATTGGAGTTGACAAAGTCACCATCAGTCAGCTGCAGAAAGCTGTCTTACTGGGATTTGCTTGCATAATTCGCTGATACATCACTAGTGATTTGTAATACAAAATCCAGCGTAGTTATCTTTGCTGTGTGATAATTTAATAATAATTATAATAATAAACTGTAAGATTCTGTGATCCAAAGATGTGAAAGTTCAGAGGTGAGGAGTGCCAGGGATTCTATCAAGTTGTAACTTGGTAGATGGAATTTCAAGGAAAGGTTGCGTCTTCCAGAGAAGTAAAAATGTACGTCAAGGGTTTTGTCTCATGGACACACATTTATTTCAGATGCATTTTCCAGCAATCAGGTTTGCAGAAACTCTTGTCTTGCTCCACCCTGCATTGCTCCATCCTGATTGCATCTCTCTGTGTTTCCAGTTTGTAAAATGAATGTGCATATACGGTGTGAAGCCAATGTAGCACCCAATTGCGGGGTGAATGCCGCAGAACTGGCGAAGACATTAGCATGTATGGGGTTGCAACCGGGAAATATTTCTCCAAATGGAGTAAGTATTGATCTTCCTTCCTTCCTTCTTTCCTTCCTTCCTTCCTTCCTTCCTTCTTCTTTCCTTCCTTCCTTCCTTCCTTCCTTCCTTCCTTCCTTCCTTCCTTCCTTCCTTCCTTCCTTCCTTCCTTCGTTGGTTGGTTGGTTGGTTGGTTGGTTGGTTGGTTGGTTGATTCCTTCCTTCCTTCCTTCCTTCCTTCCTTCCTTCCTTCCTTCCTTCCTTCCTTCCTTCCTTCCTTCCTTCCTTCCTTCCTTCCTTCCTTCCTTCGGTTTGTTTGTTTGTTCTTTCCTTCATTCCGTTCATTCATTCCTTCGTTCCTTCGTTCGTTCCTTCCTTCCTTCCTGTACATCAGTCCAATGAGGAACTAGATCCTTTCTCCTCATCCTTTTTTGTAATGCAAAAAAGACAGGGGTGGTTCCCTCCCCACTCCCCACCTCCACCCCCGTGTGCACTTCTCCTTCCTCCTCTTTCTTTTCAGAAAGAGAGTAGCCCTCAAACCAGGAGTGGGCCACATGCTGCCGTTCTTGGGCGGCAACTCTCAGCAGTTCCAGACCACATAGCCAACTTTTTCAGGAGTGGGAAAGCTGCAGTCTGCTCATCTCAGCTCTAAGTCATGAGCATGTACACTTGTAAGCTGTAGGTGTGGCTGTACCTGGTCCTTGCCACCATGGCCGCTGCTGTTGCCACTGCACTGGCAGTGATAAAAAAGCACTTTATTGTTATATGCCATTGGATATATAGATAGATAGATAGACAGACAGACAGACAGACAGACAGACAGACAGACAGACAGACAGACAGGTAGATACCTCATTAGTTAGTTACTAGCTACTATGTCTGAGTACAGTAATACCTCGTAAGACAAATGCTCCTGAAGGCAAAAAATTCATAACACAATTGAAATGTCCTGCAATAGGAAAACCTCGTTAAGACGAATTTTCCTGTGGGGTGCTTCACAAGACGAATTCAATGCATTCCTATGGGAAACTGCATTAAACCTTGTTTCATAGGATGAATTTTTCGTAGGACGAATTGACCCAGAGAATGAATTAAATTTGTTTTAAGAGGTACCAGTGAATTTATAAGCTGCCTGCTTGAGTGACAAACACTACTCTCTGTGATTCACGAAAATATTGGAAAATCAATCTAAACAGACAACACACAATGAACTCCCATCACCAATATCAACACAAATTAAACCAACGTCAATAAACCCAAATGAGTGAGGAACAGATGACCCAAGTTAATAACTAACATTGGGATAGGAGAAGATGTCTTTAAGGAGTCTTGTGGTGCAGTGTTCATGACCAGAGGTTCAATCCCAGTTAGCTGGCTCCAAGTTGACTCAGCCTTCCATCCTTCTGAGGTTGGTAAATTGAGAACCCAGCTCACTAGGGAGTGGGGGACAGTGTGTAGCCTACATATTTAAAATGTAAACCCCCAGACAGTGCTTTAAACACTGTTATAAGTGGCACACTTTGCTGTGCTTAAATGTTTCTTTCAAAAGTTTGTCTTTGATGTGCACTTGAATTTATGGTGCTTCCATGAATGTGTGACCTCTGGAAGTCCTACTCAGGTCTTGTGAACTAAAGCCTGTGGTTTCCTTCTTCTTCTTTTTTTGTTTTTTTTTTTTTTTGGGGGTTTATTTATTTTATTTTTTTGGTCGATACATCTCACACCCAGCCTTTTGGAGAGGGAAAACCAATGCATGGCTGTGCTGGTGAAAGTTGGCAGGGCAGTGAGCAATATGGAAAATAAACCATTAAAATATCCTAAAATGGTGAATCCCACATCAATTTGAAGTCAAAGTCTAGGCAAGTTTCTGGTCCTCATGTGTCCCAAAGCAAGCCTGGAGATCTGTGAATATAAATATCTCAGAGCAGTATCTGGCTATTAAACAAGAACCAGCTGCAATGTTTCCTTGCAAAGAGCAGTCCATGACTTACGTAGCCTCCTTTTTCTCCTCCTTAGAAACAGGTCTCTAGATCAACGCTGAGGCGCCAGAAGAAAGAGAGTGTGAAAGAAGGGAATGGTGTGTCTGAAGTTTCGGCAAGCAAGATGAAGATCGAGGATTTGATATTCATCAGAGTGCTGGGGAAGGGCAGTTTTGGAAAAGTAAATAACAATAATTCTGACCTTTGAACTGCCTTGCTGGAAGGGACCCTATGGGTCATTGAGTCTGGCCCGTCTCAAGGAGGAACTGTTGGGAATTGAACTCCCAGCCTCCGGTTTGTCAGCTGGAGAACTAAACCACTGAGCATTCCAGCAGTAAAGTAGGATTTATTCAAACTTTTGCAGTACATGAGCACTTAAAATCATAGACTCATAGTGTTGGAAGAGACCTCAAGGGCCATCCAGTCCAACCCCCTGCCATGCAGGAACCCCCATCACAGTATTTCCAGCAGGTGGCCATCCAGCCTCTGCTTAAAAAGAGCTAATATCACACTTAAACATATAAACAGGTCCTGGCCTCCGAGCCATAAAACTATACTTTACATCTCTATAGAACCTGGCCTAATGTTCCCATCATTTCTACTAATCAACTCTTCCTCCTCTTCTTCCCCCTCCTCTTCTCCCCCTCCCCCATCCACCCCACCAACTCTATATACTACAGCCAATGAATATCTGGTATGAAATGTATATCCCATCCCGTATTATATTGCACACCTCATTCTGCTGCAATGTGTCTGAAGAAGTGCACATGTAGTCCATGAAATGTTACATTAAAATATGAAAGTTAGTCTTTAAGGTGCCACATGTTTTGTGTGGTTTTTTTTTTTTTTTTTTCTTTGATTTTTTCCCTGAAATTCTTGAGGAGGAGAGAGGTGGATAGTGTCTTCTACCTCTGGCTGTTTTTCAGAGAAAGAGAGAGACAGAAAGAAATTTGTAGGATGAAGTGAAGTCATGCTCCAGGAAGGAATAGGCTGATGGATTCCCCCACCACCACCCCAGTAGCATATGGTTTCTTGTACAAGTATAGTTGAACATTTTCTAGTACCAACAGAGGAAGCGTTATGAGATGATGGCCTTGCTTTCATCTTTCCCAGACCTCATGCTACTCATTTTCTTTGCACGATCCATCCCAAGCTGCAGCATTATAGGGAAAGGGTTGCCTTGATCCACTTTCTATACCTTGTTTTATAAATGACATCCACTCAAATTGAGGGCTAGAAGGGTAAGAAGAGACAAAAGAAAATGTTTTTTCACCCAGTGTGTTCTTAGTCTGTGGAACTCCCTGCCACAGGATGTGGTGATGGCATCTGGCCTGGATGCCTTCAAAAGGGGATTGGACAGATTCCTGGAGGAAAAGTCCATCACAGGTTACAAACCATGATGGAGATGTATCATCTCCAGGCTTAAAACCAGGGTACTTCAAGGGCCAGATGCAGGGGAGTGGTATCAGGAGACAGATATCTAGTCTCGTGTGCTCCCAGAGGCATTTGGTGGGAGCCACTGTGAGATACAGGAAGCTGGACTAGATGGGCCTTTGGCCTGATCCAGCATGGCTCTTCTTATGTTCTTATGTTCATTCCTTCCCTAATTCCACACGTGTCCCTGCTTCCCCCTTTAAAAAAAAACCCTCAAGACTCCATTTTCCTGCTCTCTGCAGGTGATGCTTGCTAAAACGAAAGAGACAGGATATCTCTATGCCATCAAGGTGCTGAAGAAGGATGTGATTCTCCAAGATGACGACGTGGAATGCACGCTGACGGAGAAGCGGATCCTGACCCTGGGTCGGAACCATCCTTTTCTCACCCAGCTCTTCTGCTGCTTCCAGACGCCTGTAAGTACACACTGTAGGTTCTCCAATGTGTGGTGGACCCAAACACCCTTCTGAACTGGAAGATAGGAAGGTATTTATAGGACAAGGATATAAATAATAAACCTAGATAGCTGTTGTGAGTTTTTCGAGCTGTTTGGCTGGGTTCTGGAAGTTTTTCTTCCTGACGTTACAGCAGACTCTGTGGCTGGCATCTTCAGAGGGCAAGGAGCTCAGGGAGCTAGGAGTTCTCTCTGTGCTCTAGTTCCCAGTTCCCTGAGCTCCTTGACCTCTGATGATGCCATGCACAGAGTCTGGTGAAATGAAAAACTTCCAGAACATGGCCAAACGGCCCCAAAAGCTGACAACAGCTGTCAGATACCGGCTGTTAAAGCCTTCGAGAATACAATAAACCTAGAGTTTGAGTCCATGTGTGCTTGCTGTTATCCAATGTGAAATCATTAGAAGAATGTTAATTGATTAATGGTAAAGCATCAAGAAAAGAAATATGAAATTAGTTTACTAATTAATTTTTTAAAGAGTAAAAAATTCTTGTTTATTTATTTATTTTCATTTATATACTATACCAGTTGGTACTACTGCACTACCCTGGGTGGTTCACGTTAAAATACACAGTCATCAAAAGAATATATACTAAAACGATATGAGAAACCATCCACCTGAGGCCTAAGAGCACCAAAGGAAAACTAAAACTAAATGAAAATAAATCATGTAAATAAAGATACCAATAACTGAACAGAGGTGTGAGATCAACCTTGGCTCAACCAGGGCTGGTGTGGAAAGAGCCATCTCTTCAACTGACTCTTGAATGTTAACAGGGAGGGGGTCAGGCACAGCTCTTCCGGGAGCTGGTTACACAAGGATGGAGCCACTACGAAGAAGGCCCTATTTCGTTTTGGAAGGGGACTGGTTCCAAAACGGAACACACCAGCACAACTGGCAATCGGAACCTAGTCCCACCCTCCGGAACAAAATCAACCACTGTCTTACCTTACTCTAGTTTGCGCTGAGTGAAATTCCAACCAGGAAGCAACCTCTGATGCATCATCTTTCCCTCTTCCTGATGCTGGCCATTCAGGAGCTGTGCAGGGACATGCATCATCTCCCCTCCCTATCTGATTGGCCAGCTCCAGGGAGAGGGAGAGATGAAAATTTGTTAAGAATTCAGTGTTATGATAGCTGCCATGTTCAAAGAGGACTGGCCAACCTTATAGAGAATAAAATTGTCAGTGCCTCCAATACCAGAGGCAGTCGACCTCTGAATGTGAGTTTCTAGGGGCCATGAATAGGACAATGCCCCATTTGGACTAGGTTGCCCAAGTCAGCAGGATGAGTCCTGTGCAACACTTCCTTTAATGTTCTGCCAGAGCTGGGCAGGTCCCTGCCACATGTGCGTGGAGTTCCAGCCACGATCAGAACCAAATAGGTGGCAACACTGGCTGCAGGTGCGCTGCACAGGCATGCACTCATGCAGCAAAAGAGGGAACGTTGGCCCTGTGCTTTTTAATTTGAGAACATTAAAGGAGTGGTATGCAGAACTTACCTGCAGAGCCTCTGAGGTGGAGGGCCTCTGTAAAATGTCTGTACATTTGGTGCTGATCCTGTCAAGGAAAATGTATGGAGTCATGTGTCTGTTGCTGTTTTTATTTTATTCTGTCCTATTTTCATCCCGCCTGTCTCCCCTTGTGGCAACCCAACACAGTTTACAAGAAAAATAGTTTACAATCCACATATATATTTAAAAAACATGCTAATTAAAATTTTCAAGCAGTGACATATGCATATTACAAGGACACTATTTAAGAAATGGAACACAGATTTTAAAAGCCCTGCAACACTGCCCACCTCAGTTGCTTGACAATTCTCCTAAAAAGCCTTTCTGTAGAGGCAGATCTGGACAGATGATGATGATGATGATGATGATGATGATGATGATGATGATGATGATGATGATGATGATGATGATAAACAACCCTGAACAATTAAGAAAGCTGTTAAGAAAACAGTTAAGAAAACAGTTAAGAAATTGATATGTTTCAAATATGGTACTGGAGGAGAGCTTTGCAGATCCCCTGGACTGCCAGAAAGAGGGAACAAGTGGGTCCTAGATCAAATCAAGCCTGAACTATCTCTGGAGGTAAAAATGTTGAAAGTGAGGCTCTTCTACTTTGGGCACCTCACGAGAAGGCAGGATTCTCTGGGAAAGGCAATAGTGCTGAGAAATGTAGGAGGTCGTAGGAAAAGAGGAAGACCAAATATGAGATTGATCGACCCCCAAAGGAAGCCATAGGGTTGAGCTTACAAGCCCTGAAGAAGGTTGTTGAAGATTGGACATTTTGGAGGTTACACATTCACTGGGTCGCCATGAGTTGGAGGTGACTTGAGGGCACATAACAGCAGCAGAAGCAACAGCACAACAACAAACAAACAAACAAACAACAGCAACAACAACAACAGCAACAGAGGTGGGTCTTCAGTGGAAACGAAGGAGGGGAGGCACCAACCCAACCTCCTAAGGAAAGGAATTCCATAATCTGGGGGCCACCACAGAAAAAGTCTTCTCATGAGCACTCCCCAAAAGGTTACTCCTGGCAGATTTTAATACTCCTGTTGACCCAGGGCTATTAGTTCTTTTGGATTATTAAGGTGATTTTCTATCCTCCCTTTCCTCCCAGATGTCCAGGTAGGCCAAGAGGCTACCCGAGTACTTACATTTACAAATTGCGCAACGTGCAAATTATAAACATTGGAACAACAGCGATACGTTGCAGATCACTTCCGCCGTGGGGGCCAAACTTTGGCCCTCCAGATGTTTTGGACCATAACTCCCACAGTCCTTTGTCACTGGCAATACAGGCTTGGAATTCTGGGAGCCGTGGTCCAAAACATCTGGACGGCCAAAGTTCGCCCACCCTTAAGGTTAAAAGGAAAAAAATCTCAAATGTGAGGTGCAAAAACAGTACAATGAAAAAATGCAAGGTTGCAGCACCCCCCCCCAAGTAAATGGTTAAATGATTTAATTTAAATCATTTGCTTAACAGCCTGAGGTAGTTCTATTTTCTTTATTAAGCCATAGTGGCTGAGGGGTGTCGATGTCGCACTGGAAATAGGGTGACCGCTAGGTGGCAGGCATTGCCAGTGAGAAAACATGGCCGTCCCTTCAGTCACATGGCCTTTGTTATTTTATTTTTAATCCCAGGAAAGGTTAGCTGAGGAGACCGAGCAGCAGCTGCTGCCTCACTGGGCTTCACTGGCATCTGTGTTCTGGCCAAATCTCTCTCCTAGTTTGCTTTTTTTCACAAGCTCTTCGACAAAAGCATGTTTTTTGTGTTCTCAAAAAGAGGAAGCCAGAATTCCCCTCATTTTACTTCTGCTCCATAATCTCTCTCTCTCTCTCTCTCTCTCTCTCTCTCTCTCTCTCTCTCTCTCTCTCTCTCTGTGCCTATTTCTCTCCCTCTTTTACGTTCCTTTCTGCCTTCCAACTGAAATGAGGACATTCCTTTATGACGATATTTCCTGCAAGCCAGTTTTCAAAATCCTGCTTCTTTTTCTGGTTTCACACACACACACACACACACACACACACACACACACACACACACACACACACACACACACACACACACACACACACACAGTTTTCTGCTTGCCACAAGGGGCCTGTGGTTTTACCAGTGACAAAGAAAGCGAGACAATTTTTTAAAAAACATGTGGCTTGCCTGTCCTTGCTTCCAAGGACAATCCTCTGTTGTGGGTATGGTGTCATTATTTCCCCTGTTTGTTTGTTTAATTGTGTTTATTTGCTCATGTCCCCCGCAACTCTTTTTTTACGTCAATCCACACATGTGACCCATGTCTTTTTAATTTAGACACAGAGAGACACAGAGTAGCTCTTGAACAAATGTAACATGCCAGAACACTTCTATGAGATTTCACGCACTTCTCCATTGCTGTCATTCCGTCCTTGCCCAAATAATTAAATATTGCCACAAAGGAAAGAGTTGCAGAAAGAAAAAAATGTGCCTTAGTCTGGAAAAAAGGCGCCAGAGGGGGGATATGATTGAGACATACAAAATAATGCAGGGCATGAGTAAAGTGGATAGAGGGACGCTCTTCTCCCTCTCACAAAATACCAGAACTAGGGGGACATCCACTCAAACTGAGGGTTGGGAGAATGAGAAAAGACAAAATTTTTTTTTTTACCCAGCGTGTTGTTAGTCTGTGGAACTCCCTGCCACAGGATGTGGTGATGGCATCTGGCCTGGATACCTTCAAAAGGGATTGGACAGATTCCTGGAGGAGAAGTCCATCACAGGTTACAAACCATGATGGAAATGCATCATCTCCAGGCTTAAAACCGTGGTACTTCAAGGACAAGATGCAAGGGGATGGTATCAGGAGACAGATATCTATTCTCATGTGCTCCCAGAAACATTTGGTGGGGCCACTGTGAGATACAGGAACCTTTGGCCTGATCCAGCATGGCTCTTCTTACATTCTTATGTTCTTATGTTCATCTAAACTGTTGCAGAAACTCCTTTCCCATCATTATCTAGCAAAAGAAAGACATGTGGAAATTGAGGTGGTGATGGATTTCTGAACAGAACTGGACAGACAAGAGTCAAGAGTGACATCAGTGCAAATGTTTGGGGACTCAGAATGGTTGGACTTCAGACACAGCATGTGAGCATTCAAAAGAAGAGTTCTGAGTTATAACAGGTTGAAATCTAGATTATGATAACAAAGGCACAAAGCTGGTATCTTAGAGCGGCCTGGTTATCTTAGGGCGCGAGTACACAGCAAGGGAAATGTAAATTAACTGGCCGTTTGTCGCTGGGAAGTCATTGGTTCTCTCTGATATAAGAGACCTTACAGGCAGAGGAGAACAAAAATTCTTCTACTTGCAGTTCCACTTGAAGTGCCTGTAGGTGACGCAGTTCAAAGAAACTGCCTTAAGAAGGCTTTCGGTGCTTATAATAACTGTTACTTCATCTTAACTTTCTGAGGAGCTCTGCCCAAGAAAGTGATTATTTTAAAAATAAAAATAAATATCTTGGGAGAGAGGCTTTGTAGAGAAAGGTGAATGCTGATATGGAGGGGGAAAGTGCTTTGCCAAAGCTGGCTCCAGCTTTGTGTATGTCTGTGGTCTGGAAGTTGAGTCATAGCTACTAGAGAGATAGAAACGTTTCGCTGCTCGTCCAAAGAGCTTCCTCAGTCTGAATACAGATAGTGCGAGTTCTCCATCTTACAGTCAGCTTTGACCTCTTGTCACCCTGGTCTGGCTGCCTAGATGCCCTGAGCATATCCGATCTGATGGGAGACCACCAGGGAATACCAGGTGCTGTAGGCATGGCTGGAGTAGGAACTGGCAAACCACTCCAGTATTCCTGCCAAGAAAACTCCATGGACATGGAGTCATGAAGAGTCGGTCACGACTATAACAACACAACACAACACAACACACACACACACACACACACACACACACACACACACACACACACACACACACACACACACACACACACACACACACACACACACACACACACAGGTCTGAGATAGGCTCTTAAGATGAACAATGGCATGAATAGGCTTGTTAGGTAGACAGTAGTATCCATAGCCTTAAGGTGAACAATGGCCTAAGGTGCTGAAACCTATAAAGTAGGGGTCGTTAGCTATGGCCTTGGTGGTGAAGGCTTTTTGATTTGTCTGGGTATTGTTGAATTCACACCCTGATAAGTTGCAGATAGACTATGCCTGAGGTCACCGCCTCTGTTGTCTGTGGCTGTGCCCGGTTCTTCTTTTCTTTCTTCATTTTAGAAAGCAAAAGGACTTGATTTTTTAAAAGTAGAAGGATGGGGAGGAAAACCTATGAATTAGGAGTGTGGGACTCTGGGCTGATTTTTTTCCTATGCCAAAGATATAGTGTTAAACTACTAGATCAGTGCAGTTATTGAATGCTCAATCTCATTTATTCAAACATTTTAGAAAAATTCTGGGGCACTCACACTCCATCTGCTTATCTCACCACCACCTGCACACCCATCGAAGCAGCTGCTCACATAGGGAAAATACTTTTCAAATTGTTTCTAGTGGAAAAAAATTTTTAGAAGCCTCCAGCGTCAGAGGGAAAAAAATCTGCCTCAGTAGCAAAAAGGATCGGATTGATTGAAATTGGCCTTTGCGCCATGTGATTGGTATAAAAGAAATTCAATTCAATTCAATTCACCTGGTTTATACCCACAGTAAATCCAGTGGGTATAAACCATCCTTTCCTATCATTGTCATTGGCCTAGGACTAGGTTAGGTTAAAAATACAATTGCTTTTTTTGTAACTAAGAGGCGATCTGAGCTTTTATGATGCTAGTGCTTCTCTTGTTTATTTCTTTAGCTTCTGTTCATTAAATGCAGAAGTCAAGAACTATTCAAGCCAACAAAATTGTATTTCTTCCT
This sequence comes from Phrynocephalus forsythii, assembly GCA_029282475.1. Lineage (NCBI taxonomy): Eukaryota > Metazoa > Chordata > Lepidosauria > Squamata > Agamidae > Phrynocephalus > Phrynocephalus forsythii. Next base: position 200,151,396 of record JAPFRF010000001.1, on the reverse strand, counting down.
CAACATCAGTCATTCCCGGATCCACAAAATCAGCCTGGAGACCGACAAATGTCGCTTTGCTTGCTTCCTTGTTAGTTTAATGAATACTGAGGCTCTAACTCCAGAGCTGGAAAATGAGAAAACTTTGGCACTCCACGTAAGATGGGTTCTGAGCATTTGTGGCTTTGCACGCTGTGTGTGTAATAACAATTATAGTGCTGGACGAAAAGCCCAGTGGTTTAGGTCTCTGGCTACAGAGCAAGAGGTTGGGTGTTCGATTCTCCACTGGGCCTCCTGGGAGAACAGCCAGCCGATATGGCTTTGTGCTTCAATGCATTCCTGTGAGAAAACGAAAAACGAAATGAATGAAGCGGAAATTTCCATTTCGTTTCATTTAGTTTTTCTTTGATTGGTCAGTTCGTTATTCGTTTTGTTAGGTAACGAAACAAAAAACAATAACAAAACAAATTAAAAATTCTTTTCATGCCCATCTCTAGTACCTATTTATCTACTTGTATTGACATGCTTTCGAACTGCTAGGTTGGTAGGAGCTGGGGTTAACAGCGGGAATTCACTCCGCTGCATGGCACCCGGGATTCGAACCGCTGAGCTGCCAACTTTGTAGCCGACAGTTTTCAGTGCTATAGCCCACTGAGCCATAAAAGACCGGCTCTTGATTTGCTGATAAGGGCTGACCCATCCGCCTACATTTTTGGACTCTCTGGGGGATTGATGACTAGGAGACCTACCATAATAAGAACTGGTGTTTGCAAATTTAATGCTGCAACACTACACTTGGGTGTCATCTCCCCTTGGCATTGCAAAACACAGCATTGCAGAGCTGGAAGTGACCCTATGGATTATGGAGTCCATCCCCTGTCAAGGAATCCCATTAGGAAACTCAACTCCCAACTTCTGGCTTGAGAAAAGTTCTCGAGGACGCAAAATCTTTCTCAATCTTTCGTGACATTTTGGTCATTTTAAATCATACTCTTAACTTTCGAAATGTTCTAGGTATGCAGTCTTTCGTGTACGAAGAGTTTCCAGTAGAGATGGGCATGGAACGCAGCTTGAAAGTTCATGCTAGTTTGTATGTGTGGCATCACAGGTGCCAACATGTTTCCTTTCCCTGCCTCCCCAACTGGATCCTCCACTCACTGGCCCACATGTGCTCCTCTCCTTCTCCACGGCTGTTCATCCAATCCCCAGCAGAAATAAGGCTTCCCTGCCCCATCCCCATGGATGATCGCCTGCTCAGAAAAGGAGGTGGGACAGACAGACCTGCGATTCGGCCAGGGGACTCCTTGAACAACCATAGAAGAGGAGGAGAGGAGCACACTCGGGCTGGTGAGTGGGTCAGAGGCGGAGGAAACAGGAGAAGGGAGCGTGCCCAAGTTTCAAGGACTCAATATCAGGCTACTCAGGTAGCCTAAGATATTGGGAGAGAGACTTGTTGGCCTTTTAAGGTGCTTACTTGCAGACTTGGGATGCACACACACACACACACACACACACACACACACACACACACACACACACACACACACACACACACACACAAAGAGGAATGGCTGGAACAATCGCTGCCAACTCCTCCCACACCTCCACACTCGATGCCTTGTGCAACCCACAAGCCACTGGGTCACAATGCATCCTGGGAACATTTTTTAAAATTGAATTTTATAGCGGTTTTTCGTCTTGTGAGGCATCCCATAGGGAATTTTCATTATGTGAAGCAACCCCATTCCCAGATTTCTCCCCAGTCTTACATTTTTTACAGGGCATTCATCTTAAGAGGTATTGCTGTATTTCCTTTTAAGGGGGCAATACTGGGGCTGTGCAGCTTGCCCACAGCTGCCCAGGCTGGTTCTACTTACAGGAGGCACAATGGGGAATTGAACTCTCAATCTCTGGTTCCACATCCAAGTACCTAAACCACTGAGCTATCCAGCCAGTGAGTAGGTTGTAAATTAACTAAATAGATCATTTTCCCTCCGCATAGAAGTTTCCCTGATTGAGTTCAAGATACATTATTGCCTAAGGCAGTGATGGCGAACCTTTGGCACTCCAGATGCTTTGGACCACATCTCCCACTGTCCTTTGTCATTGGCAATCTAGGCTTGGAATTCTGGGAGTTGTAGTCCAAAACATCTGGAGTGCTAAAGGTTCGCCACCACTGGCCTAAGGGTTGTCAAAATATAATAGTGTCTGACACACACACAAAAATAAAAGTTCCATGTACTCATCCTCTTCTCTTTCAGCAAAAGTTGAGTAATCATACATTAAATATATAGAAGTTTCAGAGAGGATAGCTGTGTTAGTCACCCTACGTCAGTTACTTAAGTTGGTTGTCTCACTCGCGCCTAAGGCCAAGGCTGCTACTGACCAAATGCTCATCTTTTTTGTGTGTGTACTTAGGACACTGAAGATATATCTAGACTACAAATGTGAACCCTGACTTTTCTCACTGGGAAACGGCAGACTTTTTCTTGCATGGGGTAGTGGTGGTGGTATTTTCCCAGAGTTTTCACACTTGTGAGGAGAATTTTTGCCCGCATTGACACAAATTCGCAAAGCTATAGCAGCTGCCTTTGTTTCATGGGCTTTTTAAAAATTTAGAAGCAGGGGATGGGTTGTTTGTGTGTGTTTGAAAACATGCCCCAGTTGGCTCTCTGCCCACACATGCAGGAGTGCACTTTTCTTCTCAAAGGAAAAAAAGACTTAATTTTGTGGAGAGGCATTTTATCCAAAAAGCTTGATGGTGGTGGTGGAGGACGAGGCAGTGGAGGGGAAAACACTTGCTCTTGTCTGGGAGATGATGTTTGTTGATCTGACCAGAAAACAGACCTAGCCCAGTCTTTATTCTCATTTGGGTTTGTCGTATGAACTGCTTCAGGCGACTAGCGTACAAGAGAGCATTTCTCAGCTCTGGCAGACCACGGCGCATTTTGCATTTTATGCTTCGTTATCGTTACATAAGCGGGATCTCTCTGGCAGACCATTCTCATTAAGAGTAGGCTGTCCAGCTTCTCCGGAATGACTGAGCTATTACAGTCTGCATATCTGCGGTCTAAGGCCCACCAGGACAAACCGGTGAGTCCTCCGATCAAAGCTTGAAAGAGGCATTGAGGCGTCTTTGCCATTTGACGTGAAGATGTCAGGCACCACTTCCAGCTGCATTTTGAAAAGAAAGAAAACACGTTTGCTGGAAAAGTGACACAAAGGGTCTCATGGCTTTTGTTACAGCAAACTGACATTGAGTCGCCACTGCCATCATCGCCATCATCATCTGTTATCACCGGTTCCCTTTCCACGAATATAATCCTTGAGGTACCTAGCACTGGCATGCATAAAGATATGAAGTTATGATTAAATCATGCATTCTAATTTATTCAGAGCCCAGTTCTTTTTTAAAAATAAAAATAAAAACACTTCTTCAGCTCTTACATACACAAGGCCAAAGGCTCTTTTTGAAGGCTGCATGAGGACTTAATTTGTTTCACCATGATTTCTAATACAAAGATGTTTGTTCTCTTGATATACCAGAAACCCCCTGTTCCTACCCATTTATCAGCAGTTTCAAGTGAATGTTACTGAATTTTACTCACAAAATGATAATATTGGTCGATTTTTCTGTTCATATATGTAACTGTTTATAATGGTTTTTATACTTGTGTTTGGCTTAATCCAATTTTAATAATTCTGTTTGTGTTTATAATGTTTTATGATGCTTGTAAACTGCCTTAAGCAGTGCTGAGTAGTGAAAAGTTGGAGTAGAGTTGTAAATAATAATTATAACATAACAGCTCATGTTTATCTGCATATGCATTTTAATAACTATGACAGAGTCCCTGGAAATTAATTTTTTGCTTTTCTACGTCTATTTTTAATGTTTTAATAGAGTTTGATATGGAACACTTAATTACTTCTAAACTATAATTTATTGTGCTTTATGTTTTTTAACATTTCGAGCCTCATTGAGGTCCCGTTGTTGAGAGAAAAGTGACCTACAAATATATATATTTAGAGGCGTTGGTATTAGAGGCGTTTGTTATGAGTGCATAAGAACATAAGAACATAAGAAGAGCCATGCTGGATCAGGCCAAAGGCCCATCTAGTCCAGCTTCCTGTATCTCACAGCGGCCCCACCAGATGTGTTTGGGAGCGCATGAGACTAGATATCTGTCTCCTGATACCACTCCCCTGCAAAAGTACCCTGGTTTAAATAGAGATTACACATCTCCATCATGGTTTGTAACCCGTGATGGAAAAAGGAATCTGTCCAATCCCCTTTTGTCCAGGCCAGATGCCATCACCACATCCTGTGGCAGGGAGTTCCATAGACTTACAACGCGCTGGGTGAAAAAATATTTTCTTTTGTCAGTTCTTACTCTCCCAGCACTCAATTTGAGTGTATGTCCCCTAGTTCTGGTATTTTGAGAGAGGGAGAAGAGCTTCCCTCTATCCACTTTACTCATACCCTGCATTATTTTGTATGTCTCAATCATATCCCCCTCAAGCGCCTTTTTCCAGACTGAAGAGGCCCAATTGTTTTAGCCTTTCTTCATAAGGGTGCCCCAGCCCATTAATCATTTTAGTCGCTCTCTTCTGCACCTTTTCCAGTTCCACTATGTCTTTCTTGAGATGCGGTGACCAGAATTGTACACAATACTCCAGGTGGGGCCTTACTATTGTTTTGTATAACGGCATTATAATGTTGGCTGTTTTATTTTCAATCCCCTTTTTGATAATCCCTAGCATGGAATTGGCCTTCTTCACTGCTGCCACACATTGGGGAGACACCTTCATGGAGCTGTCCACCAACACACCAAGATCTCTTTCCTGATCCGTCACGGATAACTCAGAGCCCATGAGTTGATAGATGAAGTTTGGATTTTTTGCCCCAATATGCATTACTTTACATTTGGTTACATTAAAACGCATTTGCCATTTCTCAGCCCACTCCCCCAGTTTGGAGAGATCCTTCTGGAGCTCTTCACAATCTTCTCTGGTTTTTACCACATGGAAAAGTTTTGTGTCATCTGCAAACTTGGCCACCACACTGTTTATCCCTGTCTCCAGGTCATTTATGAACAGATTGAAAAGCACCGGTCCCAGGACCGAGCCCTGGGGCACACCGCTTCCACTTCTCTCCATTGTGAAAATTTCCCATTGACACCTACTCTTTGTTTCCGGGATCTCAACCAGTTCTCAATCCATAAGAGGACCTGCCCTCTTATCCCCTGACTATGCAATTTTCTCAGCAGCCTTTGGTGAGGGACTGTGTCAAAAGCCTTTTGAAAATCCAGATAGACTATATCCACCGGTTCACCCAAATCCACGTGCCTGTTGACCTTTTCAAAAAATTCTAAAAGGTTTGTAAGACAAGATTTACCCTTACAGAAGCCATGCTGATTTTCTCTCAGCAAGGTTTGTTCTTTTATGTGTTTTAAGATTTTCTCTTGGATGAGGCCTTCCACCATCTTCCCTGGGACAGATGTAAGGCTAACCGGCCTGTAGTTTCCTGGGTCCCCCCTCCTTCCTTTTTTAAAAATTGGTGTGACATCCGCTATCCTCCAGTCCTCCGGCACTGTGGCCGTTTGAAGAGACAAGTTGCATATTACCGTTAAGAGATCTAACCATTATGAGGATATCTTTTTAAGGAGAAAGGTGGGATAAAAATATATTAAATAAAAGAAATAAAAATGAAAAGGATGTCCCATAAGATATGTCTTGTTTTGTACGATGTGACCAGGGCTCTTAATGTTAGGATGTTGTGAAGGTCATTAATTCATAGGGTTGGCATAAGCTGGAATCAACTGGGAAGCATATATGTCAGAAATGTAACATCTAGTGTCCAGTTTTGGTAATGCGTGTTAAAGTATTTTTCTGGGTCCCCCCCTTTTCTAGACTATAAATTTAGTACAGTAGGACCCCAGTATCCACTGGGAATCAGTTCCAGGCTTTCCCATGGATAATGAAAACCATGGATAAGAGAGAACGCCACCCCCTCCAAACCACTGCTTGCGACAGTAGCTTGCTTTACGGCTGCTGTTTTGCAATAGTACCTTGCTTTTTGGGTGCTGTTTTGTGACAGTAGCTTGCTTTACGGCTGCTGTTCTATGACAGAAGCTTGCTTTACAGCTGCTCTTTGTGACAGTAGCTGTTGAATTATTTATTTAATTTTTTCCTCGGCCAACCATGGATAACTGATTCAGTGGTTAATGAATCAGTTGATACAGGGATCCTACTGTATTTGGTATTATACACGGATTTCAGTATCCAGTCCCTGCAGATATGACAGTCCTACTGCATTGCAGCTGAAACTCTGCTTGTGCCCTGAGTTTAATCCTGCAGGTAGGCAGGTCAAGGTTGATCCAGCCTTCCAGTCTTCTGAAGTCTATTTTTAAACAGGGCGATGCATTTGGGAACTTGATTTGGGGCAAAAGACTGAAGCAGTTGACAAGCTTTTGTTGAACGCGGTGTCGCTTTCTGTTAGGACCGCCTCTTCTTCGTCATGGAATTTGTCAACGGAGGGGACTTGATGTTCCACATCCAGAAGTCCCGCCGCTTTGATGAAGCTCGAGCCCGTTTCTACGCTGCTGAAATCATTTCCGCCCTCATGTTCCTCCATGAGAAAGGCATCATTTACAGGTGAGCCAAACGGCCGGGCATTCATTCATTCATTCATTCATTCAACTTTTATACCACTCATCTAGCAAACAGCTACTCTGGGCAGTTTACCAGCATGGATTTCTTTCTTTCTTTCTTTCTTTCTTTCTTTCTTTCTTTCTTTCTTTCTTTCTTTCTTTCTTTCTTTCTTTCTTTCTTTCTTTCTTTCTTCCTTACTTCCTTCCTTTCTTACTTACTTACTTACTAACTTACTTACTTACTTACTGTATATACTCGGGTATAAGTCGACCAGAGTATAAGTTGAAGCCCCTAATTTAACCCCCCCCCAAAAAAACCTGGAGAAATTATTGACTTGAGTATAAGTCTAGGGTGGGAAATACAGCAGGGCCTGGCAGCTCCTCCTTTGTGAACTGGGGGAGTGGTGCGTGATGTTTAAAATGACTTTTAGCCACCGAGGCAAGCGCTTTTTTTCATTTTAAACATCACGCGCCACTCCCCTGTGATGCATAGGGGAGTCAGGAGAAGCAGCGCATGACTTTTAAAATTATATTTAGCCACCGACCCAAGCACTTGCCTCAGTGGCTAAAAGTATTGACCCTAATGTAAGTCGAGGGCCCCCTTTTTCAGCCCAAAATTAGGGCTGAAAAACTAGACTTATATTCAAGTATATAAAGTACTTACATACTTACTTACATATGAATAAATGAATGAATAAATCATTCTTCTTCCTAGAATTTTCCATTTATTTAAAAACATACATACATACATACATACATGCATGCATACATACATACATACATACATACATACATACATACATACATACATACATACATACATACATACATACATACCCAAGTCTTTCAGTCTTACCTCATAGGGCTTGGTTTCGAATCCTCGTTGCCCTCCTCTGAACTAGCTTGAGTTGGTTGCCATCCTTTTTATACACTGAACAAGTTCAGCGGAGGATTTCTGCACTCCTGATGGATCCAGTAGATCTGTGTGTGTGTGTGTGTGTGTGTGTGTGTGTGCTGGCGAAACATCAGGCTGGCGTGAAAGTAAGGCCTACTCAAAGCTTATCTACTGAACATCACGTTGCGCCTTCCGTCGACATCTAATGGCATCTCCGGAGCCAATCCAAAGCCAGCGGAAAAGAGCCATTTCCTATGATTGCTTGGCCAACCACTGACACCCGTTGACAGCTTGGCCCATTGGGATGTGTTAGGCTCTGAAGACCAGAGGTGTAGAAAAGGAATTTGTTTGGGGGGGAGGGGAGGTCTGCTTCTGGGGAGGTGGGGGTGGCAGCAAGCCAAGCTTACCAGACCAGGGCGGAAGTCAAATTCTTAGGACGTGGCAGGAGTGCCGCGTTATCTCAGTTGATAAATAATGTGCCGTTCTCCCTTCTTACTCTGTCACACACCACTAAGCACACAGAGACAGCTATCCTGGCAGCTGCAACCTCAGTGTAGCTCCGCATTTTTTCCCCTTGCAATTTTCTCTGCAAGATCATCTGATAGCATTTATTTATTTATTTATTTATTTATTTATTTATTTATTTATTTATTTATTTATTACTTATATACTGCCTGTCTTCCGAAGGAACTCTGGGCAGTTTATGCTGCCACTGAGGGTGGTGGAGTTTCCTTCTGTGGAGGTTTTTAAGCAGAGGCTGGATGGCCATCTGTCGGAAATATTGTGATGGGGGTTCCTGCATGGCAGGGGGTTGGACTAGATGGCCCCGAGGTCTCTTCCAACTCTATGATTCTATGATTCTACAACATCAACAGTTATAACAAGCACCAATAGTAGAGAAGCAAAACAATAATAATAATAACAACAATAATAAAGATAATAATAATTAAAAAAACTCTTTCAGGCAAAAATCAAAGAAAAACAAAACAAAACAAAAGACACAAACATGTGGCACCGTAAAGACTAACTTTCATATTTTAATGGTGCCACATGTTTGTGTCTTTTGTTTTTTGCTTTGTCTTTCTTTGATTTTTGCCTGAAATTCTTGAAAAGACTAACACGGCTATCCTCTCTAAAAAAAACTCTTGTCAGTTATTGTTTTGGGGTTTGTTTGTTTGTTTGTTTGTTTGTTTGTTTTGCAAACATTCATGGTGACTCTTGGTGCAAATGGTGGTCTGTGCCCACATGCGCTGGAGGGCCTCCTAAAAATAAATAAATTTATTCTGAGAGAATATATTAGGAAGGAGAAAAAAGAGCCTCGAGCATTCAGATCCGCATACACAAAGCTCTTTGGAGGGCCGGCTGAATGTCACGGCCAGGATGGGTGGAGGCGGGAGCGGCTGTTTTTCAAGGAGAAATGCTAGCCTAGTGTAACTTTATTTGGCATTTCTTAGGGACGCGAGAAGGAGCGGCAGCTGCAGAATAAATAGGAAGTATCTTTTCCCCTTGCCCGAGGGTCTAAAATGAACATGACAGACGGCATTTGCTTCACATTTGCAAGCAGAATTGATGTGGGATGCAAGAGCTATTCTATTTCCATTGTTAAAAAACAAAAATCTCAAGCCTGCTAGCAGAGCATTGGGGCTGGGCTGGAGCTTCACAGTGCATGCTCCCTGGCTATTTTGAATATAGGACATGTTTGCTGGGATTAGAAACAGTTGCTTTTTTGACCATGGCTTCCACATTCAACAGGATGCTATCATTTTCAAGCTTGCAAGGTTTATAGCCCACGGCCATTCCCAAGCAAAGGGGCACTGGGGTGCCCCAAACGGTCATCTATGATCTATGGCCCTCTTGAAGGGACCGTCTCTTTCCATATGAACCTACCCGGCAATTAAGATCAAGCCAGGGGGCCCTCTTGAAAGAGCCATCCCTCAAGGAGGTAAGAGGGATGGCTTGCAGACACAGGGCCTTCTCGGCAGCTGCCCCCAAGCTATGGAATGCCCTCCCAAGTGAGATCCACCTGGCGCCAACATTGATGACATTTCGGCGCCAGGTAAAAACCTTCCTGTTCCAGAAGTTTTTTAATTGATACAACATAGACTGTGGGTCCTCTGATGGCAATTTTAGTGTAATGATTTTAGTGTAAGGTTTTTATTATTGTTTTAATTATTGATTGATACTTGATGTTTTAACTGTTTTAATTCTTTGATTGTAAGCCGCCCAGAGACTTTTGGGTAATGGGCGGCATGTAAGTTGTAAAAATAAATAAATAAATAAATAAATAAATAAATAAATAAATAAATAACTTTTGGAAGGGACCCTTTGATCATTGGGTCTAGCCCAGGCATGTCCAAACTTCGGCCCTCCAGATGTTTTGGACTGCAACTCCCACAGTCCTTTGCCATTGGCAATCTAAGCTTAGAATTCTGGGAATTGTGGTCCAAAACATCAGAAGGGCCGAAGTTTGGACGTGCCTGGTCTAGCCCCTCTTAAGAAAGCACAGTGGGGAACTGAACTTCTAACTTCTGGCCTCGCAGCCAGAGATTTCCGCCACTGAGCCCTCCGGCAGTCTTTGTTGATCCTGAAATGTTGCCTCTCTTTTGTTGTAGTTGTTGGTTTGACCAATGTTTTAAAGGGCTCCTCTGGCTTAGAATGACCCGGTTTGCATGGCTGCTCGCTGATCTCTTGCTTGCATGCTTGCTTGTAATTATGCTTTTTTAAAATTATTGTTTTTTAAATTATTGTATTGCACAATGGTATGCAAATGTCGGAGCCGTGAGCATAGGCAGTTCATGACTCAAGCAGGGGAGGCTCCCCTCCCCCAATGAAATGTTGAGGTTAAAGACCTCCGGGCTTCATGAGCGGCCGTTGTTCATAGGAACCACTTCGGTTCTCAGGAGAAACCACCAACCAGAGCTGAGTTGGAAAAGCAGCTCAGATGGTGTAAGCCAGTGGTGTCCAAGCCTCGGTCTTCCAGACGTTTTGGATCACAACTCCCACAGTCCTTTGTCATTGGCAATACAGGCTTGGAATTCTGGGAGTTCCTGTCCAAAACATGTGGAGGGCCGAAGTTTGGACACCCTTGGAATAAGCTAAGAATTAAGAACAGAGAGCTTCTGAGTTCCTGCTGGGACCAATAACATGTCATGAGTACCAGCAGCAAGCTTACATGGCCTTTTCCTACCCTCTCTGTTGGCTTTTGGTTATAATAAATAAAATATAACCTATAAATTAGCAAAGTATGCATGCAGCGTGAATCATTTAGATAAAAATATTTTTTTTTGTATAGAGTAACATTCTATGTGTTTTATCCCTCATTACTGTAAGCCGCCTTGGATCCTTTTCCAAGGAGAAAGGCGGGGTAAAAATAAAATAAATAATAATAAATAAATAATAAAACAAGCAATAACTTTTACTCCTTATAAACATCAACCTACAGTGCTTAGACATTTGGCATTTTCTCTCGTAAATAATTGCCTGTATTTTTCTGTCTATAAGATGCCCCTATGTATAAAATGACTCCTACTTTTCCAACCCAAAATTACAGTTTTGCAACCATGCAGTTCTCTCCTCAGCTTACTTCCATGTATAAGAAGGCCCTCATTTTTAATCAAACAATTTTAGACAAAATTATAGAGTTATACACATAAAAATACTGTAACGCTCTCATAGTTGCACTTATGTTCCGAAGGACTATTTGGCCCTATTACATATTTTAGTTGATCACCTTTTTATTTCTATCAGAAGTACATTTTGTGGTATGAGACTATTATATGTTTTGCCCTGTGTCTGGTTATGTCATCGTCCCTGTCACTTATTGGATCCACTTGTCTTAGTCTATGATAGTGGTGGTGAACCTCCCACAGTCTTTTGTCATTGGCAATACAGGCTTGGAATTCTGGGAGTTGCGGCCCAAAACATCTGGAGTGCCAAAGGGTTGCTGCCACTGGCCTATGACATACAATAGTGTTTCTTTCTGATTGACTACAGACATGTTTTGATTGGTCAGAACTACCTATGGTAAGTGTTCATGGTGTTCACTCATGTTCTGAAGCGAAACAAACCTTGATATGAGGAATTCAGTTTTCCTTGGATTAGAAGTGAAGGAGGTGAAGTAAACCACCATATTGTTTGTCACATGTAAGGTTAGTCATAATCATGACATCCCTTCTCTTTTCCTTTAGCTCTACCCATTCAACCATCTCGATCTGTGTTTCCGACTTCCTTGGTGGCTTACATGCTAGTTTAGGTTCATATTCCATTTTTCATTCTCTGTGACAATAAAGCAAATCAAAGCAAAGTGCTCTGCTAATTTAGCACCCCATGGTGCTTAAAGCACTCTCTGGGCACTTTACAGTTTATTTATGCATGCTACACATTACCTCTCCACACCTACCCTCCCTCCCACCTACAACAAGCTGGGTACGCATTTTGCCAAACTCAGGGCCTTTTCACAAGACCCCTAAGATCCGCTGGCCATAACCATGACAGAGATCTTAGGGGTTTTCCTGTTTAGGTTCCCACCCCTCCACACTCCTGGCTGCTGGCTGCATGATGTTTCCAAAAAAGGAAGAAAAAGAATGCATGCTCACCTCCATTTGCGGTCCCGGTCCCGGTGCTGCATTCAGATTTTAAATTCTCTGGGGCAAAAAAGAACAAACAGAAGCAAGGAGACCCTGGCAGTCACTACTGTTATATTTCAGGAATTTTCACCTCCAGAGAGCACTCTCTGAAAAGGCGCTGGGACGCAGTTTAGGTGGTCATGCTACACTTAATTTTCTGTAAACTCCGGAAATAATTTTAAGCTCCGGAGCTGGGAGCCATTTGCCGCAGAGTTTAGGGGTCGTGTGAAAAGGCCCTCAGAAGGATGGAAGGTGTTGGAATGTGACAAGATCTGCATTCAGACATTACAGGGTTAATATCAGGTGAATCTCATCTGGAACTACAAACCTGTGAGTTCTATTTCTTTAATTACTATGGCTCTATAAAAGGAATGCTTCCTGGCTGCTCAACAGCCTAATGGCCCTTTGGACATCACCCTGTCTTCATGCTGATTGTCTGAAGCGAGGCAGACTGTGCGCGTTTGCCTGATCTTTGTGGGCGTTGCCTGAGCTGCCATCACCTTACTTGTTTTTACTCTGTTATGTTTGTTATGTATTGTTAGTGTTTTGTTGTTTTATTAGGAATATCCCATTTACCCTTTTTCTCCGAGAGATTTAGATAAAGTTTATCTTTTATACTTCACTTTCGTCTCAGTCTTCAGTCTCCAGTTTTTATCTCAACATAAGGCTGAGAGAACCTTAGGTTTGCTACCTGGAAATGAATCCCAAGTCGTAAGCACAGTGAAGGCTTGTGTTGTGTCATTACATTCATGACCGACCCTTTGTGACTCCAAGTCCATGGAGTTTTCTTGGCAAGAACACTGGAGTGGCTTGCCAGTTCCTGCTCCAGGCTCCAACAGCACCTAGTATTCCCTGGTGGTCTCCCATCCAAGTACTAACCAGGGCCAACCCCTGCTTAGCTTCTGAAATCAGGTGAGATCGGATGTGCTGAGGGCATCTAGGCAGCTAAAGGGTTCGGAGAGTGTGTGTCGGGGGTGTTCTTGTGTGTGTGTCTCTCTGTGTGTTGTGTCATTACAGTCATGACCAACTCTTTGTGACCCCATGTCCATGGAGTTTTCTTGGCAAGAACACTGGAGTGGTTTGCCAGTTCCTACTCCAGGCGCCTACAGCACCTGGTATTCCCTGCTGGTCTCCCATCCAAGTACTAACCAGGACTGACCCTGCTTAGCTTCCGAAAGCAAGCGAGTTGTCAATTAATTGGGATAACTGAAAATAACAGACTCCCATGTCATTGGATTTAATCAACAAAAGCTGATCAGCCTATCTATCTATCTATCTATCTATCTATCTATCTATCTATCTATATCTATCTATCTATCTATCTATCTATCTATCTATCTATCTATCTATCTATCTATCTATCTATCATCTGAAATATCTGTATTCCATTTTTCTCCTCAAGAAGGACCCAAGTTGGCTTATATAATTAAATGACAATATTTAAAGCAAAATCAGAAAGTATACAAATACAGAAAAGGATACTAATATACTAAAAATCAGTAAACTAAAGCACCAACAAAAATGTATTCCAGGCAGCAAAATAATAATAATAAAAACACAGAGTGCTGCTTATATACCAACCCATAGCACTTAAGGCACTTTCTGGGTGGTTAACAATTTATTTATGCATAGCATACATTGTCGCCCCTCCCCCCCGCCCCCAGTAGGCTGGGTACTCAGTCTACCAACTTCTGGAGGATGTAAGGCTGAGTAAACCTTGCCAGACCATTGAAGATGAAATGCTCAGTTGGAGTTTTTAAGCTAGCAGTTGGGAGAATCAAGTCCAGCTGTAGACAGAAGCAAGCACTTAATTGACCCTGAAGGGAAGGGAAGTGTCCAATGACGCAGAAGTGAAGCCGAGATGTAAATATATATCTATAGGCTTTACCACCAATCATCTGTGTACTTTATGATCACATGACATGTGCCTTTTACATCTCGGCTTCGCTTCTGTGTCATTGGACACTTCCCTTCCCTTCATATATATATATACTGTATGTGGTGCAACATGTTCTTGATGATGACATAATGAATGCTGCTGCTGTTAATAATGATGTAGGATCGTGTTAAGACACTGATGATGGTGGCTGGGAATGATGCTGCCGAATGAAGAAATGATGGCTGATGTGCTCAGAGGGAAAAGGTATTGCTAATGGTCTGTAAATACTGTAAAAATAGACGGCACAAAAACCAGCAGCTAGTCTGTCTTGATTTTCTCTAACCTGGACATCGCTGATTCCCCTGAAATGGATGCTTTGAGCTCCTTGACAAACCTCAGTTACCTGGAATTGAACCCCGGGCTGTGAGCAGAGTTTTGGCTGCAGTACTGCAGTTTAACCACTGCACCATGAGGCTCCTTAACGTAAGGCACAACCACCCATTTTAAAAACCCCATTTCTGCAGCCAGTCATTAAGGGAAAGCTTACCTGCAGAGAAAGGTCACCACCCACTTGTGGAAGGACAGCAAACATAGGGCCAATTAAAGTCACAGTTAAAGGCTTCTTGTCAACTACAGACAACCAGATTAAAACAGTGAAAAGTTGCCCTCAGTTTTGTCCTTGCTTTACCCTGTGTTTGCGTTTGGTGGGTTAATGAAGCATACATCTCTCTGATTTTGTCTCCTTCCATGGTCATCTCCACCAGTCTTTGAGATGCCTTCACTGGTTTATTTTATGACCTGGCAGGATCCTGCCCATTAATTCTAGTACATTCACCTTTTATAAGGGAAATGTTTTCTATCAACAGGTTCATAAAGTTCAAGCTTGCTGACATTTAGAAGCTGGTTTATATAATAATCCTGGTTTTATACTAAAGATTTATAATAATAAAGGACAGAGAGTAAGTAGCAGCCTAAAGCAACACAGAGAAAGAAGGTACTTAAGAAATGTGAACTCTAAATTTTTTCGCTAAATGCTTGAAATCATCTTTTATACATAAAAGAGAATATAATCCCCTTTCATTTCTCTTTGGTAGTACTTGACGGTTTTGACATTTCTCAATACCTCAGAGAGCTGATTAACAGCACTTTCTAATGCATGTTTCTGATGAGTAGTATTGCAGACTTGTAAAAAAAAAAAACCCAAAATTTTGAGGAAAATCCTAGTGTTGACTCAGGTGGGGAAGCACCACCACCTCATTACATTCACAGGTAGCCAATATTAGGACCAACCAAACTGCAGCCCTCCCGCAAAATGTTCAAGTTTTTGACTACCAGGATGGTTGAGGGTCTGGAGGAAATGTCTTATGAGGAACGGCTTAGGGAACTGGGAATGTTTAGCCTTTCAAAAAGAAGACTGAGAGGGGATATTATAGCTATGTTTAAATATTTTAAAGGATGTCATATTGAAGAGGGAACAGGTTTGTTTTCCATGGCTTCAGAGACTAGGACTCGGGGCAATGGTTTCAAACTACAGGAAAAGAGATTCCATTTGAACATTAGGAAGAACTTCATGATGGTTAGAGCTATTCGGCAGTGGATATGCTGCCACGGAGGGTGGTTGAGTCTCCTTCTTTGGAGGTTTTTAAACAGCAGCTGGATGGTCATCTGTCGGAAATATTGTGATGGGGTTCCTGCATGGCAGGGGGTTGGACTAGATGGCCCTTGAGGTCTCTTCCAACTCTATGATTCTATGATTCTTCATTATACCAGGTGGTACAAAAATGGAGGAAGTGGGGGAAGGAATGAAAGTGAAATAAGAAAAGTCCCCTCAATTTGGTAGCATTTTGTGGTGAATGTCACTTGCAATTTAGAGTTTGTATCAAGAGGGAGATTGGTCACAGGTCTGCGTAGCCCATTGAGTTGGAGCCCCTGGCTTTGGAAGACAGGAGTCTGGTAAGGCTTGGGCCTCATGGCTCAGTGTTTAAACTGTTGTACTTCAGCCAAAACGGCTCAATTCCAGATAGCAAGCTCAAGGTCCACTCAGCTTTCCATCCTTCTGAGGTCAGTAAAATGAGTACGTTGGGGAAGGGGCAATGTGTAGCCTACATAATTATAGAATCATAGAATCATAGAATCAGAAGAGACCTCAAGGGTCATCTAGTCCAACCCCCTGCCATGCAGGAACCTCCATCACAGTAACCCCAACAGATGGCCATCCAGCCTCTGCTTAAAAACCTCCAAAGAAGGAGACTCCACCACCTTCTTTTGTGAGAGCATATTCCTCTACTGACCAGCTCTAACCATTGTGAAGTTCTTCCTAATGTTCCAGTGGAATCTCTTTTCCTGTAGTTTGAAACCATTGCCCCGAGTCCTAGTCTCTGAAGCCATGGAAAACAAACATTTTTCCTCTTCAATATGACATCCCTTAAAATATGTAAACATAGCTATCATATTTTTTTCTCTTATCCCGCCATCGCTGTCAAATTTATTAATTGTCAAATTTATTAATTGTTGACCATTGGTGCCTTTTTAATTGCTGGGACCTACGCCTTTCGGCGTACTGGGATGCACCAGGATTCTATGTTCTATACCCTTTTATATTGATGCTGTTTATTTTGAGTACTGTATTTTGTTGGTTGTTTGATCGGCGCTTGGTCGCCCGCTGTTTGCCGCTTAGAGTTCTATTTTAGAAGATAAGCGGGATACAAATATAACAAATAAATAAAATAAATAAATCCTCCCTCAACCTTCTTTTAGTAAATGATCCAGAGTGCTTTAAGCCCTATTGGTCGGTATATAAGCAGCACACTTTGCTTTAGCTTTGTTTTGTATGGTTCTGGGGTGTCACTGGCAAACGACTTGTGAGTTAGCTGTTGTGGAGTTTTTTGGGCTGTTTTTCTTCCTGATGTTTCGCTGGACTCTGTGGCAGGCATCTTCCAAGAAATGTGGCACAAAGAGAACTCCTAGTTCCCTGAGCTCCTTGCCCTCTGAAGATGCCGTGCACAGAGTCTTGCGAAATGTCAGGAAGAAAAACTTCCAGAACACGGCCAAACAGCCCGAAAAACTCACAACTATCAGATCCCGACCATGAAAGTCTTCAAGAATACATACTTCTGAGTTATTTGTACCCAGACCTATCTAGCTGTTATAGGTCAGAACTGACTTGGCAGGAAGCACATAAATAATAATGTAATTATTATTATTATTATTATTATTATTATTATTATTATTATTATTATTATTATTATTATTATTATTATTATTATTATTATTATTAAAAATAATAAATGGTGTCTTTTTGCAGTCAGGCAAAGACCTTTCTCTCCAGACAAACTTTTCCTCAATGACTGGTGGTTTAAGAGTGTATCTACATGGACTGCTGTGCGTGGTTGTTTTAAATGTGTTTTAATATTGATCTTAGCAATTATTTTAATATAATAATTGTTTGATTGTCTTTAAGATATTGTATATGCGCTGCTTTGCAGCTTTTAGTTTTAAAGAATGCTTTATATTATGTAAGTCGTCTTAGGTCCTTTGGGGAGAAAGACGGGCTAGAAAAAGAAAGAAAGAAAGAGAAAGAAAGAAAGAATCATCAAGAAGGTGCAAACTCTGCTCTTCTCTTGACACGCCTCTCTCGGTGTAACAGATCTTAAGCACTCAGTCTGCACTACTGACCATTCTTGATGGAAGAAGGTGTTGTGTCCAATAGCAAGGCCGCAATTTAACAAACAACAGGAGTTGCTTTGATCATGGAAGGTTTGACCATAGGAGGCCATGTGGTGCAGCCAGGTCTGGATTTTTTAATCAGTGGGGTAACTGGAGCAACCCCACCAGGGCCCTCAGGTCAAAGACGGCAAAAGTCCAAGGCTGCAACCACTCAACATGTTTTGTTTTTCTTGAGCCATTGAGGTTGCCTTTATGATGAGTCCTGCAGCTGCAGGACTGAGAACTGGGCTCACAGGTGATTATTTATTTATTTATTTATTTATTTATTTATTTATTTATTTATTTATGCATGCAACTTATATGCTGCCCACTACCCAAGGATCTCTGGGCGGCTTACAATCAAAAGAATTAAAACAGTTAAAACATAAAATATCATTAAATAGTTAAAACAACAATAAAAGCATTACACTGAAATTGCCATCATAGGACCCACAATATATAGTGTATCAATTAAAAAACTTCTGGAACAGGAAGGTTTTTACCTGGCTTTGAAATGTCTTCAGTGTTGGCGCCAGGCGGATCTCACTTGGGAGGGCATTCTATAATCTGGGGGCAGCTGCCGAGAAGGCCCTGTACCTGCAAGCCATCCCTTTCACCTCCTTGAGGGATGGCTCTTTCAGGAGGGCCCCCTGGCTGGATCTTAATTGCCGGGTAGGTTCATATGGAAGGAGGGGATCCGTCAGGTATCTACATCCTAAGCCAGTTAGGACTGTTGTCTGCTGTACTTTGTACTTGACCACGCAGAGAGAGGGCTTAAAGCATAATGGGATGCTTTATAAGAACACTTTAATCTTATTATCTTTATTTTATTGTACCATATTTTATTGTATTTTATTGTTATGCATGTGCATTTAATTTCTGCATCATCACTCCTAGAAGAGTTCATTCCTGGGCACACAATGGACCCAATATTTGGAGGGAGACACTCTAAGGCCCCGGGGCCGGAGGGCTCAAACATAACCCCGTTTTTTCCGCAGCTGCTTTTGGACTGTGATCCGGCCCCCAGTGGTGTCTGGGTGGTGGTGGACCGGCCCGCTGGTTGAAAACTTTGAGGACCCCTGCCGTAGCACATGCCACATGGATAAAGGGACAATGCTGGTGTATCTTTTATATCCTTGGATTGGGCCTCAGGTTGAAAGCTATTTTGCAACGTTGCTTCCTCAAAGCTTCTGCCTGGCAGACGTTGAACCCGGGACCTTGTGGGTGTTGCAGATTATGGCCTTTGAGACTTCCTCAGCTCTCTCGCAGCCCAGCTTTTGCACGGGGTTGCTGACGATCCCTTGTGTTGGAATGTTCTGTTCCTGCCTTTTGCCTCTCCAGAGAACAACAGCAGAAGACTGGTGAATAACTAGGCTAGACTTGTTCTGCTGGCTGGGAGACTGCCAGACACTCTTTGCGCAACAAAGCCCTTGCAGGCAATGAGGCCGGCTGGAGAACGTCCAAAGTTGTGGGTGTTGGTTGGGCTGTGGGGAACGGAGGCTGTTTTGAGCAGCAGACTCTCCTGCTGCAGCTTCATATGGAGATCTATCCAGTCTAAATGCAGCAGCAGAGGCACTGGAGGGAAATTCTCGTTTCAAATTGCCTGTCAGTCATGAAGCTTCCTGGGAGACCCTGGGATGGTCCCACTTGGTGTAGATCAGTGGTTCTGAACCTGTGGGTCCCCCCAGATGTTCCTGGTCTGCAACTCCCAGATGCCTCCACCACTCACTGTGCAGGAAGGGATTTCTGGGAGTTGCAGTTCAGGAATATTTGGGGATCACTGGTGCAGATAATGTTGAGAAATCATTTGGAGATGGAAAGTAAAGGAGGCCGGGGAGACCATATATGCTATGTAGAGTTCCTAGGAGTTTTCCCTCTCAAATCTCCATTGTAATATCTCCTTCTCGACAATGACTTTAAGATCAGCACCAAAGCATCCCAGGAGGTTGAAACCATAGAATGATAGAATTGTTTAACTGGGAGGGACCTCAATGGTCATCCAGTCTGCTGCCAGTGCAACCAGTCCGTGGTAAAGCATCCTCAACTGGTGCCCATCCAAGCTCCACTTAAAAGTCTCCAGTGAAGGAGTCCACCACCATCCAAGGCAGTTGATACCAGAGCCGAATGGCTCTCGTTGTGTTTTGGCATTTCCAACACCAGACTTATTCCCTTGAGTAGCAGCTGTCCCCTTTGTCTGATGTTGAATTCAGAAGGATAGACACCCTTATTCCCAAGCAGTGTGACCACTGTAAGACAGCACAATGCAAAGGTCTGGTGTTAACATTCACTGGTCTACATCATAAAGCAGTAAAGCGCCTTGCAGGCAAAGTGAACTCTCTTGCATTCACTTGTATTTTGGGGGAGAAACAGGAAAAAAGAACATTTGAGGGGCATGGAGACATTAAAAAAAGGGCTAGCTACTTCAGCTTCTCCCCATCTATCTGTTCGGAGTGGATTCATCCTTCCCTGTGCCCAGCTCTTTTTCACTGGGGTGGGAATGAGTCTGGAGGTCCTAAATTAACACATTTTGAAGAATATGTATGCCTGCCCTCCTTCCCAGCCAGTTTTCAGAACTGCTCTCTGGAAGGTGTCAGTTTTAGCACTTCTGCTGGAAAAAGGAACGTGAAGCCACATGTTGTCCTTGAAACAGTCGGCGGCCCATTCCAGTAAATGTTCTGGAAACTGTGATTCTGGCAGAAGAGGCTGGCAAAGAGAAGAAGGAGGCAGACCTTTTGAGCCTCCACTGGCCCTGTAAGAATGGTGTGGCATAGAGCGGGTGTTTGAGTCACAACTGAAAGAGTCCAAGCTCAGCTTTTTCTACCCTCTTGTGATTGATAGATGGGGTGTCTGCATTTCCTTTGAAAATGCTGGAGTCAGTTCTGTCCTGCGGCACATGTTGGCAAATGCCATTCTGCAGAAGTGAGGTGGTGCAGGCTTTTCCTAAGAAACCAGCTGGATTCTTAGAAAAAAAAACGCTCAGAACTTAACCACATGCTTAAGAGTGGAGGGTTCCTGGGTTCAGCCTGGAAGACAATCCACCTTCCTTTGCTAGAGATGGTCCAAGGCTTTAACTGTGGATTTCATGAATTCGTCTCTAGATGACCTCTTGAGGTATCTTCCCATTACAGAATTCTGTGAGTTCATGAATTACCAGATATGAAAGAGTGGGAACACTCTTTTACTGGACCACTGAAAATCAACAAAATCAACAAAAATTGCAGGCTTTTGTGGACAAAATTCCACTGCTTCAGGTTTAATGCATGCCCTTTCTTAATGGTGATGGAAAATTATGCACAAAAGTCCAAGAGCTGGTGGTACATGCCTATAAGAGTAGATGTGAGTCCTATCAACGTTGGGTATCAAGCATCTGTGCAGCATGAGTAAAGTGGATAGAGGGACACTCTTTATTTACTAGGGGACATTCAAACTGAGGGTTTTATTTATTTATTTAGTCTGTGGAAGTCCCTGCCCCAGGAGGTGGTGATGGCATCTCGCCTGGATGCCTTCCAAAGGGAATTGGACAGATTCCTGGAGGAAAAGTCTATCACAGGTTACAAACCATGATGGAGATGTATAATCTCCAGGCTTAAAACCCAGGGTACTTCAAGGCCCAGATGCAGCGGAGTGGCATCAGGAGGGGACATCAGTCTCAAACGCTCCCAGATGCATTTGTTGGGAGAATGAGAACAGAACTGGACTAGATGGGCCTTTTGATCCAGCATGTTGTTCTTATGTTCTTATGAATTTTTAACAGTCCTCTATGATGACTGAAGTGCTGCCCCCCATTGTAATTAAAGGTTCTTGGACAGGAAGGGCATCCTTGGACCATATGGATATCTGCAAATCAGAAGAGACAGTGTTGGATCCGATCTATCTATCTATCTATCTATCTATCTATCTATCTACAAACCATGATGGAGATGCGTAATCTCAGGCTTAAAACCAGATGTTCCTGGACTGCAACTCCCAGAAACCCAGATGCACAGTGAGTGGTGGAGGCTTCTGGGAGTTGCAGACAGACATCTATTTTCTTTTTTTCTCTTTTTTATTTTTCAATTTTTATTGGATTTTTAAGGGGGAACAAAGGGAAGGAGTATGGGAGAGAAAAAAAACTGTGAGGGGGGATACAGTTTTTAAGATTTACATTGAGACAAAATAGAAATAGTAATTTAACATATTGCTTTGCCAGATGTTATCACAATACTAATAAATTTGTGGCTTCTGCCATCTTCCCCGAAAGTTCTTATGTTCTTTAGATAACCAGAGAGTTTATCAACAGTACATTCTCTTATCTTTCCCTGAAGATCCTTCTCTGTTGGCGTGATTGTTTAATTACAGTATTCTTGCATCAACAATTACATGATGAAGTACATATCTCTGATCATAGGAAATATTTATATCTACTATATTTATCAAGAATAGTTCTGGTCTAAACAGTATTTTAATTTTCAAAGATCTTTCTAAGAAAAGTTTTACCATGTTCCAATATCTTAGCTTCTTTACAAGTCCACCACATATGATAAAAGGTTCACAGTCATAATTACATTTCCAACATTTAGGTGAACAATTATACATCTTGGATCTATCAAAATGCCATCTATAAAACATCTTATAACAATTTTCCTTTAACGAAATAGATTTGAAGATTTTAACTGTGTTCCACAGAGAGTCCCATTTATTTAAATGAATAGTATAGCCTAAGGCCCATCTTATTATACAGTCCCAATGTATCAATCATTTTTTCATTTAACAATATGCTATAGAATTTGAGTGGTGGAGTCTTCAGAAGAGAGTATTTTATCAAATGAGGTATCAGTAGTCATAAAACCACCCTCTTTGGAAAGCTCTTTGAAGTGTGAATGTATCTAGAATTATTTTCACATGCATTACCATAACTGGACACTAGAGGGCACCAGAAACCATACTGTATTCTTCCCTAGCAAGTATTCATAACTCAGTCTCTGACGCCCTCTTGTGGCCAACTCTAGTAATACATGTGAAAATAGTGTTTCTGGATTATTATATTTTGCCATTCTTAATATTTTCAGACTATGACTAAGTGAAACTGTGGATAGTCGCCCCACAGATGGAGGAGGAGGTCCATACTGTAATTTTTTGCAAATAATGTGTCTAGTTTGTCAAATAGTTATCCTTTTCTAGGGCTGCATAAGAAACATGCATTTCTAAAGTAACATTGTGAACAGTAATGCAATTACTTTATTTGAACAATAAGTTGCATAAAACATTGTAAACAGTAATGCAATTATTTTATTTGAACAATGGGTTGCATATTCTATTTTTAAAACTGACTTCATAGGGTTGTTTTGGGTGCTTTAGTGGCATTTAGATAGAGGTTTTTCCAAAAATTTTGACATCTGTCAAAAGTTAAGTTTAATAAGTAATAAAACAAAAACCAGTGAACTGTTAAAAGTGCTTTGTCCGCACAATTGAAGCATAGTATAAAAAAACTCTGCAGAGTATTAATGGTATTCTTGCTTGTATGTGCCAGTGGTTGAAAATAATATTCACATAGCTTTGGTAGGATAAACTAAAATTGTACTTGACATAGACTAGTCTGTTTGACAGATCCACAATTGTTTCATAACATATTCTTATCAGACATAGTAACAAACAAACAGGCTAGTAAGAGACAGCAGCCAACAGCCTGCTTCTGACTTTTTTCTACTAACAGCTATTTCTAACAGAATAATAGCTGTCATTTCCTTTTTTTTTATCTGTTTGGCAATTACTGGTATCTCCCTTAACATCTATTGTCTAACACCAGACACAATCTGATTGGTTACATAAATTCCAATATATAAATTATGCATGTCTAACATACATATATCCTGGGTTGCATTTATATAATCCAACATGAAGAACACCAGTTACTCACGTATTAAAAATAGCAATGAGTAACAATATTGAATTACTCTTGAATACTGCAATGAGAAACAGGAAAAAAATCTTTGAAAAAGTGACTGGTCCAAGTTCTTTGATGGAGTAGTAGGTTGATAGTGCAAGGCTGTTTCATGTGTTCCTTGCGAAATGGACAGCATTGATAGATGCTCTCACCTAAATGATCCAACCTCCCAACTTGTGTTTTTGTTTTCTCTTTATCATATTCATTAGTCCCCTATTGAAATTTCTTATCTAGAATTTTGGTGAGTGATGTTGACCAAGGGTCTAGAATGAGGGTCTTGGGTTCCTAAGTTGCTGCTTTCATGATATACAATTTCTCTCTTGTTCCTTCACTTGCATAATTCTCTTTTGGACCCCTCTGCTCATGAGATGCAGCCCACAACAACACAGGGAAGAGATGCTGGAGATCAGCCTACAAAATAATAATAATAATAACCCACCCCAGTCCAATGTTTTGATACTCACACCTGTCTTCTTGAACTACAGTGTTACCTTGTATAAAAGAATTAATTCATTCCAAATGAAATTATGTTAAGCAAATTTTCCTTTATACAAATTTCCCACAGGAATGCATTGAAAACAGAGTAATCCCTAATCACGACTTTTTAAAATGTTGTACGGATTTGCCACATAGGCGATTCTGTTAAGCAAATTTCCCCTTTCTCCAGAATTTTTTATGTTGTACAGGTTTTATGTTATACAAACTGTTATACGAGGGTCCACTGTACCTCTTTTACAAGTAGCAGAGTAGCCTAAAACATGTAGGGGAGGAAATTCAGTTTCACCGGCTTCTAGAAGGCAATCACTTACCACTTTTGGAGTGATATCAAGCTGCCACTTCCGGTTTTAAATTCCAATTTGTCAAAAACCTAGGAAATTATGATCCTCTCCTTTTCCAGTATCCTGAATGTTGTTGACGCAGATGGCTCCAGGACTGAGGTTTCTTAACCATCATCCTCTTTCCCCTCCCTGGCATGCACAGAATAGCTGTTCTGTTCAGAGGCTTCATGATTTTGACCGGCTAGCAAAATCCATCCAGTGTGATGAAAGTTCTCAGCTGCTCTAATTTATTTGCTCATCTGTCACAGACACTTCCAGGAAGGATTTTCTGCCATGCATTCATTCAGTGAAGTGGTATTTTTTTTCCTTGCAATGCTGGGAAACATCTCTGCGTCCCAATTTATATGAAAAGTCAAGCATTCTTTCTGTGAGGTGGTACTCCCTGGGAGACACGGAATACAGATTGGCCACTCTGTGGTCACTGTAAAGACCACGGGATGTCTTTAGGCACGTTTTCCCCACCTTGTACTCTCCAAACGTGGTTCATGACTGCTCCCATCAGCCCCAGGCAGCAGGGCCAATGATCAAGGATGATGGGCATTGTTGTCTGAAAAGGCACAGGAGTGGGAATCACCTGCCGTGGTTATGTGAGACTTCTCCTGCTTCTCGGCAGCAAATTCATTTCCTTGTTTTTCCTTGTTTGACCTTCTCTTCTCTGCCTCATTGCCTGTCTGGACCTATTTTTAGCTTCCCTGCCTTATGTTGGCTCCTAGCTCATCCAGCTCTTCATTTGCTTCCCCACCACCACCCCAAAGTTGATATGGCTATGATTTATTTTCTCCATCAACTCTTCTTTCTATCAGCAATGACCTCTACCGCACGACCAAAAAATGTGGTTGATATTACTGGTAAACTGCGGTTCTTCTCCGCTACAGGTCCCATGATAAAAGAGTTGCATTTTCTGTCCCCACGACAGCGGTTAAATGAACTGCATTTTATGCGCCCCCATTACCAAAAAGCGCATCAAACGGTTTTATATCCTCTCTCATGCATCGCCGCCATTTTATGGTGAACTGTGTGGTCGAGCCAGGGCGAATCGTCCTGCGCCAGCAAGCTGCCACTTCCGCCTCGTGAGATGGAAGGGCTTTGCTCCCCCTCCTTGCCTTAGTTCATTGACCTGAGAGTGTTTGGGACTGCAGTGGCGCTCATTTTGGGGCACTAGACGCATGGCTGCAGGTGGCTTGCTGGGCAGCTGGGCTCCCCCTCTCCCCAAACACATTAGCCACCAGGCGTGATCACTGGGAGTGGTCATTCTCGGGGGTGACCTGCTGATGCTTGCCACACCGCCGCTGGCATCTCACTCTGCATCTAGGGGATTCCTTTCCGACATCAAAAGAAAGATGAAAAGAGATAAAAAGATAAAAAGAGATTTTAAAAAGGAGGCAGAATGGGAGCCAAAGGAACAAGACGTGGTGCAGTGGTTAAATGCCTGTACTGCAGGTAAAACTGTGCTCACGACCTGGGGCTCAATCCCAGGTAGCAGGCTCAAGGTTCACTCAGCCTTCCATCCTTCCGAGGTCAGTAAAATGAGTACCCAGCTTGCTGGGGGAGCAATGTGTAGCCTGCACACTGTAATTAAAATTGTAAACCGTGCAGAGACTACTTGAACTGGTATGGGGCGGTATATAAGCAGAACACTTTTTTGCTTTGCTTTTTCTTCTTGACCCCATAATCATTTGCTTCGGCTTCTGTTCCCCATTTGATGTGGCTCAAATAATTACTACCCCCAGAGCCTAGAAGAGGAAAATGCAATGGGTCACACTTCTGGGGACGTGGTCGAGGCTTTTTTTTTTTTTTTAAAGCCAGCTCCTGGTGGGGACAAGATTTTTGAGGCGGTTTTTCAAGAAATAAAAAGCAGTTTTTAAGGGTCGTGGAATAGAGGTCTCACTCTGTCTTTCGTCTTCTCTCCCCCCACACACACACAGACACACCGCTTCTTTTAATCTCTTTATGGCCTCTTTGTTCTCTGCTTCAGATTGCTTTTTTCCTCTTCTATCTGGTGACCGTCTTCTCTTTTTCATCCTTCTGTTTCTTTTTCCACTCCCTTGGCCTTCTTGAGTGCCTGGAGCTGTTATTCTGTGATGGGTGGAATGTTTGGCTTGCAGAAAGTCTGATATTCCGTCCTGGGCATCTCCAGGTGAAATTTTGCCAAGCCAGCATTGACAAAAGTAAGCTAAATGGGCCAGGGGCTTCATTTTCAATATACTGTAAGGGTGGCTCCCCACCATTTTGTCTTCTAACTTTCAGTTGACGTTGGGTCTTTTTTCTTCACAACTCCTGCTTTAGACAGGAAATGCCTTCTTGTAGTGCTCTCTCTCTCTCTCTCTCTCTCTCTCTCTCTCTCTCTCTCTCTCTCTCTCTCTCTCTCTCTCTCTCTCTCACACACACACACACACACACACACACACACACACACACACACACACACACACACTCTCGCAGAGTCTCCCTGCCTCCTACTATTTTGTGTGTCTTTTGCAGTTCACCTCTGGCATTTTCCTAACAGGCACTGTCTGCATTCCAGCCCATGTGCCTCTGAGCCAGGTTGGTTTAAGACTGGCTCTTGGTTCACGAGCCGCCTCCTGTCCTGCGTGACATTACCCGCTTCCATTTGAAAAGGGCAAAACTTCAGTCGGGCAGCCAGAAAACACAGCTTGCCTATGGCTTATCTTTGTATTTCTTGTCTGTTGCCATGACTGTTGTGAGCTGTGTGGGCACACACACACACACACACACACACACACACACACACACACACACACACACACACACACACACACACACACACACACACACACACACACTTT
Organism: Phrynocephalus forsythii; assembly: GCA_029282475.1. NCBI lineage: Eukaryota > Metazoa > Chordata > Lepidosauria > Squamata > Agamidae > Phrynocephalus > Phrynocephalus forsythii. The sequence goes on along the minus strand of JAPFRF010000001.1, from coordinate 200,124,094 downwards.
GATGAACTTACCTTCAGCCTCTTCCCTCCTGACATGCTGTAATTTTTGTGATGCATCGGCTATCAAATTGCTCCTAGATTTAACCTTTCTCTGCCTGTTTACCTGTTTAAGGCACCACGGAGGCACTGATATTTTGGCTTTATAAAAGAAATTACTTTTATCTATGGGAATAACGCACTTTCTGTCAGCTGCGAAGAGAACTCCCAAGGCACTGGCAAATGCCCAGAGGGTTTTTTTAAAAATAATAATAATAAAAATGACTGGGTATTACTAATAAAATGCTGATCTGGGCCAACACTATTTTTGCTTCTTTAAAATATATAATAAGGAGAGTAAAGTCTGATGTGTAGGTTGGTCAGCCCTGAATCTTTTACAGAGTTCCACTGTAGATTTTGCGTGCAATAGGTTTATGTAAAGTACTTTTTTCTATACCTACATCTTCTTTTCTTCCCTCATTAATTCTTATGCTTCAAGTTCCATTGTCTTTTCTCAATTTTAAATCTCTTTAAATCTCCTCTTTCTATTCCTTTCTTCTTCTTCTGTATAGGACAACCATCACCCACAGCCATTATACAAGCTGTAGGTTAACACATCTAACACTTTAAAAATATTGTTTTGATCTGTAGAAGCCAGCATCTGCCAATCAACTTTGCTGGGGGATTTTGTGGAATCATACAATAAGAGAGTTGGAAGCAGCCTGTAGGGTAATTATATTCAGTGCAGGAAGCCAGTTTAAAGTACAGTGGTACCTTGTTGTATAAAGTAATTAATTCGTTCCAAATGAAATTATGTTAAGCAAATTTTCCTTTATACAAATTCCCATAGGAATGCATTGAAAATGGAGTAATCCCATTTTTATGTTGTACAGATTTTCCCCATAGGCGATTATGTTAAGCAAATTTCCCCATCTCCGAAACTTTTTATGTTGTACAAATTTTATGTTATACAAGATGTTTGTTATACAAGGGTCCACTGTATATCTTACATCTGTCTGACTTTATCTTAAATGCCTCCAGGGATGGCACACTCAGTGCTTCCTGAAGTAATTGATTCCATTGTCATATTCCTTGAATAGTTAGGAACTTTCCCCTGGTATTCAGTCTGTATCTGGCTTGAACATGAGTCAGACTCAGCAGTGTGACACAGTGTCCAAGAAAGCCAATGCGATTCTTGGTTGCATCAACAGAAGCATAGTGTCTCTAGATCAAGGGAAGTGATAGTACCACTATTCTACTCTGGTCAGACCCCACCCGTGTCCAGTTCTGTGCACCTCAATGTAAAAATGATGTTGACAACCTCCAATGGGTCCAGAGGAGGGTGACCAGGATGGTTGAAGGTCTGGAAGAAATATCTTACGAGGAGCGACTTAGGGAACTGGGAATGTTTAGTCTTTCAAAAAGAAGGCTGAGTTGTTTAAATATTTGAAAGGATGTCATATTGAAGAGGGAACAGTTTTGTTTTCCATGGCTTCAGAGACTAGAACTCAAAGCAATGGCTTCAAACTACAGGAAGAGATTCCATTTGAACATTAGGAAGATCTTTCTGACGGTTAGAGCTGTCCAGCAGTGGAATATGCTTCCACAAAGGAGGGTGGTCTGGAGGTTTTTAAGCAAAGGCTGGATGGCCATTTGTCAGGGATACTTTGATGGGGGGGGGTCCTGCATGGCAGGGGTTGGGAATGGATGGCCCTTGAGGTCTCTTCCAGCTCTTATGATTCTATGAGTCCTGCATTCAGGGATGACCGAGAACATATTTGTCCCCCTCCTTTGTATGACAGCCTTTCAAGTACAGTGTTTGAAAAGTGCTTTCATATCTTCCTTCAGTCTTGTTTTCTCAAGGCTAAACATGCCCAGATCTTTCAGCTTCTCCTATTGGTTTCCAGTTGTCAGGAGTATCAGCTTTTGTGGCTTGCAGTCAAAGATGACGCATCACAATCTATCACTATATGAGAAGGCAGAGACCGGCTTTCCAGAAATTTTGCAATCCTGTGGTTTCCAGTGGGTTTTTCTGTTTGCTTTGGTACAGATTTCAGTCCAGTTAAGCAAATGTTGCTTGCTCTTCCAGAAATATTTGAGCTGATGCAACACAATGATAGGTAAATAAATCTTAGGCATATGTTTCTGCTGGTAGAGTTCACAAGGAACTTTCATTGGATGCTGTCACTGCAATACGGCTGTGATTGCCCATGATTTTCAACAAGGATGAAACACAAGAGACAACAGGTCTAATTAGAGCCATTAACCATAAGACTAGACTAGTCTTCCAGATATTTTGGACTACAGCTCCCTGCCCACTTCCTAACCATTGACCATCCTGGTTAAGAACATAAGAACATAAGAACATAAGAAGAGCCATGCTGGATCAGGCCAAAGGCCCATCTAGTCCAGCTTCCTGTATCTCACAGCGGCCCCACCAGATGCGTTTGGGAGCGCATGAGACTAGATATCTGTCTCCTGATACCACTCCCCTGCATCTGGCCCTTGAACTACCCTGGTTTAAAGCCTAGAGATTAATATCTCCATCAAGAATGGAGGAATCTGTCTTTTGAAGGCATCCAAGATGCCATCACCACATCCTTGGCAGGGAGAGACACGCGCTGGGTGAAAAAATATTTTCTTTTGTCAGTTCTTACTCTCCCAGCACTCAATTTGAGTGTATGTTCCCTAGTTCTGGTATTTTGAGAGAGGGAGAAGAGGATGATGGGAATTGAACACCACAAGAATGGAGGAAGTCTGGTAAAGAGTTGATCAGAAACTCAACATGTAGTTCTAGCCAGCCAACTACCTCTACTTTTGGGGCCTTTCTAGAAACGGGTCTTCTCACAAATGCTTCCTTTGTATATGGAAGTTTCATAATGATCATAGCTATGAATGGCCATCAAGAGATGTGTGCAAAACAAAACAAAACAATAAATGGAAAGATAAAAGAAAACCAAAAGTATTATGTGAAATCTTTAATACGAACAGATATATCTGGTTCTTCAAGGATTATAATCTGTAAAATCTCACACTGAAATTAATCTGTTAAGGGACTAATCTACAGAAATTATGTCGTGGGCAAGGGAAACTGTCCTACAATAGGGGTCATTCCAACGACCTTGTGCAGTTCAGTCTGTGGATGCTGCCACAGCAACCAAAGTGTAATAAATGGAGAAAGCTTTTGTAAAAACATGGCCAGACACAAAGTGCAACCCTTCCTCTTATATATTCTTTCTTTCTTTTTTTCTTTCTTTCTTTCTTTCTTTCTTACTTACTTACTTACATATGAATGAATGAATGAATGAATGAATGAATGAATGAATGAATCAGTCTTCTTCCTAGCATTTTCTCGCAGGTGCAGGGTCCACAAAATAGTGGACCCCCACACCTATAAGAAAACTCTAGGGAGAGGATTGATTGATTGATTGATTGATTGATTGATTGATTGATTGATTGATTGATACATACATACATACATACATACATACATACATACATACATACATACATACATACATACATACATACATACATACATACATACATACATACTGCACTATTTAGTGGCCTCGACACTACTATAGGCTGTTTCTGTTAATATAATCAACACCCCCCAAAAACTCCAGATCCCACCTATTTTTATTTTTATGGGGGGTGGGGTGGGATTCTCTTCTGTTGTCCTTTCCCCACCTCTATTTATTTATTTATTTATTTATTTATTTATTTATTTATTTATTTATTTATTTATTTATTAGGCTTGTATACCGCCCGTCTTCCTGAAGGAGGTCTGGGCTGTTCACAACATAGGATACAACAACAATAATAAATGAGTCAATATAAAAACAGTTAATCAACAATAAAACCAAACAATCAGAGGAAGCAGATGGCGGGAGAAGAGAAAAAAAAATCAGCCACCAAATGCCTCTTGGAAAAGCCAGGTTTTTAAAGCTTTCCGAAAGGCTTGCAGGGACTGTGCAAGGCGCACATCGCTGGGGAGTTGGTTCCAGAGAGCAGGGCCGGCCACAGAGAAAGCCCGGGAACGGGTAGATGTTTTCCGGGCCTCTCTGGGCATGGCTACCCACAGCGTGTGCACCGGTGACAACCATGTTGGTCGAGCCAATGTTGACCGCTGGGCGATCCGCTCCACCAGGTAGTCAGGTCCCAGGCCATGGAGGGTTTTATAAATTAAAACCAAGACCTTGAATCTGATTTGGGACGCAACAGGCAAGCAATGCAGACGGGCCAAGACTGGGGTGATATGGTCAAAGCGGCGCACACCCGCCACCAGTCTGGCCACCGCATTCTGTACCCGCTGCAGCTGCCGAAGGAGAGTCAAGGGCAGCCCCATGTAGAGTGCGTTGCAATAGTCTAGTCTTGAGATCACCAGCGCTTGCACCACTGTCCTGAGGGAGTCCTCATCTAGATAGGGACGAATCTGGGCTATCTGTCGAAGATGGAAAAAGGCAGCCCTGGACACAGCAGCCACCTGGGCCTCCATAGAGAGTGCTGGGTCCAGGACTACGCCCAGATTCCGGACACTGTCCGATGGCCGGAGAGAAACACCCTCCAAAGTTGGAAAAGGGCCTCCATAGCCAGATGGGGAAGTCCCAAAGAACATAAATGCGGTCTTCTCAGGGTTGAGCCTGAGCCTGTTGGCCCTGGTCTACTCCATAACCGCGTCCAGGCACTGGTCGAGGGTCCGGACAGCCTCATCTGCAGAGGTAGAAAAGGAGAGATAGAGCTGCGTGTCATCAGCGTACTGATGACAGCAGACTCCATATCTCCTTATGACCTCTGCCAGCGGCCTCATATAGATGTTGAACAGCATGGGGGAGAGGGACGACCCCTGTGGAACCCCACAAGGAAGTATCCATGGGGCCGACAACTCTCCTCCATGCTGTACCTGCTGGGGACAGCCTTCCAGGAAGGACCGGAACCAACTGAGAACAGTGCCTCCGATCCCAATCCCAGAGAGCTGACCCAGCAGGATACTGTGGTCGATGGTATCAAAGGCCGCTGACAAATCCAGAAGGACCAACAAGGTAGAGTTTTCCCTGTCGGCCCCCCGGAGGAGGTCATCTTGCAGAGCGACCAAGACTGTCTCGGTCCCCCGGCCAGGCCTGAACCTGGATTGGAATGGATCAAGGACCCGTTCACCCTCCAAGAACGATTGAAGCCGGACTGCAGCCACCCTCTCGATTACCTTGCCCATAAAGGGAACATTGGCAATCGGGCGATAGTTGGCCAATTTGCCCGACGCCATGCCTGGTTTTTTCAGATGTTTGTTTACCACGAACAAGGGTGCCTTTTTTACAGGTCAGTTCTGTTCCTTTTTCCTTCCTCTGGAGGGGAAGGAGCATAGCTAGCTGGGGAGGAGGATGTGGGTGGCAGCAGGAAGGGTGAGAAAGGTCAGGGTGACTGGCAGACAAGGACGTCCAGGGCTGCAGCTTGGCAGTGGAGAAAAAAGAGAGAGAAAGAGAGAGGGAGAGGGAGAGGAGCAAGTTTAGAGGAGGGCAACAAGGATTATCAGGGGACTGGAAACCAAGCCCTAGAACAGTGGTTCTCAACCTTCCTAATGCTGCAACCCTTTAATGCAGTTCCTCATGTTGTGGTGACCCCCTTGCCCTGCTTGGAAGAGGCCACAAGCCCCCTTTGGCAGGCCACTGTCCCAAGTGCCATAGAGAACTTCCTTCTACAGGCACCCTCTGCCAATCACAGCCTCCAGTGCCATTGAGTGACATCCCCTCCAACCTATCAAGCTGTAACTCACTCTTTTTCCTTCCCTTCCTCCCCCTCCTCCTCCAGACCCAAGCCGTTTGTGCCTTTTTCTTCACTGGCTCATGGCGACCCCTGAGAAATGGTCAACCGACGCCCAAAGGGGTCCCAACCCCCAGGTTGGGTACCACTGCCCTAGAAGGAAAGACTGAACGAAATGGGGATGTTTAGCCTTGAGGAAAAGAAGATAGAGGGGAGATAAGATAATACTTTTCAAAAACTTGAAAGGCTTTCCTACAGAGGAGGGGTAGGATCTGTTCTCAATCATCTCAGAGTGCAGGACATGCAACAATGGGCTCAAGTTAAGAGAACCCAACTTTCAGCTCAGTATCAGGAAAAAACTTCCTAACTGTTAGAGAAGTATGACAATGGAACCAAACACTGGAGGCATTCAAGAGGAACGTGGACAACCTATTCCAGCATGGAGCAGAGGCTTTGACTTGATGGCCTTATAAGCCCCTTCCAACTTCACTATTCTATGATTAGAATGTATCAGTGTGAGGTGATTTTACATACATTGAGTTAAGTGAAGGGGATGAATCAGTGAAACTCAGGTGAATACAAAAGATCCATGTTCCTCTCATTCATTCCAGAGACTCTCTTATGAATAGCAGTGGGCGAACCCAGGAAGCCTGTAAGAGCCTCTTCCCAAATTCTGTCCTGCATACACAATTTTTAAAAGGAAATAGATTTTTTTCCAGCTGACTGCAGCCGAAACTAAGGCGGTTACTTCACGTCCATTTTATCTCTGTTAGAGTTTGCGCTTAGGAGCGGTGCAAAAAAAAAAATGTTACTTCACATCCATCGGGACACTACTGAAATCTGTCTCGACCACGCTCCTGGAATGGGTGCTAAGCGTGACAATTCTGTACCTGGTGCTGGGATAGGGTTTTCCCTTGTCACTCTTTGTTCCCGCTTTCTGTTCTGAGACAAGACACCGTGTAGTAACCACTATCACACAACAAAACATTTGTTTCTCTCAGAAAACTGTGTCCATTTTTTTTTACTTTTCAGAAGTGAAATATCAAAAAAGAATTTTTAAGCCAAATAAAAGGGGGAAAGGAGGCTAGTCAAATTCAGTGTTTGTCGCGGTACAAGACCGTGAGGTAACACTTGTCATGAGACAAGTTATCACGACCATGGGAACACTGAAACAGGGACACGGAACAAAACTAGTCGCGTAACAAAGAACGACGTGAAGTAACCGCCTAAGCATCCAGAGAAGTGAACTGAACCCATGAATCCCACATGTTTCCTTATATTAAATACTGGCTTTAGTTTTTCTGCTTCATGTTGTTACTCTTTTTATTACTCCAGCTGAAACAGACTAATTCAGTTAACTCTCTGAAAACCACTTGAAGACATTAAGGCATCTTTTTTAAAAAATCATGCTTGTTTCCAGAATCAACGTGTATCCTGCATAATTAACATATACGCTGCTTAGAGAGTGCTTTAAGCGCTATGGGGTGGTATGCAAGCAAGGCCTTTTGCCTTTTGCACACTGTTGAGAGGGGGAAAGGAACTTTGTCAGTTTTTTGAAAGTAAATTGGTTGTCATATTTAAACTCTATCAGGCTCTGGTTGTGGGCTGTAATGAGAAGTTGTTGTTCTGCTCTGCTCAGCCATTCCCCCGTTCCCTCAGGGAAAAATGTGCACTTTGGAAGTTTCTAGCAAAATCCCAGGAATTGAAGGGAGGCAGGAAACAGGCAGCAAATCCCATTTCACAAACCACAGACGCTGAAAATTTCAGTCCAGGATGCTAAATGAGGCAGGTCGATCCTTTCTGGGATAATGTGTCCTGCTGTCATCAAGGCTCTTTTGATGAGTAATTTGCCTGCTAACTTTGGACCCCACAAACCTTACAAATTCTGCACCAGAGGAGAAAATTGCTCAGCTGCCATGAGGAAGCCAAGTCACCCAATGAAAAGCCAGAAGAAAAAATAATACTCTTTGATGTTACAAAGCAGAGTGGTTAACGTTCCATTCCCCCCTAATAAAGTTATCTAACGAAGTATCAAACAAAACAAAGGCCCTAGCGATGTCCTGTTTCTGGAATTCCTTTACAATGGAGCAATGGATGAGTGATTTTGCCCTTGTTGGACCACAGTGTTTATGAGCTATTTGACATGTGGTTTCTAGAAGACAACATGGAATACAAAACTCAGTCTTCGACAACACCAGTGTCTTACTGAGGAGCCACAGGGTGCAGCAGTTAATCTGTAGATTGCAACTGCTGCTCTGCTTGCGACCCGAATTCGATCCCTCAGGTAGCCAGCTCAAGGTTGGCTCAGCCTTCCATCCATCCAACGTTGTTAAATTGAAGGTCATAGGAGTGGGCGTTCCCACTGTTCAAAACATCATGCCCATCTTAATAAGTAACCAGAACGTTACTCGTAGTCACACACCAACTCTTGTTGGAGAATGAAACAATTGGTCACATGGGAAGGCAATTTGGATTGCTCAGCCTGATCCAGGAGGGTTCTTCTAATATTCTGGTGGAAAAGACAAGTAATGAAGAGACAGACTGGATGGAAGTTTATCATCATTCAGTTGTGGGAAGAATGGAAACCCAACTGTTAATATTTGTATAAGTAAGCCTTCTGATCTGCATTTGTACCAGGGCTTATGTAGAAGCCTTCAAATTGTGAACCTCTGGGCAGTGTCTGGAAAAGTTACTTATTTGGACTATAGCACATCATCACAATGAATTTGGACTGTATTGTTGTGAGTGATTATTTTTACTAAAATTTGGAAATGTTCCTTTCCCCCCCCCATGTCTGGACTACATTTCCCATAATCCCTATGTCACCATGCCATAGAGATTCTGGGAGCTGTAGTCAAAATATCCTTCTTAGGCTCAGGTTCATAATGTAATGGCAGTGATTATGACATAACGAAAGCAATGGCTGCCTTTCACTTTCTGTGGTACATGTTTATAGCAGGGAAAAGTATTTACTTATTTAAACCCTGCCTTGTGGTGTAGTGGTTAAATGCCTGTACTGCAGGTAAAACTGTGCTCACGACCTGGGGTTCAATCCCAGGTAGCAGGCTCAAGGTTCACTCGGCCTTCCATCCTCCCGAAGTTGATAAAATGAGTACCCAGCTTGCTGGGGGAGGGGGCAATGTGTAGCCTAAATACTGTAATTAAACTGTTAAACTGCCCAGAGATTACTTGAAGTGGTATGGGGCGGTATGTAAGCAGAACACTGCTTTTGCTTTTGCTTTTTCCATAAAAAGACACATTTTTTATCATCCAGGCTTGCTGAAGTGAATTTGTACTGAGAGTAACTTGGTAAGCTCTACTCTCAACTCCTCCACCTTCATGGCAATGGAACCTGCAGGGACCATCTTCATCTCATTAACTTGCATCCTTGGAAGTTGAGTCATGGCTACTGGACTTCTTTTTTCTTGAGAGATAGAAATGTTTCGCTGCTCATCCAAACAGCTTCATCAGTCTGAATATAGGGTACTCAAGAGGTCAAAGCTGACTATAAGATGGAGGATTTGCACTAGCTGTATTCAGACTGATGAAGCTGTTTGGATGAGCAGCGAAACGTTTCTATCTCTCAAGAAAAAAGAAGTTCAGTAGCCATGACTCAGCTTCCAGATAAACTCACCTGGATGACTGAGAATTTCCACAGACAACTTGCATCCTTTTTTGGTCTCTTTCTGCTTTGGTTTTACCAAGTTGTCGGTTTGCTGTTACAGGGACCTGAAGCTGGATAACGTCTTACTGGACCACGAAGGTCACTGCAAGCTGGCTGACTTTGGAATGTGTAAAGAAGGCATCCGTGATGGGAATATGACGGCCACATTCTGCGGGACCCCGGACTATATTGCGCCAGAGGTATGAGAATGGGTAAAAAGAAAAGTGGACTATATTGCCCCAGAGCATGAGAAAATTGGTTAAAAGTAGGGATGGGCATTTCATTTCGGAACCAGTAGGTTACGAAATGAACCAGCTGAGCCCAGGTGGTGCTCGCAACCGTCTGATACACGCGGAACCAATTGCTTTACCTTTCTCTGGGCTCACACGGGGTTAAAATGTAATCAGGAAGCAGGCTGCAACATCATCTTTCCTCCTTCGTGGGTGCTGGCCAATCACAGGGAGGCGGGATGATGCCTGTCCCTGCACAGCTCCTGATTAGCCAGCATCACAGGAGGAAAGATAAGGTGGCAGTGTGCTTCCTCATTGCAGCTCAGCTGTGTGCCGGCAGAGAGAAAGGTAAAACAATTGGCTCCGTGTGTATCAGACAGTTTTGAGCACCACCTGGGCTCGTATGGTTTGTTTCATAATCTACTGGTTCCGAAATGAAATGCCCATCCCTAGTTAAAAGTAAAGTGATATAGCACCACATAATGCTTAAAACACTCTCTGCTCTTTACACGTAATGACAAGTAATTATACATTGCCTCCCCACTCCCCCAGGGTACTCATTTTACTGTCCTCAGAAGGATGGAAGGCTGAGTGAACCTTGAGCCTGCTACCTGGGATTGAACTTAGCTCCAGCACAGCATTTTAACCATTTCAGTACAAGGTCATTACTGGGGCTTGGCTTACTCCCACAGATATGGACTCACTCCTTTCACCTTTGGTTTTTCTTTTCATTCTTGCTAATCCCACCATGGTTGCATTGCAGATTCTGCAGGAGATGCTCTACGGTCCGGATGTTGACTGGTGGGCAATGGGAGTCCTCCTCTACGAGATGCTCTGTGGCCATGCCCCCTTTGAGGCAGAAAACGAGGATGACCTTTTTGAAGCCATCCTCAAAGACGAAATAGCCTATCCCACTTGGCTCCAGGAAGATGCAGTGGCAATCCTGAAAGCTGTACGTATGGGCTTGACATAGGACCTTTTAAAAATTGATTCCCCTTCCCTTTAGCATATCTGTATTGTTAAAAAATAATATTTAATTGTGGTGAATGTAAGATGATTTTTGAAAAAGAAATATCTTTCTCCCTTGAATTGCATGGGTTTGAGAAGCATGTTTTTGTTCATAATGTATTACCTTGGTCTGCAAGTGTTTTGCAAGACCAGCAACCATTTCTGATCCAGTTTGCCTTGATCAATGAGCAAATTCTTGCATTGTGAGCACTGTAGCAGGTCACATGATCACAAGTGAGCCAATGGTGGCTCTCTTTCTTCCCCCCTGCTGTATTGTGGGTGATTGTCTGGAAATTCCCTCTCAGGCAAGCTTCAAATGCAGAGAGAGAAGAATGGAAGTCTCCCTTGCACCAACCACGAAGGTTTTCAAAGGGGAGTGGAGGTTAAGGTTTTATTTTTCTTTATATTTATATTTTTATTTAATTTGTTTCCAACATCCTTTCTTTTTCTAACCATTTCTAGTCATTGTGCAGCTAGTCAAGTGTGTATAGGGCTACAAATTGTGCTTTATGATTGTCACGTTAAAAACACGGAGTAAAATCCAGTTATTAGTCCCAAGCAGAGCAGATTCCGCAGCCAGGTACCTAAATCATGTGGATGTGGACTTCTACCCTACTTCTTTTGTGAGTTTGGACATTATCTATCAACTCATGGGCTCTGAGTTATCCGTGATGGATCAGGAAAGAGGTCTTGGTGTTTTGGTGGACAGCTCCATGAAGGTGTCTCCCCAATGTGTGGCAGTGGTGAAGAAGGCCAATTCCATGCTAGGGATTATCAAAAAGGAGATTGAAAATAAAACAGCCAACATTATAATTAGAGATGGGCAGTTGGGCACAAAACAGAAAAATGGCGTTTCGGTTTTTCGTTTGTCGTTGAGAGGTCTGTTTCAGTTCATTTCCGTTTGTCGGGAATTTTTTGAAAAATTTCATTACCGTTTTTCGTTTTTTCGTTTGTCGTTTCTACGCACTTTTTGCGCGATTTTTAAAGCATTTCCGTGCGCAGGCATCCTCCAACGCCCCAGACCAGAGGGAAAACACTAAAAAAATGGATGCTGGCAGAGACACAGTATAGACTAGGTATGCAGGGAGGCTGCAAAGGCAGCGGTGGGCGTTGCCCAGGGTGTAAGGCAGCCGCAGAGTGACTGCACTGCAGGGCAGCGGAGGGTACTCACCAAGAGGTACGCAGCACACACGCACACAGGGAGGCTGCAGGACCGAAGCTAGAGTTGCAGAGACAGCAATCCCACCCTAACTCCCACCAGAGACTGCATGGAGGACGGGGGCTGCCAGAGCTTTTTATGCCCTCTGTGGCTGCCAGACCTGCCCGCCCAGTCTGCAACCTGGGCATGCTATTGGTTGAACATGATCCCATCACATGGCTTGCCTCCATTTTGTGGCTGGTGGTGACATCCATTTTAAAGGGAAAATAAAAATACATCGCGATGGGAGAAGACAAAAACAAACGTTTTAAGGACCCCCCCCGGTAGGTATTATCAGACAATATAAATAATTATCGCTGTGTTTTTACGGATGTCCAGGGCGTTTTTTAACATTTAAAACAGCTCATTTCATTGTGTGTCGCCATTAACGGAAACGAAACGCAACGACCACAGTTTTCGTGGTTCTGTTCATTTCATTGCATTTTCATCAGAATTTTCGTTTGTCGTTTCGTTACATAACGGAAACGACAAACGGTAACGGAAACGAAAAAATGTTCATTCTGTGCCCATCTCTAATTATAATGCCATTATACAAGACAATAGTAAGGCCGCACCTGGAGTATTGTGTACAATTCTTGTCACCGCATCTCAAGAAAGACATAGTGGAACTGGAAAAGGTGCAGAAGAGAGTGATTAAAATGATTACTGGGCTGGGGTACCTCCCTTATGAGGAAAGGCTAAAACATTTGGGGCTCTTTAGTCTGGAAAAAGGCGCCTGAGGGGGGATATGATTGAGACATACAAAATAATGCAGGGCATGAGTAAAGTGGATGGAGGGAAGCTCTTCTCCCTCTCACAAAATACCAGAACTAGGGGACATCCACTCAAATTGTGGGCTGGGAGAGTAAGAACAGACAAAAGAAAATATTTTTTCACCCAGCGCGTTGTTAGTCTATGGAACTCCCTGGCACAGGATGTGGTGATGGCATCTGGCCTGGATGCCTTCAAAAGGGGATTGGACAGATTCCTGGAGGAAAAGTCCATCACAGGTTACAAACCATGATGGATATGTGTAATCTCCAGGCTTAAAACCAGGGTACTTCAAGGGCCAGATGCAGAGGAGTGGTATCAGGAGACAGAGATCTAGTCTCATGCGCTCCCAAACACATCTGGTGGGGCCACTGTGAGATACAGGAAGCTGGACTAGATGGGCCTTTGGCCTGATCCAGCATAGCTCTTTTTATGTTCTTATGTTCTTATGTTCTTATTTTGTTTGTACAGAATGTGGTCTGTGGGGCCCCAGAACAAATCATCTGCATATCCATTATTTCTTATGGGGAAATTTGCTTTGATATAAGAGTGCTTTGGTTTACAAGCATGTTTCCAGAAATGATTTTTGCTTGTAAACCAAGGCATTATTATTGTACATTGATTTTTAAAAAGCAAGCAGGCAAACAAACAAACACTGTGTCTCTGGCCACTTGGGGGGAGGGAATAAGAGTTATACATGGATTTTGAACTACATGTGGGTCTGGCTTCCCTAACCCTGGTGTTGCTGAAGGGAGAAGCATGTAATAAAGTTGTAACACAACAATTCAATAAAACTCCTAATACAGGCCTAGAACAATACATGTCTAGAACAATAGACTACTATGAACAAAAATATTTTATTTATTTATTTATTTATTTATTTATTGGATTTTTATACTGCCCATCTGGCAGAGAGAAATGCTTGGTAGAGCAAGAGAGGATCCCAAGAGATCATAAAATCTGTTCCACCTTATAACAAGCCAGAGCATCTGCACTATGAGGAAATAAAAGGTTACAGGTCATTTTTCAGAGAAGCGGCCGTGTTAGTTTCTTTAAACAGCAGCCACAACAAAAGCAAAGCAAAACACAAAAACCCTACTAGAGTGGCTGTAAGTTGGTCCTGGCTTTGTGGCACAGTCAATATAACAATGAAAAGTCAACATGTGTGGCTTTTTTTAGTGCCACAAGAAGCCAACGTTTGCAGGTCTTCATTAGGACAAAAATATGATCAAGGAAGGACAAGATAGATGTATAGAGAAAAATGGCTAGGGAGAAAAATATCTGTCTTGCAATACTCAAACCTTCACCCACTGAAGGTGAAATTACAAGGAGATGGATTTATGGGAAACCGGGAGCTAGTTTGAAATCACATAGTACTAGAGGCAACTGCTGCTTTTCCATGAAATGTGGAGTCTATACTGATCTGAAACTGTAAACAGGAAAGGGGTAGGCTTGGAGTTGCCAGATTTTTTTCCCCTTTAAGAAAACCTTGAGAAGGAGTTTAGTGCCTCTTGGACGAGTTTGCCATTTCCTCTTAGGAGGCATCAGGGAATCCCCTGGTCTCTGCAGGTCACCTCCCTTCCAGGAATACTCTGGAGAGCAGCAGGGTCCTAGACACGCAAGAGGGCTGGCACGGGAAGGGCTTCTTGGGGGATATTGGCAGAAATTCTTCCCCTCCCCCTCCTCCAGCAATGGATGTTTAATTTTTATTCGTCTTCCAAGACCAATAACACACCCAATGCAACAGAAAAGTCAGTCTATGAAAAAACTGCTCACGTACAATAAACCATGCAGTTTGTTTTTAAACAGTTTCGGAAAGTACTTTAGTGGCTCTTTTCCTATCATTGTGGGAATTCACAAAGGCTTGCTTATTGTATAAGAAATGTAATACAGTGGTTCCTCGACTTATGAATTTAATCCGTTCCGAATGCATGCTCTTAAGTCGAACTACTCTTAAGTCGGGGTACCTATCTAAAAAACTGAAAAAATAAGTTAAAAAATCAAAAACATGGAAAAGATATTTGTACGTCGAGCAGACCATATCTAAAATTTGTAAGGCAGCAGTTAAAATGCCAACAGTTTTTCGCTCTTAAGTCGAATTGCTCTTAAGTTGGGGTGCCACTGTATTTTGCAGATGTTTAGAAATGACTTAAAAATAGGAACCTTGTGGCACAGTAGTTAAATTTTTATTTTTATTTATTTTATATAGCTTGTACTGCAGGTAAAACTGTGTTCACGACCTGGCGTTCAACCCCAGGTAGCCGGCTCATGGTTCACTCAGCCTTCCATCCTTCCGAGGTCGGTAAAATGAGTACCCAGCTTGCTGGGGAGGCAATGTGTAGCCTGCATACTGTTATTTTAAAAAAATGTAAACCGCCCAGAGACTACTTGAAGTGGTATGGGGTGGTATATAAGCAGAACACTTTGCTTTTACTTTTTGCTTTTAATCTAAAACTGTAAACCACTCAGAGACCTTTGGGTAGTGGGCAGCATATAAATTCTATAAATAAATAAAAATAAAAATAAATACTTCAAAGTGGAGTACCATAACCACAAGACCAATTACCGTATATACTTGAGTATAAGTCGACCCGAGTATAAGTCGGGGCCCCTAATTTAAACCCAAAAAACTGGGAAAATTTATTGACTCAAGTATAAGCCTAGGGTGGGAAATGCAGCAGGGCCTTTGTGAGCTGTGTGTGTGTGTGATGTTTAAAATGACTTTTAGCCACCAAGGCAAGTGCTTGAGTTGGTGGCTAAAAGTCATTTTAAACATGGGGGGTCAGGAGAAGTGGCACACAATGTTTAAAATGACTTTTAGCCACCGACCCAAACTTGCCTCAGTGGCTAAAAGTATTGACCCGAATATATGCCGAGGACCCCTTTTTTCAGCCCAAAATTAGGGCTGAAAAACTAGGCTTATATTTGAGTATATACAGTACTTTAGGGTCCAAGTTTCAACAGTATTGTTGTACCGCAGACTCTTATCACTGTCTCTTTGGAATTAGGTACAGACTTTTACATTCAGTTACAACTTATTTTTATTTGTTTGTTTGTTTGTTTGTTTGTTTGTTTTTAAATGCCCACTGGAGGCTTTCAAGAGAATTTAGACAAAAACCTGGCACATATCTTTAGATCTGTATTCCTACATGGATCAGGGTTGGGCTTCATGGCCCTGTATGTCCCTTCCGACTTCACTATTCTATGATTCTGCAGCGCCACTGGCTCCTAAACCATTCTTGGGGAAAATTGAAAGTGTTGTTTCTAACCTTCGAAGCCCTAAATGGCTTGGGCCTAAGGTATACCAACGACCATGTCTCCCTTTTTGAGCCTACCTGGTTTCTGCTCTACACACCCAACCAAATTACTGGGAACTAAAAAAATATTGTTATTCTCGATGGACAAAGGTACTGGAAACATACCAGAAGACTCAATCATCTGCCTAGTCAAAAAGGCTCAAGTTTGCACTGACTCATGAGAGGCAAAGTTTATGATTTCTCAATCACCTAAATGACAGGAACTTCTCAGAGATAAGCCACTGCTGCTGAGTTCATTCCCTGGACCTTGGACACCTGAAGCAAATTCAGGCATTGACAGGTTTCTAAGTCTGGGAGTTACTAAAAACTCCACTCAGCTAAAAAGGACCTCTGTGCATAGCTACAGCCTGATCATCCCCTGCCCCATAAACCATACCTGTCAAGTGTCCCATATTTGGCGGGAAATCCCATTCTTTACCCCTTTTTCCTGCTATCTTCCCAGATATATTATTTTCCCGGAAATGTCCCGGATTATATAATTTTTTAAAAATCCTCTGAATGGCATGGATGCCATGATGTTGGGGACAGCTATTGAGCATGCTTGAAGCATTGAGCATGCTGAATAGGTGGTAGGGGCAGAGATAATGTGACCATGTGACAAATGGTGCCAGCCATGTTAGGGATCACCACATGGCGCCACCATGTTGGGGACAGCTATTGAGCATGCTCTAAGCATCGAGCATGCTCAATAGGTGGTAGGGGCGTGGATACTGTGACCACAATCCCTTATTTTCAAATCCAAAACTTGACAGGTATGCCATAAACGTGCACACCTGCACTCAGAAATATGTAGGAGCAGAGCTTAGAAAAGTTACTTCTTCAGACTACAGATTCATGGTCCCAAGCTTTTAAAAATGCCCACTCAGTTCAAACCATGCAGAAAAATAAAGCTTCTCAGCCAATGGTCTAAATTTTGCATGCATCATTTTAGAAGAGGTAGCCATTTTAGTCTCTGCTAGCACAGGTCCTCTGTCTGAGGAAACAGACTTGACCAGGAAAGCTCACATTAAATGTAAGCAACCTGTTATTCTTTAAGGCGCCACGACATAATTGTGCATAAGGTTAAAGAAGTATAAGGTTTTGGGTTAACAGGCTTTCTTGCAAAGCACCCTGGGAACAGAACAGAATTCTGGAACTGGAGCTCCAAAACATGAATCTGCAGATCTCTACGGCTGTCTAATAGACCTAAAAAAGAGAAACACAGCAGCCTCCCCAAATGGTTGTGTCTTAAACTTTAGACCAGGGCTTAAATACTGACGGAAAGCCAAGAGGAAGGAGCAGGCAGTGTAGGGCTGATGGTTTTGCTAATTAAGCCCTCCCTCCTTTTTTTGCAGTTCATGACGAAGAACCCTAAAATGCGCCTTGGCAGTAGCGCCTTGGGTGGAGAGAAAGCAATCCTCCTGCACCCATATTTTAAGGAACTGGATTGGGACTTGTTGAACCAGCGCCAGATCGAGCCTCCTTTCCGGCCTCGAATTGTAAGCACAGTACAGTACTTAGAAATGAGCTGTGTGTGTTGTTCTTGTTTGTTTTACACAAAGGTGATGGTTTGACAGCAGAGCACATGATTTCTCTGGAAAAGGTTGTGGGTGCAATATCCAGCGTCTCCAATTAGGCCTTGATATGTCCAAGTCGAGTACACAGCTTACACAGGGGTATAAAAGTTGCCTCCCACACATGCTTATGTGGAAGTGCACTTTTTGCCTATTTAAAGGATGCACATATAAACCCTTCATGGTCTGCTTTACTTCTTCTGCACACTAGTGGACCTTGGGGGCTTGAAAGCAATAACTTCACCATATAATGTTTTATGCCAGCCTAGTTACCAGAACTTTGGTTACCCATCAAAAGACACTGTGTAGTGTGTAGATTGCTTTGGGCTTCTCTCGGTAATCAATTTTCTGCAGCAGAAAGAAAAGAGGAAGCAGTAGCAAAAACACAAGTTGCAATATCCTTCTTAAGATGCCTGTAATATTCAGAGACTGAGGATATGGTGACACTGCGGCTTGATCCACAGTCTCTTTTAAGATTATACAGTGGTACCTCAACTTACGAATTTAATTCATTCCGTATGCATGCTCTTAAGTCAAACTACTCTTAAGTCGGGGTACCTATCTAAAAAAATGAAAAAATAAAAAAAATTTAAAAATGAAAACAAAATTGTAAGTCGAGCAGACCATATCTAAAATTTGTAAGGCTGCAGTTAAAATGCCAACAGTTTTCTGCTCTTAAGTCAAATTGCTCTTAATTCGAGCTGCTCTTAAGTCAGGCTACCACTGTATTTAGTTTTTAGGTGATCACATCAAGACCTCCAACGAATTTAGCACCACATGTGTTTGATGTGTGCCAGTGGCTTTACTTCCCTTGATACCACCCACCTAGCATTCATTTCTTCCCATTAATAATAATAATAATAATAATAATAATAATAATAATAATAATAATAATAATAATAATAATAATAATAATAATAATAATAATAATAATAATAAAGCAAAGCAAAGTGTTCTGCTTATATACTGCCCCATACCACTTCAAGTAATCTCTGGGCAGTTTACAGTTTTTACAATATGCAGGCTACACATTTTGCCCCCAGCAAGCTGGGTACTCATTTTACTGACTTCGGAAGGATGGAAGGCTGAGTCAACCATGAACCTGCTACCTGGGATTGAACCCCAGGTCGTGAGCACAGTTTTACCTACAGTAGAAGCATTTAACCATTACACCACGGGGCTCCTATAATAATAATAATAATAATAATAATAATAATAATAATAATAATAATAATAATAATAATAATAATAATAATAATAATAATAATAAACAACCCCTTTTTATTGTGGGGGTTATGGACCCAACCCGTGATACAGAGAAATCCATGTTATGCAGATGCTGGGTTGGGTCAGGACTGGGTGGGGGCATGTTTGGGGCCTCCTGCACTTATTCCAGGCCTGGCGCTGCCCCAAGCAGGCCTCTAATCGGAGTCCTGGGCCTGTTGGAGGCTCCAGAGGTGGTTTCCAGGGAAGCCACTTCTGGGGTCTCCGACAGGCCCAGGAAGCCCATCGGAAGCCTGCTCAGGGCAGCGCCAGGCCTGGGGTAAGTGCAGGAGGTCCCAAACAGGCCTACGTAGATTGCCTCAGGAGCCCTTGCCTTCATATACTGCGGTCCTGCGATATACCGGGACCGCAGTATATGAACTGCAATATAGTGGGGGATGACTATAACAACAACAACAATAACAAAAATAAATTACAGAGCTGGAAGGGACCTTATTGGTCCATTCCTTGTCAAGAAGATACAGCAGGGAATGGACCTTCCAACTACTGGTGCCTAAACTACTGAGATAATCAGCTTTTGTCTGGACAGAGGCGGTCTACCACTCATGGATCACTGATAAGGTGATCTAATGCTAAACTTGCTGATTTGATTTTTTTAATTAAAAATATATTTGGGGGCGACTAGGGAAAACAATTGCAGGGAATGTCTTCCTATGGTCCCAAAGCACCATACCCCAACTTAATACGCCACCGTAACAACACCCAGAGTGATCCGCCCCTTCCTTTTATAGAACAAAATAAATGATCACACAGGGAAACATTTGTTCGAACCATTCTGGCTTTAAAAAATGTAGAGGCCCCCAGTGGTGAGGGGAAGGCCTCAGAATCAGAAGCAAAAAGAGGCAAACTGATTTACATTGGGCTTCGCATCATGTGACCACTCTGTGTGTGTGTGTCTGTGTGTTGCATCATTACAGTCGTGACTGACTCTTCGTGACCCCATGTCCATGGAGTTTTCTTGGCAGGAATACTGGAGTGGCTTGCCAGTTCCTACTCCAGGCGCCTACAGCACTTGGTATTCCCTGGTGGTCTCCCATCCAAGTACTAACCAGGGCTGACGCTGCTTAGCATCCGAAATCAGGCGAGATTGGATGTGCTTAGGGCATCTAGGCAGCAGGTTTCTTATACATCTGCTTAAAAACACATGGGCTACTTTGAGCAGCACCTTGTATTCCCTGGTGGTCTCCCATCCAAGTACTAACCAGGGCCAACCCTGCTTAGCATCCGAAATCAAGCGAGACTGGATGTGCTTAGAGCATCTAGGCAGCTACGTGACCACTGTAAAGGACCTCAAATTCACACATTATTTGTGGAGCACAATCCCAAATTATTATAGTCTGATGTAGGATTGTCCTGAGCCTCGTTTAGAAACAACCTGCTTTCCAGAAGATCCCACATCTATCCTTAAAAATACACTTTGAGCTCGGACTATGAGAACAGAGGGATTTTTATTCTGGGCAGTGGCTAGACAACAAAGGAAGTGTGGACCCCTAACATGTATGGTATGTTTGCATTTGACAGAAATCGAAAGAAGACGTGAGCAACTTTGATCCTGAATTTTTAAAAGAGGAGCCTGTTTTAACTCCTATTGAAGATGGAATTCTTTCCATGATTAATCAAGAGGAATTTAGAAACTTTTCTTACACAGACCCGGAACTGGAATCGTAGTCCCATCTGGAGTTGCAAACAGCTTTCTCCGCCCAGTGAGGAATTACTACAATTTAGGGGTGCCTGAAATTTTGTTCTGATGGAGCATTCCAAAGGCAATCTGGCTTATATTACAAGTAATGGACAGAAGGAGCAGAATTCATTTAGTCCTGAAGCCAGACAGACCTTCTCCTGGAATTTCTGAAGTGCAGAGAGGAAATATTTATAGCAAGACAACAAATCTGCTTCGGGGAAACAGATGATGTGGAAAGAGGAATTATTTTGAGCTGGTTGGTCAGGATGACTGCGGGAGGTTTACCCTGAGTCTGGAGGTTTTCTGGAAAGAGGATGAAATCACCTCTGAGCTCAATGAAACCTTATCCATGTATGGACTTCTTTCAAAATCTCTTGAAAGCAGCTTTTCAAATGCAGGATAGGAAAAACAAAACTAAAGAGAGATGCACTGACAAACTGGCTTGAACTCTGCCTCAGGAATATTGCACAATGTGGTGCTACCTTGCTTAGAGAACACCTACAGTATATGACTTTTTTCCCTCTACAGGGCAATTATCTGAAACAGTTTAAGAGTGTGTTGTTTCGGGGGAGGGGTGGGGGGTTACAGCAAAAAACTGCCAAAAATTGCCTTTATTGACAAGCAATGTCTTGATATACAAGCACTAGAGCATGTCACATGATCACCCTCCACCAAACTCAGGATTTGGGGCAACCTAGATGAAGTTACAGTCCCTGATTCCATCTGATGTATCTTGTTGACAGTGGGAAAGAGAAGCGTAATGATCTGCTGTTATACTGTGTGTGTGTGTGTGTGTGTGTGTGTGTGTGTGTGTGTGTGTGTGTGTGTGTGTGTGTGTGTGTGTGTGTGTGTGTGTGTGTGTGTGTGTGTGTGTAACAGAGAGTAGGGTAGCTTTGTTGGTAAATTAATACAAAAGTCTTCCAAAGTGAAAAGGCAGGAGATTGGAAGCTTCTGTATTAGAAGCAGGGTTGACTCAAATAGTAAAAAGCATGTGATGATACTCCTGCATCTTTCATAGCTCTGTAGGTTATAATTTAGCTTGCCTTCGATTGGGGATGAAACCATTAGAAGGAAACAGGTTGTGTTTGCATGTGGATTTTGTGAGCCTGGCAGTTTTAAATATATGTTTTGAGAAAACATTCACTCCAAAACCACAAACCTGCCCTTTGGGTCTATATTTGGCCCTATTATAAAGTCAACCCACCTGCTGCGTCTGTGAGTTATGAAGTGGGAAATGTTATCACCTCTATTTTGTGAAAGGTTGAAATTTTAAAAAAGGGGGCAGGTGTTTTGTTTACAGGATTTTATTTGCTTTTATCTGTTTTTGTTTTGTTTTTATCCTCAACGCCTCTGTGGCTTAAGGTAGAATGGTGTAAAGTGGTTTATTTCCTTTTACCTCTGTGTGTTCCTTTGATTCTTTTTAGAGAATGTGTATGTCATTTTGTGGAGGTTCTAACTGCTCATTAAAGAATGCAGGAATTGGAACAATTGCCCTTCATTTCTTTCACCATTGGCAAGAAGGGCTGATTGATAGGGCAACCTGCCCCCCCCAAAAAAAAGCTGAATTAAGGAAATCTTTGTCAAGGTTGGCAACACAGTGGCTCCTACCCTGTTGCTAAAGAAAATGAAGAGAAATTATATAAGGCTGCCTGCCCACTGTGTGACAATCTTTGCAACTCCAGTAATAACTTGGTGTAAGAGTAACTTGGTTTAAGAGCGTTTTGCAAGACAAGCAAACATTTCTTCTAAATTTTGCCTTGATTAACCAGCAATGTCTTGACATCCAAGCACTGGAGCAGGTCACATGATCACAAGTGAGCCAATGGTGGCTCCCTCTCTCTCTCCCCTGCTGGATTGTAGGTGATGATTGGAATGTTCTATATCAGGCAAGCCTTAAAAGCAAGGGGAGGAGGGAGGGAGGGAGGCAGGTTTCCCTTGCACCAGCCAGGAAAGTTTTTCAAAGGAGATTGGAGGTTTTTCCTTTCTGTTTATATTTTTATTTACTTTGCTTTCAACATCCTTTCTTATTTTTCAAAACATTTCTAGTCATGGGGCAGCTAGTCAAATGTGTATAGGGCTACAAACTGCACTTTATTATTGTCACATTAAATATATCAAGTAAAATACAGTTCTTAGTCCCAAGCAGAGCAGATTCCACGGTCAGGTACGTAAACCATGATGTGGATGTGGACTTCTAGCCAACCTCTTTTGTGATTGGGCATTTTGTGTGTACAGTATGTGGTCTATGAGACCTCAGAACGAATCATCTGAGTTTCCATTATTTCTTATGGGGAAATTTGTTTTGATATTTATTTATTTATTTGTTTGTTTATTTATTGTATTTCTATACTGCCCATCTTCCGGACGGAATGGAAATAAGAGTGTTTTGGCTTACTGGAGCTAGGAGAATGGTTACTGTACGTGATACAATAGAGGAGGGGGTTTCTATGCCCTCCCTTTTAATGTCACAACCCACTTAATTCATCACAGGATTGTCACCTCTAATAATGAACATAAGAACATAAGAACATAAGAAGAGCCATGCTGGATCAGGCCAAGGCCCATCTAGTCCAGCTTCCT
The DNA here is from genome assembly GCA_029282475.1 of Phrynocephalus forsythii. NCBI lineage: Eukaryota > Metazoa > Chordata > Lepidosauria > Squamata > Agamidae > Phrynocephalus > Phrynocephalus forsythii. The sequence continues at coordinate 200,101,073 of JAPFRF010000001.1, read as the reverse complement.
GTATCTCACAGCGGCCCCACCAGATGCGTTTGGGAGCGCATGAGACTAGATATCTGTCTCCTGATACCACTCCCCTGCATCTGGCCCTTGAAGTACCCTGGTTTAAAGCCTGGAGATGACACATCTCCATCATGATTTGTAACCTGTGATGGACTTTTCCTCCAGGAATCTGTCCAATCCCCTTTTGAAGGCATCCAGGTCAGATGCTGCCCAGCGTTCCATTTGGGTGTAAACTAACCATCTGGACAGGCTATGCAACGAGCTAAGTAGGATTGTGGTGAATCACACCCAAAAGAATGCATGCCTTACTTGGACTGAGGTGGATTCTTCTGATTCCAATCTGAAAATACTCTTTATGGACTACTGAAAGAAAGTTTGGTAAATTATTGCAATGGTATGTAAGGTAGGGGCGTGGTGGCTCAGTGGACTAAAGCTTCCAAAAACTGTCAGCTGCAAAGTTGGCAGCTCGGCGGTTCGAATCCCGGTTGCCACGCAGCGGAGCAAGCTCCCGCTGATCACCCCAGCTCCTGCCAACCTAACAGTTTGCAAGCATACAAATGCAGGTAGGAAAATAGGTACCGCTGTAAAAAGCAGGAAGGTACAACAGTGTTTCCTTGCAGCCATGCCGGCCACGTGGCCATGGACTTGCACAACACTGGCTCTTCGGCTTCAGTACGGAGGTGAGCACCGCCCCTAGAGTTGGACACGACCAGTATGCATGTGTGGAGGGAACCTTTACCTTTTTATGTAAGGTAACAGATGGTGAAAGCTTCAAAGCATCTATCTGTTAAAAATTGTATTCAACCGATTTGCTCCCAGCTGAACCTTTTCCCTAAATGTACCCCCTGTATATAAGAAACCATTTTAAAAAAATGGATTGTCATCTCTGATAATGGTGCCCAGACTTCCATTTGGGTACGAGCTAACCATCTGGACAGGATGTGCAATGAGCTAATTAGGATTGTGCTGAATCACACCAAAAAGAATGCATGCCTCACTGCTGTACTAGAAAGCTTCAGGACAGCTCTTAAAGTCTAAATGAGATCATGTGTGGATGCTGTCATTTGATTCAAACCAAACTGTACCAACTGCGATCTATATGCCAATCTGGACAGCATCTCCATCTGAGGACTTAATCATTTTATTACTTCCACACTGTGTGGCACTTTAAATTTCTATGGGGCTGTTTGTTGACTCAGGTATCTATTGATGAATCTCGCAGACATAATTTCACAAAATGAGTCTCCTCTTATTCACAGTTACACAACAGAGAAATTCAGACAACGACAAAATGGTACCATCTGTGCACCCAATTCGTCGGCAACTCCATCAATACAGAATTTGCTTGTAAAACAGCTAAGTGCAAGTTCCTGTTTGAATTTAAATTCAGACAAAAATGCATGTCTTCCTCAACTGGGTTAGTTATCCGTAACATAGAAGAATCAGCTCCACATGCAGAATGGTCAAAACCCAAGACCAAAGTGGCAAAAAGGACCTTAAGTGGCGGCAGCAGTTCTCTCCTGCTCTTTCTGATTCAAACCTTGTACACACAGCCCTGCTCTTTCTTAGTCCCAGCCTTTGGGCAGAACCAATATTTCATAAGGGTTACACAACATTGTGTTGTATCTTCTTTTCCCCAGGGGAGGAAGTGCTGGAGGCTAATAAATAATGTGCAGATATGTGTTGGGGAGGAAATTCTCTAGGAGCTGCAGTCCAAAGGCACAAACCGGTACACCTCTGATTCATAAGTGCATTCTGGGTGTTTCCCATCCAGCAGATTTTTTTTTTCACCATCTAAATTTCATGCCCTGAGGTCAAAGCCGCAATATCTCCATTCTGGTTATGGCTTTTGCCAGCCAGAGGCAATCCAATGAGTCCACGCCTCTATAAGAATAGAATCTGGATCTCCAAATTCTCAGTCTACCATTCACATCTGTACATCACACTCAGTTTGACACACATTCTGGAGGAGGGATATCTCTCTTTAGACCCCCCCTTTTTAAAAAAGCTAGCTTTTGTAGTTCACATCCACTTCTTCAAGCTAAGCACTGACATTGCATAAATGTCCAGAATCCCCAAATTTATTAGCAGACTATTAAGAATAATCGTGAGGCTCCAGGAGAAGTCAAGAGCTTTTGGCAGGCCCACGATCCACTCCATCCTGTCGTGTTATTCGTCTGGCAGGCTGGGAGCCACGGCATTGAATAGGTCAGCGGTGGTGAATAGAGATGAGCGCAAAACGAGCAATTTTTCATTTTCGTTTTCATTTTTTTGTTTCATTACGTAACTAAACGAAAAACAAATTTTGTCTCCAAAATGAAACGAAACAAACCAAAATAACAGAAATTTTGTCGTACGTTTCGTTTTCGTTGCGGCAAATACATTGAACTGTAATGAATGCTAATGAAACAGCAATTTTTTGTTTTCGTTTTCGTTTTCGTTTTTTCATTTCATTACATAACGAAACGAAAACGAAATTGTTTGCAAAAAATTCATGAAAAACGAAAACGAACCGAAACGAACCCCCTAAACGACAAACAACAAACGAAACACCATTTATTTTTAGTCATGCCCATCTCTAGTGGTGAACCTTAAGCACTCCAGATGTTTTGGACCATGACTCCCACAGTCCTTTGTCATTGGCAGTCAAGGCTTGGAATTCTGGGAGCTGTGGTCCAAAACATCTGGAGTGCCTAAGGTTCGCTACCACTGGCATAGGTCATCTGAATTCCCTTGAACAACGTGGGAGTGTGCAACATTACAGCTCCTTCGCACCTCAGTGTACCCTGTCTGAGATGTGGGCATAATGCTGGGTGGTCTTCGTTCAAGCTTGGGGACAGTATTTGGGGCCCCAAAATTCAAAATTCACCATTCTTCCAGTGGATTACTGATAAATTGGGAGGTGCAAGTGCTCCATATTATCCAGCCTCACTCTCCACACGGAGCGTCTAAAAACGCAAACAGCTGGATTGATCCATGCCAACAAATGAGAAGCAGATTCCATCTCAAAAGCTCAGAAGGAACAGAGGAAAAGCAAAGCAAAGTGTTCTTATTATATACCGCCCTATACCACTTCAAGTACAGTGGTACCTTGTATAAAGGAGTTAATTCGTTCCAAATGAAATTATGTTAAGCAAATTTTCCTTTATACACATTTTCCATAGGAATGCATTGAAAACAGGGTAGTCCCTAATCACGACCATTTTTATGTTATACGGATTCGCCCCATAGATGATTCTGTTAAACAAATTTCCCCTATCTCCGGAATTGTTTATGTTGTACAGATTTTATGTTATACAAACCATTTGTTATACGAGGGTCCACTGTAGTCTCTGGGCAGTTAACAGTTTAATTACAGTATGCAGGCTGCACATTCCAACAACAACAACAACCCAGCAAGCTGGGTACTCATTTTACTGATCTCGGGAGGATGGAAGGCTGGGTGAACCTTGAGCCGGCTACCTGGGATTGAACCCCAGGCCGTGAGCACAGTTTTACCTGCAGTACAGGCATTTAACCACTGCGCCACGAGGCAGGAAGAGAGGAGGACCACAGGGTGAATATGTCTCAGCCACTGATGATCAGAAAGTCCCAGGGCTTTGACCTTGCAATATCTTCTTCCACTACATCACTGGAATCACCAGGTAGCATGGCCAATAGCATGCTATTGTCTCAGAGGCAGTGCAAAATACTTGGGAAGTAAAAGGTCTCCTACCCTAATTTGTATTGCAGTTCTGACTTCCTGCTTAAATTCTTCCAGCTATGCATCACAAGTGTAAGGATTCACAGAACAGTAACAGCTTGGGCTCCCCGAATACCCACTTTCTCTCATTAACTGACACTTACACCCTCCATAACTTTGTGACAGTAGCAGTAGAAATAATATAAGGTTTCCTTGCTTACAATTGAAGAGGTAAAACAGCAAACTGCTAGGCATAACTGCTTTCAGCAACAGGCCTTACAAGACTCTAGAGAAAGTGCAGAGGAGAGAGGTGGGGCTCTCTTTCAATTCAAAACAATTGGTGGATAGATTGATAGTCACCCTAATCTAGAAAGATCCCTCCAAGTCAAGTAAGCTACAGAAAGCATAACAGTCTTCCAATACTTGAAGGGTTGCCACAGAAAAGAAGGCCTTGAGCCTCGTGGCGCAGTGGTTAAATGCCTGTACTGCAGGTAAAGCTGTGCTCATGACCTGGGGTTCGATCCCAGGTAGCAGGCTCAAGGTTCACTCAACCTTCCATCCTTCCGAGGTCAGTAAAATGAGTACCCAGCTTGATGGGGGGTAGCAATGTGTAGCCTGGAGACAGGGATAAACAGTGAGGTGGCCAAGTTTGCCGATGACACAAAACTTTTCCGTGTGGTAAAAACCAGAGAAGATTGTGAAGAGCTCCAGAAGGATCTCTCCAAACTGGGGGAATGGGCTGAGAAATGGCAAATGCGTTTTAATGTAACCAAATGTAAAGTAATGCATATTGGGGCAAAAATCCAAACTTCATCTATCAACTCATGGGCTCTGAGTTAACGGATCAGGAAAGAGATCTTGGTGTGTTGGTGGACAGCTCCATGAAGGTGTCTCCCCAATGTGTGGCAGCGGTGAAGAAGGCCAATTCCATGCTAGGGATTATCAAAAGGGGATTGAAAATAAAACAGCCAACATTATAATGCCATTATACAAAACAATAGTAAGGCCCCACCAGGAGTATTGTGTACAATTCTGGTCACCGCATCTCAAGAAAGACATAGTGGAACTGGAAAAGGTGCAGAAGAGAGTGACTAAAATGATTACTGGGCTGGGGCACCTCCCTTATGAAGAAAGGCTAAAACATTTGGGCCTCTTTAGTCTGGAAAAAAGGCGATTGAGGGGGGATATGATTGAGACATACAAAATAATGCAGGGTATGAGTAAAGTGGATAGAGGGAAGCTCTTCTCCCTCTCCCAAAATACCAGAACTAGGGGACATACACTCAAATTGAGGGCTGGGAGAGTAAGAACTGACAAAAGAAAATATTTTTTCACCCAACGCGTTGTAAGTCTATGGAACTCCCTGCCACACAATGTGGTGATGGCATCTGACCGGGATGCCTTCAAAAGTGGAGAAAATATCACTGTGAGTCCGATCGAACGCGGCTTAGAGCCCATTATCGGGCCTATTCCGTGGCTATACGGTTGGCGAAAAGGCATTATTTCGCAAACCGTATTGCTTCCTCAGAGTGCCGTCCAGCAGAGCTGTTTCAGGTGGTCCAGGACCTTCTTCAACCAAGAAATATGGTAGAGGTTCTGGACAACTCATCAGCCTGTTGTGACCAGTTTGCCGCTCACTTTGAGGGGAAAATCGCTCAGATTCGCAGGGAATTGGACTCCACTATTGATGCAGATTCAAGGGATGTATCCAGTGTGCCGTGCTTAGGTCCAGTTTTATTGGATGAGTTTCAATTATTGAGACCTGAGGATGTGGACAGGGTGCTTGGATCTGTCCGTGCTACCACTACACCACTCGACCCTTGCCCTTCTTGGCTAATTGAAAGATCTGCCAGGGGGGTTCGCACCTGGGTCCAGGAGGTTGTTAATGCCTCCTTAAGAGAGGGAGTGGTCCCCACCACCTTGAAAGAGGTGGTGATTAGACCACTCCTAAAAAAACCTAACCTGGACCCAGGGCTGATGGTTAACTACCGGCCAGTAGCGAACCTCCCTTATTTAGGCAAGGTGTTGGAGCGGGTGGTAGCCGGACAACTCCAGGCACTGCTGGATGAAACTGATTTTCTGGATCCATTTCAATCTGGCTTCAACGGAGACCGCCTTGGTCGCCCTGTATGATGACCTCTGCCGGGAGAGAGACAGGGGGAGTGCGACCCTGTTGATACTCCTGGACCTCTCAGCGGCTTTCGACACCATCGACCATGGTGTCCTTCTGGATAGGCTGGCCAGGTTGGGGGTTGGAGGCACTGCTTTGCAGTGGTTCCAATCCTTCCTGGCTGACCGTGTCCAGAAGGTGGTGCTGGGGGACAGTTGCTCCGCCCCGTGGCGTTTACGTCACGGGGTTCCCCAGGGCTCCATACTGTCTCCCATGCTGTTCAACATCTACATGGAACCGCTGGGAGAGGTCATCAGGAGGTTTGGGCTGAGGAGTCAGCAATATGCTGACGATACTCAGCTCTACCTCTCGTTTTCCACCAATCCAGGTGAGGCGGTTTCTGTCCTGAACTCGTGTCTGAGCCAGATAATGGACTGGATGAGGGTTAATAAATTGAAACTCAATCCAGACAAGACGGAAGTGCTGTTAGTGGGTGCTTTGCCGGACAGGTTAGAGGGCCACTTCCCTGTCTTGGACGGGGTTGCAGGAAAGGGACAGGGTCCGCAGCTTGGGGGTGCTTCTGGACCCCGCTCTAACTCTGGAGGCCCAGGTGGATTCGGTGGCCAGGGGTGCCTTCCTTCAGCTGCGGAAAATATACCAGCTTCGCCCCTACCTCCAGCACATCTCATGACAGTCACGCATGCACTGGCATGATTACTGCAATGCGCTTTCGTGGGCTCCCTTTGAATGCGATTGCAACTGGTTCAGAGGCAGTGCGGCACGGCTGGTGAGTGGTGGGGCCGCCAGGGATCACATCACGCCGATTCTGTAACCTTCATTGGTTACCAGTTGCTGCCCAAGCTGAATTCAAAGTGCTTGTTCTGACATACAAAGCCCTAAACGACTTAGGACCTAGATACCTGAAGGATCGCCTCCTTCCATACGAACCTACCTGGCAATTAAGATCTAGCCATAACTTTGAAAGAGCCATCCCTCAAGGAGGTGAGAGGGATGGCCTGTAGACACAGGGCCTTCTCGGCAGCTGCTCCCAAGCTATGGAATGCCCTCCCGATCAAGATCCGCCTGGCGCCAACACTGATTACATTCCAGCGCCAGGTAAAAACCTTCTTGTTCCAGAAGGTTTTTAATTGATATAATATAGATTATGGGTCCGCTGATGACAATTTTAGAATAATGATTTTAGTGTAAGGTTTTTATTGATGATTTATTGATTTTTTACTCTTAACTATTTTAAATTGTTTTATTCTTTGGATTGTAAGCCGCCCAGAGACCTTTGGGTAGTGGGCGGCATATAAGTTAAATAAATAAATAAATAAATAAATAAAATAAAAGGGGATTGGACAGATTCCTGGAGGAAAAGTCCATCACAGGTTACAAACCATGATGGAGATGTGTAACCTCCAGGGTTTAAACCAGGGTACTTCAAGGGCCAGATGCAGGAGAGTGGTATCAGGAGACAGATATCTAGTCTCATGCACTCCCAAACACATCTGGTGGGGCCGCTGTGAGATACAGGAAGCTGGACTAGATGGGCCTTTGGCCTGATCCAGCATGGCTCTTCTTATGTTCTTATGTTCTTATGGTAATTAAAAACTGTAAAACCGCCCACAGACTACTGGAAGTGGTATGGGGGCGGTATATAAGCAGAACACTTTGCTTTGCTTTGCTTATTGCTTTGCTTATTCTCATTTGCACCTGAGGGTATGACAAGAACCAATGGGTAGAAACTCGTTAGAGGGGGAGCCAACCTGGAAATAAGGAGAAATATTCTGATGATGAAAGCCATTAAACAGTAGAACAGCTTGCCTCCAGATGTTGTGGGTGCCCCATCACTGGAGATTTTCAAGAAGAGATTGGACAGACATCTGTCCGGGATGGTATGAGGTCTCCTGCCTTGGGCAGGGGGTTCGACTAGAGCAGGGCTGCTCAACTTTGAACAGGCCAAGGCCTACTTTTTCCGGCCCAAAGTGCCTGAGGGCTACTACACTAAAACCTCTACTTACAAATTTTATCTGTTCCGAGCACATGCTCTTAAGTAAAAACTTTTGTATGCAGAGAAGTGGTTTCCCATAGGAATGCATTGAAAACCAATTAATTCGTTCTGGAGGGAACAGATTTCAATGTGCCATGGCCCTTGAACTGCCTCGCTCGGCTGAGACAGTGGGCTGGCAGAACCAGAACTTTGCTGGGGCAGTGGTGGTCCTCGGGATGGGGGAGGTAAAGGTGGAGAACTTATTAATTAGGAGCCTTGTGGCGCAGTGGTTAAATGCCTGTACTGCAGGTAAAACTGTGCTCACGACCTGAGTTCAATCCCTGGTAGCAGGCTCAAGGTTCACTCAGCCTTCCATCCTTCCGAGGTCGGTAAAATGAGTACCCAGCTTGCTGGGGGGGGCAATGTGTAGCCTGCACACTGTAATTAAAATTGTAAACCGCGCAGAGACTACTTGTAGTGGTATGGGGCAGTATACAAGCAGAACACTTTGCTTTGCTTTGCTTTATCCCCTCACTTTTTTTATTAATGGCCAGTGAGCTACTTATGAACCCTTCACGGGTTACCAGTAGCCCGTGGTCTACCTGTTGGGCAGGCCTGGACTAGAAGACCTCCAAGGTCCCTTCTGTTCCAACCCTACGATGATTCTATGATTCTATAATATAAATATTCCCTGGGAAACCAGCCTACGTCTGCAAGTCCAATCACATCCCACAGATGAAAGGCTGGGGTGAGCAGAGACATCTCCTCCTAGTGACATTGCAAAGCTCCCCACCATTCTCTCCTAAACTGGTGCGGACCGGAGGTGGTGCTCCAGGAAGGCTGTGTTGAAATGATGCCTATGAGCCCCATGCAACAGTTTCAGCTTAAAAGATTACACCCTCCGTCTGAGAAGCTTGAAGACTAATGGCCTGAATAATTAAAACGGTACTCTTGGGAGGCCCGGTTTTGGAGATCACACTAGCTTTGCAATTAAACTGCATGAGGTTATTGATGCTAAATCAATAGCTGCGTCCATCTATTATTATTATTAAGCAGATTAAACAGCTATTTCTATTAAAGGGGCAAGGTAAAATAATGAGAAAATGTCAATGAGCCAACCCTACACCCTTCTCTTAGATACGTATAATGAGATAGGCAGTTAATCCCCCCTCTTTAGAGTAAAACAATTAGAGAGTGGGTTGGAGCACCATAGACCTTGTCAGCATGTGAACCAGAAGGATATTGTAACCAACCATCACTTCTGACCTTAGTGATTATTGCGCTAAGTAATGGGTATGGAGGTCAAACTATATTTGGGCCAAAATAAGCAGCTCATTCTCTAGCTCTACATCTTATACGCTAATAGTTTTCTTCTTTGCCCAGTGACAAAGCCAGATAGGCAGAAGACTTTAAACATCTTAACACCTGCACCCTTTGTTGTGGCTTTCATCACCGCGGTCTCAGGGGGCAGGGGTTTTCAAGAAATCCTACTAAGTTCCATGCCTGGTATGAGATCTGTGATGCTCTGTTCCCGTATACAAATGGCCACCGATTCATTGTTGTTGCCTGTGAGAATCAAAGGAAGAGGAAATAGGGAAATGATCCTTCATGCATATTTTAAAAATCTGGGCCAAATTTCCAAAGTACTTTACTTTCTCCAACGCCAATCATGTCCATGTTTCCCTGGAAGTTGAGTCATGGTAAGTGGACTTATTTTTCTTGAGAGATAGAAATGTTTCGATGCTCATACCCTTTATTATGCTTTTAAATCTCATATAAATCCCTCTGATTCAGCCTACCGCCCCTCATCCCAGCACAGCTAACACAATAATTACAAGTGGGGTGCTATTCCATTCTGATAGCCCCTTACTGTCTTATCGGAAAAGCGTATAAGAAACCTCAGACCTATCAAATAGTCATTCCTTTACCCACATGATCAGAGGGATGTACCATTCTCGCAAACTAGATCTGTGAAAAATGTCACTTGTAAATATGACCCTCAACTGGCTTCACAGTAGCTGCAGGTTCATTTTTCACAAAACAACAGGGTGAAATATTCATGGCATATTTTGCCTTGTATTTCCCCTTTCTACGTGAGGTGAAGTTTGTTTGGCTTCTTAAAAATGAAAGCCAGAAAAATGAGCCAGCTGATAGTACAAATGGCTTCTGGGTGGAATATTTCTAAGATCTGGAAGAATTTGAATACAAATTCTTTGTATATGGGAAAATGGCAACCTTGGAACACAGAGTCCAGGTTGAAAGCACAGTGGTACCTCAGATAACGAATTCAATTAGTTCTCCCAGGCAATTTGTTATCTGAAAAAAATCGTTATCTGAAACCCATTTTCCCATAGGAATGAATAAGAAACTAATTAATCCATTCCGGAGCCTAGGAAAAAGACACAGACACCTGTTGTTGTTTTTTGCTCAAAATCTTTATAAAGTGAACTTTAAATGTACAGATGTGATGCAGCCTGGGATAACTCTTTTTTACCAATGCATGCTGGAAATTTGTTATCCGAGGCAGCCCATAGAGAAAATTCGTTATCCAAGGCAGCCCTATACCTGGAAATTGTGATTCGTTATCTGAAAAATTCATTATCAGGGGCATTCGTTATCCAAGGTATTACTGTACAGTACAGTACTGTATAGAGAAAATAATCCAGCACCATTCAAACAATCTGGAAGTTGAGTCATGGCAACTGGACTTCTTTTCTTGTGAGACTGAAATGTTTTGTAGTGCTTGGATGAAGAGCAGAATGTTTCGGACACACGAAAAGAAGTCCAGTTTCCGTGACTCAGCTTCAAGATAACCTCTCCTGGATGACTGGGAATCTTCAGAGGCATTCAAGCAGAATGTTAGCAAATCAGAAAGGTTGTAGACCTTTTGTAGACTGTGCTGACTTTCTAGCTGTGGGCTGCTTTTAATAAAGGGGAGCATTCCGAAACATTATATTCTATAAGATGCTGCTGGGGGGTGGAATACATTTTTGGGTTACAACTGCTCCAAATCACCCAGTGAGTATAGCCAGCTGCTGTTTTGGCTGAGGATTCTAGAAGTGTTAATACTCCCAAAATTGTTTCCCCATCTTCTAGTTACCATCGCTACAGAATGGACTGAGTGGTGGCACATGGTGGTAGATGATAGCAGTGGTTTTGCATGGGCGGCACACAGGGGTGGCTACACTGGCCACAAAATATTTAGGAGGTGCAAAATGTGCCTTGCCCTGAATGACAACAAACCATGCTACACCACCAGATGCCAGCCACATGGTTGATGCATAGTTTACGAACGTGATACAACCTGCCTTGACTGTGATTCTGTCCCATATTTATAGAATTACATCTAACCTGATCCAAATCATGGCACTTCCTGGAACAATCATGTTCTTAGGATACTGAAGAAGCAACAGCAGGCTTTTTGCTAATCAAGTAATGAATTGATGGCGTCATTACATCCTCCCCCCTCCCTACACACACATGACAACTAATATGTACTTGTTATTTTGTCCTTTTTTTAATTTTTAGGAAGACCAAATGCTTTTCCTAGAGGATTTTGCAGGAATCCCCCCTCTTCCCCAATTTTACGCCTTTCTAAAGTCTTCAATTTCTTTTTAAAAATAGATTAATAACATAATGAGCAATGTAAATGAATCACGTGAACAGTAACACGTTAGTGGGAGTGGCTCTTTCTAATGGATTACATAACAGTTTGCTTTAAGAAGACGCTTTTGGAGCGCGACTTGTTTAGGAGCGATGCCAAAAGAGGCGTACGGATACCTTGTCAGAGAAACAAAAGTGCTGCTTGGAGCAAGACCAAGAGGAGTAAAGGGAGGACTTGGAATGTTGACAAACGGTTCAAGAGAGAAAGACAAGGCCAGCCTGGGTCCTCCACCAAGGAGGAGATGAAAGAATCTTCAGCAGTGGAAACAGATCAAGCCTTGTCTGTTTAATTTGTTGCTCTTTCCCCGCCTCAAGGGCTATAAGCAGAAATGACACCCACGTCACTTGAGGCTACGACCTTATATGCTCTCTCTCTCTCTCTCTCTCTCTCTCTCTGTCTCTCTCTCTCTCTCTCTCAGCTCAGCATCATCAGGTGTGCCTGTACCTTATATTCCCTCGGCTGCCTTATAGATTATAGACTTAACGCAGTTTGACGCTGGGATCTTGAGTACCACCCAAGCTGGACATTCATTCAGGCGGGCGTGGGGCATCTGCCAACCCATGTTTCTAGTCCACGTGGTCGCCTAACTGGACAAAGCATGAAATAGCATCACTATTTCCAGGGCTTCCCCACCCACCGAGAGGAGCCCATGAAGTGGAAGGGAGACTCACCTGACCCCCTTGAGTCAGCCGGAGAATTCCTGCTGGACAGGGGAAAAAATCAGAACAGAAAAAAAAAACCCCTAAATTGTCCCATGCTCTGCCAGAGATATTGGCTAAAAAGAACATAAGAAGAGCCAACGGCCCATCTAGTCCAGCTTCCTGTATCTCACAGTGGCCCCACCAGATGCCTCTGGGAGCACACGAGACTAGATATCTGTCTCCAGATACCTCTCCCTGCATCTGGCCCTTGAAGTACCCCGGTTTTAAGCCTGGAGATGACACGTCTCCATCATGGTTTGTAACCTGTAATGGACTTTTCCTCCAGGAAACTGCCCAATCCCCCTTTGAAGGCATCCAGGCTAGATCCCATCACCACATCTTGTGGCAGGGAGTTCCACAGACTAACAACACACTGAGACGGAGAAGAGCGTCCCTCTATCCACTTTACTCATGCCATTTTTGTATGTCTCAATCATATTCCCCCTTCAGGTGCCTTTTTTCCAGACTAAAGGCACCTGAAGGGGGTTTATGATCGAAACTATGACGAATATTTGTTTCTTACCATTGCATTCCAACTTTCCTTTCTGAATATTAAAGCAAAAATAATTTGGTTTCCTAAATGATCCCTAACCTACGAATTAACAAGATCTGGCACATCTTAGCTTCAGTAACCTGCTTGGTGCCTAGAATCTGAAAGGTGCCTGTTTTTACAATGACTGGGAGAGCTAATGTGGTGTAATACTGCCGCAGTAGGATGGAGGAGTCCTGGATTCAAATCTTCATATAGCTTGTAATCCATATCATGGTTGCCCTAACTCTATTGACTTAAGTGTGTGTGTGTGTGTGTGTGTGTGTGTGTGTGTGTGTGTGTGTGTGTGTGTGTGTGTGTGTGTGTGTTGCGTCATTACAGTCGTGACCGACTCTTCATGACCCCATGTCCATGGAGTTTTCTTGGCAGGAATACTGGAGTGGTTTGTCAGTTCCTACTCCAGGCGCCTACAGCACCTGGTATTCCCTGGTGGTCTCCCATCCAAGTACTACTCAGGGCCAACCCTGCTTAGCTTCCAAAATCAGGCAAGATCAGATGTGCTTAGGGCATCTAGGCAGCTGTTCAGGCACTAATGCTGCAGTCTCTGTGTCACGGCTTCCAATTCTTTGCTGTCTTCTCCATGGTCGCTGACTTCAATCTGGCCGCTCTTGCATAAACCAGCATGGATTATCAATGGCATAGCTTTCACAGGCCATGGGCTGTTGGAAAATTCTGCAGTGCAAAACAACTGGAACATAACCCACTACGTCCTTGATCTTGCATGCAAGATTGCTACCTAAACAGAAAAGCCAAAGTTCTTGATGCCCAATTTTCTGCCAACAGCAGCAAACTCAAATGACCTGCAGTTCCTCACTCCCTAAACCCTTAAATCTATGCACTACTAGAATGTAGATTTGTTCCAGTATGTATAACCCCTCCCAGTGTGGGTCTCTAAGCTTGCAAACGTTTTCTGGACCATGTCCAGAATCATTGTGACTGAGGGATTCTGGGAGTTATAGTCCAAAAGGGGGGGCTTTATTGTGCTCTGCATATGTTCCACCCCCAGGCCACCATTTTGCACAATTGGGTTATGATTGGTGGGCTTAACAAAAATTAAGCAGTGAGACGTCTGTCGATGCCCTGAAGTAGAGAAGGGAGAGATGCTGCTGAGGGTCGAGGGACAGAAAGAGGTGCAGATATATTTAAAATGATCACATTATTTAAAAAATTGGAACATTTTTCTAAAATTAAGTATTCCTGTAAGGCAGTGCGACACCCAGCCTCGGGTCCCCAAATGTTCTTGGGCTAAAGCTCCCAGAAGCCTTCACCACCAGCTGTGCTGGCCAAGATTTCGGAGTATTGTAGTCCAAGAACTTTTGGGTCCCAAGGCTGGGAAGTGCTATGCTTGGAAAACGTAGATCGCAGTTGCTGAGACGGCTGCCTTGCGGAAGTTCCATTTTCGTAAGGGCTGTTGAGTAACTGACCTCTTAGTAACCTAAATATCACAATACCACTCAGTGGGGAAAGATTTGGGAAATACCTGGTGGTCAACAGCAGGTCATCCTTCCTTGCGGTTTAGCCCAACCATTTGCTGCTGAAGTGGCAGCTGCCGTCTCATAACAAAAGAGTCAGTCTTTCCTGAGAATCCTGGAATCATTGAAAACAAGAGATCACCCAAATTGGAATATCATCTGGTGCATGAGTGGGGAACCTGGGCCACCCACCACAATGCCCATCATCCCTGGGCAATGGCCATGCTTGCTTGGACTGATGACAGTTGGAGGAAAACCCATGTTTCTGGTCCCATTAAAGCAGAACATGCAATCATGTATGGTAATCCATATAAAGTCACATAGTAGGTAGTCCCTCATTCATGAAATGAACAGATCAAGTGTATCATTATAGGATCATGAGGTTGGAAGGAGGCTACAAGGCCGTGTAGTCCAACTCCCTGCTCAGAGCATGAATACAAATCATAAGATATAGGCCAGATGGTTGTCAACATTTTTCCCAGATTTCTGAAGCATTGGAGCACTCACCATCTCTTGAGGTAACTGGTTCCATTATTGTACTACTCTAACAGTTTGGAAGTCCTCACCCCCCAATATGCCACTGAAATCTGGTTTCCTGTAACTTGAGGCCATTGTTGTGTGTCCTGCATTCTGACTGATTGAAAACAGATCAACTGTATGTAATGGATAGGCTCTTGGACTAGGCCTAAGAACGCCTAAGGAGATCTGTGTTCGAGTCACCTCTTGGCCATGGAAACGTAATAGGTGTGTGAGAGAAAGAGAGTGTTAAGACCACTCTTTGAATTAATCACCCATCTCAGAAACTCTACGAAAGTCACCGTTAACTCAGAATCAACTTGACGACGCATAACACAGCCACATTTCAATTTTAACTCTTATAATGCCTCTTTGCGTCACAGACCCCCGCCTCCCCACTCCCCATCCCCCGATTAAAGTCTCTTGCAGCACCAATCCAGTTCTCCCATGCCCTGGATTAACATTTGCTCCACATTTCAGCCTTCAGTGGGTGTGAAAGTGGCGTGCAGAACAACGGACTGAATTTTTTCATTTCAGGAGAGAAAGAGAGAGAGTGTGTGTGTGAACAAATGTCCTATTGTTGCCGTCTCCCTAGTAATTAAGAGGCAGGAAAAATCCTCCAGGCCCTTTTAGCATCCACCCTGTGAGTAAAAAAGGCCCAGCACCTAGGTGGAAAGTGGCATTCCCCCCCCCCAAGAGTTTGCTTGCTTGCATGTAAAACAAACAAACAAACAAAAATACCCCTATTACTTGGCCATTTCCTCCCACATGGCTTTAATTAATCCCTGCCAGAGGCCAGGCAGCGACTTAGGCCGGCCCAAGAGCAATCAAGGTCAGCTTTTCCCTCCGCAGGCATTTAGAGCCTGTGGGTATCGGTGGCATTGGAGGGATAATATCGTACGCTCTTTATCTGGAGCAGGGTTTTGCTGCTTGTTTCGGAGCCCTGACCTCTCGCTGAGGACAATGGAAACCTGGAGAGGGCGGGGCCCAGGGAGCAGCATCTCCGTATGCCGATGGGCTGAGGATGCAGCCGGCAATGACATGAAGCACGGCCGGGGGGGGGGAGAAGGGATGGTTACCTCCTTGTATCCATAGAGTGATGCCTTGTAAGATGAATTTAATTCACTCTACAGGTCATAAGAACATAAGAAGAGCCATGCTGGACCAGGCCAAAGGCCCATCTAGTCCAGCTTCCTGGATCTCACAGGGGCCCCACCAGATGCGTCTGGGAGCGCACAAGACTAGATATCTGTCTCCTGACACCACTCCTCTGCATCTGGTCCTTGAAGTACCCTGGTTTTAAGCCTGGAGATGGCACATCTCTATCATGGTTTGTAACCTGTGATGGACTTTTCCTCCAGGAATCTGTCCAGTCCCCTTTTGGAGGCATCCAGGCCAGATGCCATCACCACTTCCTGCGGCAGGGAGTTTCACAGACTAACAACGCGCTGGGTGAAAAAATATTTTCTTTTGTCTGTTCTCACTCTCCCAGCCCTCAATTTGAGTGGATGTCCCCTAGTTCTGGTATTTTGTGAGAAGGAGAAGAGCATCCCTCTATCCACTTTACTCATGCCCTGCATTATTTTGTACGTCTCACATATCCCCCCCTCAGGTGCATTTTTTCCAGTAATCATTTTAGTCGCTCTCTTCTGCACCTTTTCCAGTTCCACTGTTTTTTGTCAATTCGTCTTACAAAAAAAACTGTCTTCCAAAACGCGTTTTCCCATAGGAATGAATGGGAAACTGATGAATTCATTCCAAAACCTAGGGAAAAAAAGACAGAAAACATAAACACTGTCCAACGCTGTGCATAAACACTGTGCACACCTCTGCGCTCGAAGCCTCGTGCTAACCACAAGCCAGTGGGTCGCCATGAGTCCTGAGTGCCTTTTCTTTTTAATTTATTGTCTCAAGGTTTCAATGCATCCTGGGTGCATTTTTTAAGAGGACTCGATACCGGTATTGCTACAGGATTGCTAAGCATCCTGGGAGCATTTTTTTAAAAAAAAAATCCTTTGTTTTTTTTTTTAATTTCACGACCATTACTTTTCTCAAAAGGCATCCCATATGGGAAAAATCTATCTTACGAGTTTTGCCTAGTCCTGGAAATTTCATTTGTCTTGCAAGTTTTTTGTCTTACAGGGCATTCATCTAATGTGGTACCACTATACCATACATCCGAACCCATGAGTACATTATTTGGTGCAAATCTTATATTCCATTGTATATAATACTGAACCCCTCATTCTGCTTATATGTCCGAAGAAGTAGATGTGTCCACTGAAGCTTACATTAAAATACAGTGGTACCTTGCATAAAGGAATTGATTCGTTCCAAATGAAATTATGTTAAGCAAATTTTCCTTTATACAAAATTCCCATAGGAATGCATTGAAAACAGAGTAATCCCTAATCGCGACCATTTTTTTTTCAAAGCATTTTTATTAAAGAATTTTAATATACAAAAGAAAAACAAATTCAAAACATTAACCATACAGAATCAATTTATCACTAAGGTTCGGCTTCCCTCTGTTCTTCACGCGGTTTTAACGTTATTCATCTCCCAGCCTTCCTTTCAAACGAACCCCTTTTATATACTTATAAAAAAGGTTCTAAAAGTAAATAGTAGTCCTTTCTACCCTAATCCGGTAAGAGTCTTTAAATCCTTACAATAAGTCTCCATGTAGTTCTTAAATTTTTGCCAGTCTTTTTGGAACCTCTGGTTGTCTTGATCCCTCAATCTGCATGTCAGTCTGGCCATCTCTGCAAAGTCCAGTAATTTCGCCCTCCATTCATCCAAATATGGTATATACGTTGTCTTCCAGTTCTGTGCCAGGAGCATTCGTGCCGCTGCTGTTGCATATAAAAATAAAGTCCTGTCTGCTCCTTTAATTTCACTATCCACCAACCCTAACAGAAAAAATTCAGATCGTTTTGGGAATGTACACTTTAACATCTTTTTGAGTTCATCATATATCCGTGCCCAATATTCTTTCACTTTCTCACAGGTCCACCACATATGATAAAAATCACCTTGTTTCTCTTTACATTTCCAACAATAATCATCTTTCATCCTATACATCTTTCCTAATTTCGTTGGAGTAATATACCATCTATACATCATTTTCAACAAATTTTCTTTTATCAAAGTACATGCGGTAAACTTCATGTTCTTTTTCCACAGTCTTTCCCACACATCTAACTCAATATTATGACCCAAATCCATAGCCCATTTTATCATACATTCTTTGACTTGTTCATCTTTTAAGTTCAACTCCAACAAGAAATTATATAATCTAGTCAACAATTTCTTTTTGGGCCCATGATTATGGTTTGAAACTTAGATTCCTTCTCTCCAAACCCAAACATCCTTCTGTCTTTCTGAAAAATGTCATGTAACTGATGGTACTGAAACCAACCTGTTAACTTCTCTTTTAACAATTCATAAGACTTCAGTCTGGGACCTTTTTCTGAGAAGAATAACACATCCCCATATGTGATCCCCACTCCTTCTGTATCTTTCCTCTTGATCGCCGATGCTTCAATCGGGGATAACCACCTCGGGGTGTGTCTCTCTAATAAGGGTTTCAACCGTTCCCAGACCTGAAGTAGTGACTTTCTAATTACATGATTCATAAAACTTTTATGTACTTTCACTTTATCATACCAAAGATAAGCGTGCCAACCAAATCTATTATCATGACCTTCTAAGTCCAAAAGATCCCCATCAACTAAAGTAATCCATTCTTTTATCCAACCGAGACAGGCCACTTCATAATACAATCTCAGGTCTGGCATGGCAAATCCTCCCCTTTCCTTAGCATCTGTTAATAATTTAAACCTTATTCTCGGTCTTTTACCTTGCCAGACAAATTTAGACAATGTCTTCTGCCATTCCTTAAAATGGCCTGTCCCTTTGATTATTGGGATCATTTGAAATAAGAATAACAACCTTGGTAACACGTTCATCTTTATCACCAAAATTCTTCCCATCAATGACAAATTCAATCTATTCCATGTTTCCAAATCTCTCTTAATCAAATTCCAAACCATAGTACAGTTATCCTCAAAGAGGTTCAAATTCGTGAGAGATAAATTAATTCCCAAATATTTAACTTTTTTCACAACTGAGAGAGCGGACAATTTTTCAAATTCTTCACAATCTTTCTTTGTTGCATTTTTCCATAAGACCTTCGTCTTATTCTTATTCAGTTTAAAGCCAGCTAAATTACCAAATTCTTCGATTACCTTCATCACCTCAATAATACTTTCTTTAGGATTCTCTAATGTCAAAACCAAGTCATCAGCAAATGCTTTTAGTTTATATTCCTTATCCCCCACATTTATACCTTTAAATGTCCCCATATCTCTCAGTTTAACTAACAATACTTCCAGTACAGTAATAAATAACAATGGAGACAGTGGGCACCCTTGTCTTGTACCTTTCCCAATCGGGAAACTTTCTGTTATCACATTATTAACCAATAAATTTGCTTTCTGTTCATTGTATATTGCATTAACACCATTCCAAAACTTTGTTCCCACTCCCATATGTTCCAAATTCTTCTTCATGAATTGCCAAGAGACATTATCAAAAGCTTTTTCAGCATCAATAAATATCAGAGCAGCTTGTTTCTCCTTCCTGACTTCTAGATATTCTATTATATCAATTATATTTCTCATATTGTCTTTCATCTGTCTGCCAGGAAGAAACCCCGCTTGATCTTTATGTAGTATTTCATTTAGAACCCTTTTTAATCTATTAGCCAAAACATTGGCAAATAATTTATAATCTCCATTCAGAAGGGAAATGGGCCTATAGTTTTTGACATCTGTCACATCCGAGTTCTCCTTTGGGATCAGTGTTATATACGCCTCCTTCCAGGTGTTAGGTATAACTCCTTTTTCTAGCACTTCGTTCATCACCTCCACCATAATTGGTAACATTTCTTCTGACAATTTTTTATAATATTTTGCAGTCAGGCCATCTGGATCCGGTGATTTTCCAGATTTCGCCCTCTCTATTGCACTTTGTACTTCATGTGGGGTAATTTTCTCACTCAATATCGACAATTGGCTTGTTGAATTTTTTTCCAATCCATTCTCTCTTAAATATCTATCAATCTGTTCCGGATCCTCTTTTTTCTTCATGTATAAATCTCTGTAAAAATTCCGAAACACCTTTACAATTTCTCTTGGGTCTTCCACTAATTTCTTATCTACTACTAATTTGTTCACCACCTTTTGTTTTTGCTTCCATTTAAGTTGCCAAGCCAACAGTTTCCCTACTTTGTTTGCCGATTCAAAGTTTCTTTGTCTCATCATCTTAACCTTCCACTCAATTTCTTGATTGATAACCATTGACAACTGGGTTTGGAGCATCTTTAATTTTTGAATCCATTTCTGTTCCTTTGGCTTTTCCACCAATTTTTCCTCTGTCTCCACCATTTCTTTTAAGATCTCATATTTCTTTTTTTCTTTCTGTTTCTTCTGATATGAATTTCTTTGAATAAAAAGACCTCGCATGACAGCTTTACTCGCATCCCATACAGAGTTTGTTGGTGTTTCTCTTCTCCAGTTATTTTCCAAATAGTCTCTAAAAGTTTCTTTCGCTATTTGCAAAGTCTCTGTCTCATCCAATAAACTTTCATTCAATCTCCAGTGGTATAATCCTTGCAGTTTTGTTTTAACTTCCATCACCATTGCATTATGATCTGAGATCGTTTTAGGTAAAATTTCCACCTTCGTCACTCTGTGTGAAATATCGTTAGGAACAAATATGTAATCAATTCTTCCCCAACTCCGATTTGGTTCAGAAAAAAAGGTAAACTGTTTCTCCATTGGGTGTCTCAGTCTCCAAATGTCCGTCCATCCAAAATTTTCGACTAAGTCAAAAAAAAGTTTTGGTAATTTCCCTTCTGAGCCTTTCTTTTTCTGGGATCTATCCAGATCCGGCATCATTACTCCATTACAATCTCCCATCAAGAAGAGTTTTTCGTCCATATAATCTAGCAGTCTTTGTTCTAAGTCTCTGTAAAATTCTGATTTCCTGATCAAGTGTAGAATCGCGACCATTTTTAGGTTGTATGGATTTGCCCCATAGGCAATTCCTATCTCCAGAATTTTTTATGTTGTACAGATTTTATGTTATACAAACCGTTTGTTATACACGAGTCCACTGTATAATGGTTAATCTTTAAACTGCAATGTGTTCTTTTCTTTTCTTTTGTTTCTTTGATTTTTGCCTTGAATTCCATTTATTTTGTTGTGTTTGGATGAGAGAAAGGGAAAGGTTTGGGGTTGTGTGTGTGTGTGTGTGTGTGTTTTAAGATTACAGTTCCCAGAATGCTGCCTGGAGGATGCTGAGGGGAGGGGTTAAGCATCCTAACAGAAATTCACCATGCCTCTGGTTTGATGACAGCAGCAGGCTACTTTTTACATTCATTGCCTGCCTTTTCAGGTTAAATCTGAACTTCCAAGAGGGCTCCTGATTATGTCCACTCAGGTATTGTTTGGGAATCCAATTGAACACAACAACACAAAGCAGCCTTTTAAAATGTAAACACCCAAGGTGAAATACAGGCCATAATTAAGGTTATTGAAGTCAGCTGAAATGAGACCAAAGTTACAGTCTAGCTCAGTGTTGGCAAACCTATGGCATGATGAGTGCCAAAGGTAGCACTCAGAGCCCTTTCTGTGGGCACCCGACATCGCCCCTTCACAGCCACCTGTATTCAGTTTAAATTGCTCTATTGCTGGTTTGCAAAAAAATTGTGGGTTTTGAAATCACAATTTGGGCACTTGGTCTCTAAAACGTTTGCCATCAATGGTCTAGCCTAAATGAAGGGTGTTTTTAAGATGCAAATTACGACACAGACATAAGGATCTTGAGACATCAAAGGATATTTTTCGGACAGAGGATGAAGCCACGCACTCACGCCTCCCTGCTTCTTCTCTTGTTCCTAAATGCAATATTCTTTGGATCTGTTAAATTCGAAGACCATTCCCATTTTAAACAGGAAAGCCAGGTTCAATTGCTTTGTAGAACAAAAGCCTCTGTAGCTTTATTTCTAAAATATAGAAATGCATAACATTGACCTACGACACAAAGTCCATAGTGAAAAAATATATTATCATTCTGAAATATTCTTCCATTTACAGACATAATGCTAAGAATTTCTTACACTATATACACACATCCAATACACTACCTTCTTAACTCTGCTGTGTTTGTGTCAAGATCCGAAGTGCTACAAACACATGGGAACGGAGTAGAAAAACCTGTACCTGTTCCACCGCTCTGTATGCACAAATCGTACTTGGGATAGCACCGCAAAAGAAAAGAGCTGCCCTTGCAATAAAAGTGGGTCATTTGCTCCTTGCTTCTGCTAAGGAAGGGCCCTCGCAGATCTCTTGGGAGGGCGTTCCAGAGTCTGGGAGCAGCCACAAGGGAAGGCCTTCTCCTGTGTCCCCACCAGATGCACCTGTAAGGGTAGTGGGATAGAGAGAAAGACCTCATCTGCTTATTTTAGTGCCTCTGCAGGCTCATAAAGGGAGAGGTCATCTTTAAGGTAGTTTGCACCTAAGCAATTGTGGGCTCAGGTGCAACCAGCACTTTGGATTGTGCCCGGAAACTGAATTTATTTTATATGTTCTTTCTTTCTTTCTTTCTTTCTTTCTTTCTTTCTTTCTTTCTTTCTTTCTTTCTTTCTGTCTTCCTTCCTTCCTTTCTTTCTTTCTTTCTTTCTTTCTTTCTTTCTTTCTTTCTTTCTTTCTTTCTTTCTGTCTTCCTTCCTTCCTTTTCTAAAAGCAATGACCAATGTAAGGTTGTTGGGGATCTTTGTTGGATCAGTTGTTGCAGATGATTTTTAGTTGTTCTAATGAGAGAGACACATCTTGTGTTACTATATGAAAAACTATTTATTTAACTAGAGGGGAAGGGTACAGGGGAGGTTTTCTAACAATAACTATTCTAACAGCCATCTTGCTAGGCTAGGAACATGCTTCTCTTCCTCAGAATACAAGGCACACACACTAACTAGACATCTACCAGAACATTCCAGGTGGTGTGATCTCAACAACCAATAGGCTTTGCGCTTCACATTAAATCCAGCCCATTAATACTCTACATTCACATTAACCCTGTAATGGCTGAAATTTAAATCTTGCTAAATATTCCAACAAAGGTGCCCCTTGGCCCTTCAGACAGTTGGGTTTCTTTTAAAGGTTTGCTATCTGTGCTCCAGATAGATTCCAATTACGAGCTTCTTGCAAAATGGCTTTAAAAATATATATATAAAATTTTGCACCCTCCCAAAGCAGTGCTTTCTATTCCCCCACCCCCTCCACCCCTATTTCTTCCAGAAGCAAAAGAGTCCTGGCTGCCTTCTCCTTGTTGCTTTCTCATCAAAGCTGAGCTGGTGATGGCAGAATTCTCCCAGTTCTGCAGCTCCCAGTTAACTTAATGTGTTTACTTTAGGGATAAGCATTCATGTCAGAAACACTTAGAGCCTGTGAGCCTTCACAGGGCCAGGAAGAAAGGCTTGCCAAAAAAATGTCCAGGTGTACAGGAGTTTCTTTCTTTCTTTCTTTCTTTCTTTCTTTCTTTCTTTCTTTCTTTCTTTCTTTCTTTCTTTCTTTCTTCTTATTAAGAAAATGACATAATTCAAGTGTGGCTCAAAAGATTTTTTAAAAAACTAAGGTGGGCATGTTGGCTATAATGGCCAGAATCTTACTGGGGTTTTATTCTGGAGTAAATGGAACCACAGAAATGGTGGTGCTTGATTGCAGCTAATTTAAATAGCCCTGGTTACGAGCCTGGGGGGGATGTGACTGGCATGCTACCAGGGTCTTAGAATAATTGAGTTGGAATGCGCCTATAAAACTATGCATTCCACCACCACCGCCTCAATCAATGCTGGAATCCCAAATTAAGATATATTGCATCTATAGCATTTCCACCATCTACCAGGGAGACTGTGTGATCGAAAAATGAGCTAACATCAATCTGGCAGGATTTGTTCTTGACAAAATCAAATTTATTACTTTTAGTTATTTAGTTACTTTCATTTAGTTATTTAGTTACTTTTAGTTATTTAGTTATTTAGTTACTTATTGCTTTTACTTATTTATTGTTTTCAAGGGATTTGCACACAGATCACTCTGTAATCTGGTCCAGAATTTTCTCTGGGGTTGAAGTCAAGCTGACTGGTCTGTAGTTCTCAGGTTCTTCTTTTTGTCCTTTTTTTTTTGAAGTCCAGGATGTTGTTATTTTCCTGCAGTTTGCCACCATGACTTGGAAGAATTTTACTTACTCTACACTCAGGTCCCAGTAGCATATTAGCTGACAATTATTCCAAAATCCACACGAAGTCAATCCCTTTGTTCTGCCAATCTAGTAGTAATAAAAGAGCTTAAGAGCCAGGTAAACATTTCATACTTTGACAAAGGGGTGAACTAGTGTTTCTTCAAGTTTATGGGCCTTGAGGCAATTCCAACCCAAGGATGGGCTTTCTGGATTGTGCCCGGTAGGTTTTGACCATGGAAATCCCAGTGTTCAGGGCCTCAGGTGTTGTATTTGCTTTACTTATTACAGGGGTGTCCAAACTTCAGCCCTCCAGATGTTTTGGGCCACAACTCCCAGAATTCCAAGCCTGTATTGCCAGTGACAAGGGACTGTGGGAGTTGTGGTCCAAAACATCTGGAGCGCCAAAGTTTGGAAACCACTGGCCTATTAGTTGCATCTCTCTCCCACCTTGCCTGCAGTGGATTCACAGCTGTATACATGGCACGGTGTGCCTGTTTTATCCTCACAATAACCCTACGAGGTAGGTTAACCTGAGGGACTGTAGATAGCTCAAGTTTACACAGCACATTTCTCAGTCAAATGGAGAGTTGAATACAGATCTCTTGAATCATGTGGTCCAGCTTTCTAACCACTTGCACCATAAGCAGAACGGTTACCCTTTTGGACTACAATGCCCTAAATCCCCCCCACAGGCCATACTGACTGTGTGATTATGGGACCTGTATTATTGATAAAACCCTTTTCCACTACAATTGCATCCTAAATCTGTTTCAATTGTTACCCCACAGGCCATACTGACTGCTATCAAACTGTTGATTTCTTCTTCCTTTTTTATAGGGACCTGACTATATGATTCTTATATTTCCTTTTATTGATAAAAGCCTTCTGGCCAATAAAAGTATTTTCTATTCACCCAGTCTTGCCCGAGTGCCAGGATACCTTAAGGACTAGGAACTTATTTTTTAAAATAATTTCAGATTCCGTTTAACTATGAGGGATAAATGTCAGATTTCTGGGTATGCTTCTGTTCAGGCTGAAACAGATTTCTGGGTATGCTTCTGTTCTGAAGCAGATTTCTGGGTATGCTTCTCTTCAGGCTGTTCTCCAGTTACCTCACCTGTCAAATCTGAAGCAGTAGCCCACCAGCCATACTGACTGTGTGGCTATGGGACCTGTGTTCTTGATAAAATGTGCCAGGATATCTTAAGGACTAGGAACTTCATTTTTAAAATAAATATCAGATTCCGTTTAACTATAGGCGCTTTTACATGACCTCTAAAATCCGAGGCAAAGGGTTCCCAGATCCGGAGCTTAAAAATGTTTTCCCACCAGCTCTGGACCTTTAAAAAAATTAAGTACGACCACGCCCACCTAAGTGCGTCCCAGCGCACTTTTCAAGTACCTGGCCTCCAAGAGGTAAAAAAACTTCGGATGCGCATTGTAAAGCTGTGAATGCTGAGCTCCCTCACCTTCTGTTTGTTTGTTTTGTTCCCACCTCCCCCTTTAAGAGACAGGAATCACTACGGGGCAGCTTGGGGCTCCTTCAACAGGCAGACGGAGGTGAGCCTGCATTTTTTTCTCCCTTTTTTTCTCCCTCCCTTCACGCAGACAGGAGCAAGGGAGTGCGGAGGGGTGGGAACACAGGAAGAGCGACAAACCCCACGATCTCTGGTCCGAATTTAAGTTGCAGGCGGATTTTAGAGGTCGTGTAAAAGCGCCCTATGAGGGATCGATTTAACATCAGATTTCTGGGTGTTGCTTCTGTTCAGGCTGTTGTCCGGGTACCTCACCTGTCAAATCTGAAGCAGTGACAGCCTGGGATGGGAAGAGGTTCACCCCTGATCCAGCTGCCATGCTTTTCCAGTGCCCAGTGTGATCAGCTTTAGGTGACTGACCAAGCCTGGTTTTGTCTAAGGAGGGACTTAAATGGTTTCAGCTGGTGTTTTCTTTGACTGCTCTACTTTTTTATTTTTCTTTCTCCTCTGCTTTATTGGCCTGGCTGCTTTTCTTGTTGTTTCTAGCTTTATTATTGGAAGCCACCCCAAGAATTTGGACTGAAAAGCGGTTTAGAATATACTGTACTGTCTTTAAACAAAGAAGCCAACAAAGAATGTGATTCATATCCGTATTAAAAAGTCAGCAGCAAAAGCTCTTTTGCTTCAAAGGGTTCGTTGGACTGCACCCAAAACATGCAGCAGCTTTTTTTTTTTTTTTACCTCATGGGCAAACTTGTAATTTTTTCCTCTGCTGGGAGCAAAACATGACTACTGTATATCTTTGTATTTACTGGACAGGCTGTTGAGGATGGTCACCAAGAGGCAAACAAAATATGTTTCCTCTGCTGTTTGGTTGCAAAATGGATGCTTGTGAGAAGGTATTTTGTACAGTGCAAGCACAATTTGGCTTCGAATTTGCCTGCACAGAGAGGTTGAAAGGAGCAAATAGGATGTAATGCGGGTTTATTAGCCTCTTTTCTGAGGTTAATCTCCCCCCCCCAATCAAACACTATTCTGCTTTTAGGGGCTTCCTGACAGGTAGAAATCCAACCGATGTAGCCTCTCCCTAGCGCAGTGGTTCCCAACCTTCCTAATGCCGCAACCCTTTAATACAGTTCCTCATGTGGTGGTGACCCCCTTGCCCTGCTTGGAAGAGGCCACAAGCCCCCTTTGGCAGGCCACTGCCGCAGGGGCCATAGGGAACCACCCTCTACAGGCACCCTCAGCCAATCGCAGCCTCCAGTGCCATTGACTAACCCATCAAGCTGTAACTCACTCTTCCCCCCTTCCTCCCCCTCCTCCTCCAGACCCAAGCCCTTTGTGCCTTTTTCTTCACTGGCTCATGGTGACCCCTGTGAAATGGTCATTCGACCCTCAAAGGGGTCCCGAGCACCAGGTTGGGAACCACTGCACTAGCGAAAGAACCTTGACAGGCAGAAATCCAACAGGTGTGGCTCTTCTTAATTCAGCAGGGCACTTCCTGCATGTCATGCAAGGTTGCAACAAAATGTTCCAGTCTGAAGCCCCCCCCTCCCGTTTAGTCAGATATTTCCTCCTCCTCCCAGTAAGCCTCCCATCTCCACAAACTTTGCCCTGTCCTCCTTGGACTGCCTGGGAGTTCCCACATTGATGGACTGCATGGATGCTGTTCCACCAGGGGCAGTCAGGCACGCCTCCATGGCAGAATTCTTTTTAAAAACCTGGGTTCAATCCCGGTAGCAGGCTCAAGGTTCACTCAGCCTTCCATCCTTCCGAGGTCGGTAAAATGAGTACCCACGCCTCCAGCTTGCTGGGGGCAATTAGCCTGCACTCTGTAAGTTTGACTACTGTAGTTGTATATCAGAACAAGCAGAACACTTTGCTTTGCCTGTTTGTATTCAAAGCAGAAGAAAGGTCCATTGGCATGATGCAGTTTGAATGCTGGACAGGAGCTCAGGTAGGAAGAACCAGGTTCAAGTTCACATTGAGACATGAAACACCGGGGGTGATCTTAAGCCAGGCACTCGCTCTCTGCACCCAAGCACTCTCACAAGCTTCCAGGTCACACAAGCCTTATTAATTGATGGCCACAAAAACAGCCAAGAGCCTTGTGAGACATGAAAGATGCCCCAAGTGGGATGCAGCTTGTAAAAGCTTATAGTAGGTACCTGTACAACTTACTTGCCATTCAGATGTTGCAAGATTTTCTGTTGTTTTTCAGCCTCGAAGGTTAGAAGTGAGGACAGGAAAGCCCATGTATCTACCGGTAGCTATGAATATTCTAGAGGGAATGTGGGATTTAAAAATGTTATGGATGAATAATTAATCGCTCACACAACTTGAGGCACAAATCAAAGCAGACTTGTCTCTAGAGGCAAAAGGTGAGAGGCGATGACCTTTTTATAAAAAAAAATCTCCTGGGATGGGACTATTGGAATAAGATAGTCTTGCCGGTGTTTATTATTTTAATTATCTTTTGTTTAATTTTGTGATCATTTTTTTTTCTTTTTATATATTGTTTTATTACTCTTCTTTTCTATTGTTGGTAACCGCCTGGAGTTCCTTTTGGAAGATGGGCAGTATATAAATAAATAAATAAATAAATAAATAAATAAATAAATAAATAAATAAATAAATAAATAAATTTGAATTTCCTCATAGGCAATGCAGGGTGTTTTGGTTTTCTTTGTTTTGCTAGCTGTCAGCCAAATGTATCCAATCAAAACAATGAATTCTATATTATTAATCCTCTCCCAAACCACCCTCATGTTTGAGTTGGTGCAGGTTAAGTTTACACACCAGGCTCCGCACCTAACACCGCATTACAAGCCACGCTGAAGCTGAGCTGGCATAAGATGGCGGTGAAGAACATGCACTATTACTTGATGTGTCCCCCTGTTCAAATATCAGCCCAGGCTCACAAATGTGTTGGATTTGTGGTCTGACCAGAGGACTTGGCTTGATGGCCTTATAAGCCCCTTCCAACATCATTATTCTGTGAATCTAATTGTCTTCAACCCACTTGGGTGTCTAATATTGGAAATAATATTGGAGACTTTGGAACTCCCTCCCACTGGAGGCCAGGGCTGCCCCATCTCTGCTGTCTTTCCAGAAGCAGTCTTTCCTTCCTCTTCAGGCAAGCTTTCCCTGAATGAGGGACAACCTATTATGTGACTTCCAGATGGATTACCATGCATGAACAGCAGTGTTCCCCATGTTAATTTCCATCCATCATAATGGAATTATATATTTTTTAAAAAATTTCACGTGCTCTTTGTAGCTTTAATGATACCTTTTAATGTTGCAAGGTGCCGCTTCTAATTCCTTATTCCTAACTTGAGTGTGTCTTAAATGTTCTGGGCTGTATATTGTCCCTCATTATTATAAGCCGCCTTGGGTCCTTTTCCAAGGAGAAAGGCAGGGTAAAAATATTCAAAAAAAAAACATAAATAACACTGGCGTACCTTCCAAGGTGATCCTTGATGGTTCCACAAAGGGCTCATGGACTCATGATTGGTTGCAGTTTCTAAAGAACCAAAGATAAATAATCTGCTTCATTTGCGCTTATTTCATATTCTATGCTTTGAATAGAGTACTACGTCATTGACACATTGATGTTGGGTATCTGTTGGGTACTCAACAGATACCCAGCAGAGTGACTGTTGGGTATCGTCACTCTCCCTATGTTATGTTTCTGTCCAGCTGAAGATGCTGTACAACCCGTTGAGGTTCTTTGTGCTTATTTGCTGAATCCAGAGGAGAATCTTGGGTCAAAAGCTGCTTTCCAAGGACCGCCTCCTTTTCCTTTCCAGGCCCTACGGCCTCACTTTTCTTTGCAGGAGAATGAGCCAGTCTTGGGACATTTGCCTCTCTGTCTTTAAAGTTATTGCACATGAAATGGCCCTCTGAGGCCTTCTGCTCTGTTCCCGAATCCTCCCTTCTGAAAGCGTGTGGACCCAGTGACTCATTTCTCTGGCTACGATAGATCGCATGGAACAGCGATGAAACATCACATAGACAGCGATGAAAACGTGTCTTTGCTTGACTCTTAGGTAGCAGCTCTAAAAGGGACAGGGAAGTACGTCAATGGCAAACCTCTGCTTATTTGGAAGATTAGATGGGGGCGGGGGAACCAGGCAAAGAACTGAGCTCAATGGCAGCACCAAGCCAACGGAGATGGGTGCATCTGTTGAACAGGTGCCTGTAGGCTCGCAACCATGTTTTCCCTCCATAATTAGACTAGAATCCTGCTGCATATCTAACAGGCCAAATCCTGTTGCTGAGCATTGTAATTCACAGAAGCGTAGGTCCATTTACATGGAACCGCTGGGAGAGGTCATCAGGAGGTTTGGGCTGACGAGTCAGCAATATGCTTGACGGTAGAGATGGGCATGAATCGAAAAAATTGCATTTCGGTTTTTCATTTTTCGTTGAGGGGCCATTTCGGTTCGTTTTCGTTTTTCATGAATTTTTGGAAAAATTCATTTTCGTTTATTCATTTTTTGGTTTTTGGTTTTACCCGCTTTTTGCACAATTTTTAAAGCATTTCCGCGCGCGGGCATCCCCCAACGCCCCAGACCAGAGGGAAAACACTAAAAAAAATTGATGCTGGCAGAGACGCAGTATAGACTAGGTACGCAGGGAGGCTGCAAAGGCAGCGGCGGGTGTTGCCCAGGGTGCAAGGCAGCCGCAGAGTGACTGCACTGCAGGGCAGGGGAGGGTACTCACCAAGAGGTACGCACGCACGCACACAGGGAGGCTGCAGGACTGAAGCTAGAGAGAAATATCTTCTTTCTCTCCCCTAAGAGCCAGGCTGCAGCCAGCAAGAACACAGAGACACACACCTGCCTGGCTGGCCTAAAGTGAAAATAACGAGTCACAGAGACAGCAATCCCACCCTAACTCCCACCAGAGACTGCAAGGAGGACGGGGGCTACCAGAGCTTTTTATGCCCTCTGTGGCTGCCCGACCTGCCCAGTCTGCAACCTGGGCATGCTATTGGTTGAAGTTGTCCAAGAATTTACATTGCCTCCATTTTGTTGCTGGTGACATCCATTTTGTCATCCTTAAAGGGAAAAGAAAAATACATCGCGATGGGAGAAGACAAAAACAAACGTTTTAAGGACCCCAACCCCCCCAGTAGGTATTATCAGACAGTATAAATAATCATCACTGCGTTTTTATGGATGTCCAGCTCATTTCATTGCACATCGCCATTAACGAAAAACGAAACGTAACGAACCTAATTTTCATGGTTCTGTTCGGTTTGTTCCAATTTCATCACAATGTTCATTATTCGTTTCATTATGTAATGAAATGAATAACGAATAACGAATAACGGAAACAAAAAAAGTTCATTTTTGTGACCATCTCTACTTCACGATACTCAGCTCTACCTCTCATTCTCCACCAATCCAGGCGAGGCGGTTTCTGTTCTGAACTCGTGTCTGGACCAGATAATGGACTGGATGAGGGTTAATAAATTGAAATTCAATCCAGGCAAGACGGAAGTGCTGTTAGTGAGTGCTTCGCCGGACAGGTTAGTTAGAGGACCATCTTCCTTGTCCTGGACAGGGTTGCACTCCCCCTAAGGGACAGGGTCCATAGCTTAGGGGTGCTCCTGGACCCTGGTCTAACTCTGGAAGCCCAGGTGGACCTGGTGGCCAGGGGTCCCTTTCTCCAGCTGTGGAAAATATATCACCTGCGCCCCTACCTGGACGAACGGAGCCTCATGACAGTTACACATGCACTGGTAACATCCCGTATTGATTCCTCATAGCCTAGTGTTTTTGTTTGTTTATTAATTAATTAATTAATTAATTAATCAATCAATCAATCAATCAATTAACACATTTATTTATTTATTTACAGCAGAACCACACACACACACACACACACCATATCCACTGATTCATTAACCACTGATTCAGTTATCCACAGTTGGCAGAGGGTTTTCTCTATCTTTGGGTCCCTTCACATGGCTGTCGTTTCAATTAGTACATTTGTTGCTGTTTGTACTGATTTTGTAGGATACACGTGCTGTCTCATAGAAATCAGTTTATTTTCAGTGTCCCGGTTTTCAATTTTCTTTAAACATTTTTAAAATTATTATTATTATTTTCTAAGTGAAGCAGCACACAGAGTCATATGTAATCATGTAAAATTGGAGAAGGCAGTATTGGAATTTCAGTTTCATGCGTGCAGCCGATGACAAAGAGGTACCTGCTAAATGAGATAGATGGAATAAATGAAAATCGGAGTGGCAGATAGGATCCATTATGCCTTGATATCTAAAGCCTCACTCGTGCTTACGAGGGGTTGGCCAATTTTAATGTTTAACAAGCCACCGTTTTAGTGTTTTTCACCCTTAATCTGGGGCAGGCATGTCCAGACTTTGGCCCTCCAGATGTTTTGGACCACAACTCCCACGGTCCTTTGTCATTGGCAATCTAAGCTTAGAATTCTGGGAGTTGTAGTCCAAAACATCAGGAGGGCTGAAGTTTGGACATGCCTGATCTAGGGGGGTGGAGAACCCTTCAGATGTTATTGGTTTGCTGCTCCCATCAGTGTCCACTTGACCAATCCAGCTGTAAGCGGGGAACTGCAGATCTGTGGGCTCTTCCACCATTGCTGGGCAACAGCAATTTAGAGCTGCCGAGACCCTTGCGATGTCATGAGATGGGCTTTTATGAGATCACAGAGGCAGGAGGAACCAGTGTTGGTCAGGGGTTGAGGATTGGTTTGGTTTGGTTTTCCAGTGGTTCTCAACCTGTGGGTCCCCAGATGTTCCTGGACTGCAACTCCCAGAAGCCTCCACCACTCGCTGTGCTGGAAGGGAGTTTGGGAGTTGCAGTCCAGGAACATCTGGGGACCCACAGGTTGAGAACCACTGCTTTAGACTTTGGAGCAGCACTGCCAAGACTGGTGCACTCAACAAGCCGATGAGTTGCGATGCTGGTGCTCCACTTGCTTGCTTGCCCCAGATGGCTTGATGGGCCAAGTGTGTATGCAGTAGGAGAAGGGATTGGACGGGGTAAGGGAGAAGAGTCAGGAGACACAGCACATCCGAGAATCAAACTATCATCTCCTCCAGTATTGCTTGCCCTCAGATTGGCTTCCTTTGTCTTCAGAACTAGAGAGACCTATCAGTTCCCTGAAAACCTTGAGACCAGGAATCCCTTCTGATGAATCACCAGAGTAACAGGATTGGAATGACACACATCAGAGACAGAGAGAGAGAGAGAGAGAGAGAATTCCAGAAACAAAGCTGGGTACTATGTTGGTGAAGATTCTGTCATCCAGGTGAGGTCATCCAAAAGACTGAAAAGAAGTCCAGTTGCCGTGACTCAACTTTCGGACAATATGGGTACTATATTTTTATTTTACTTTTATTAAAAGTAGGGAAGCTTTTGAATTTAGCAGCAGCCTTCCTTAGACTAGGTGTTACAGAGCTTCAGAGGGTGAAGGAAGGAACAGAATAGTCCAATCACCCATGAACCCATGCTAGCTAGCCATTTGTGTCCTTAATATCTAGAAGGACTATTAAGGCTTCCAGATTAGGCTAGACTTTGGCCTGAGCAACAGCCCTCTCTATTGCGTCTACCTTAGCCTGGACTCTTAATCTGTGGCTCCTGGCTATCAGTTAGCAGCTCATTAACTGTCCATTAACTTAGCTATCATCAGTTACCAGCTCATTCTCAAGTGGAAACATGTGAGCAATACCTAAGATATAGGTCATGTGGTATTCATGGGAAAGGTCACATGTTCATTGCCGGCCATCTTTACATAAGGCTGGGAGGAACTCTTGGCTGAAATCCTAGAGAGAGGCAGCCAGTCAATATACTGACTTGGATTCTAGTATTGATTGATTGATTGATTGATTGATTGATTGATTGATTGATTGATTGCCATTTACAAACATGAACAAAATTGTTATACAATTGTAAATTGATTGATTAATTAATAAAAAGAAAAAGTCAGCACAAGCCACAACCATCTAGCAGAAAGCTACTCTGGGCCATTTGCAAACATGAACAAAACACAACAAAACACATTACACAACTTAAAATACTAAATAAACTAGTCAATCAAAACCAACATGACATAAATAATAATGAAAAGAACAAATAAGCACAAATGAATCAAAACCATTCAGCAGTTCAAAATAAAATACAAATGAGGGGAAAAAAGAGAGCTGGTAAAGAATTCTCATAAGGTGGAAAAAAGAGTAGCATTCTATTTATATAAGGAAGTTGGAAGTAAATGATCAGGAAAGGCCAACCTATAAAGCCAGGTTTTCAGTAAATTCTTAAAGATTTGTAGTGAGGGTGCAAGGCAAATCTCTTGCGGAACCTGGTTCCACAAGTGAGGTGTGACCAGCGAGAAGGCCCAGTTTCTTCTTGTTACTTTCCAGGCCTCCCTTGGGGTCGGTACCTGCAGAGGGCCAGCCTGGCTTAAACAAGTGATCCTGGCAGTTCTTCTTGGGAGGAGCCGTTCTGTCAGATACTGAGGTCCCAAACCGTTTAGGGCGTTTTATGTTAATACCAAAACCTTGAAGTCAATGCAGTAGTGAATGGACAGAGTGGCCGATGCAGTGGTAATATGCTGGGAACTTTTTGACGCTGTTAATCTATCCTGCACTAGCCGAATTCTCCGCATTAACCTCATAGGCAGCCCCATGTAGAAAGCGGTACAGTAGTCTGCTGGAACCCAAAAATCAGCCTTCCAACTGGTTTTGTATTCCAGATGGTCTAGCCAATGTGGCCAATGAATCAAGATGATGGACCCTGTAATACAGCAACATCTGGAGAACTTCAGGTTTCCTAGCTATGACATCACGGTACTGATTAGAGCTTGGAAAAGTTACTTTAATGGAATAAAATTCCCAGAATCCTCCAGCCAAGATGGCCCATGAGGGTTTTGACAATGGGAGTCCAAAAAAGTAACTTCATTGTGCTCTGAGTATAAGGCACTGCCTTATACTCAGAGGTGTGATATAAGGTGTGTTATTCTGTGTGTGATATGTGCATCATGTCAGTTGCAATGATGATGACCATAGTGGTCTTTCCAAGATATGTGAGGCTGTGATCATATGGGGGGAAAGGTCACATTTTGTACCACCAGTGGAATGGTCTGGTATGATCACACTACATAATAGGGAAAGGTGCTTCCATCTAACCCCAATCCATACTTAAACTGGGGCTTTTTTGCTCCATCTATAAAGCTTCTGTTTTGGAGCTGGTCTGGAGCAGAAGAGACTCTTTTAAAAGGGAGATTGCTCCCTGCAACATGACTCTTTCTGGTGTGCTCAAACATACATTTGTCCAACTGTCTAATCACCTCCTAAGTCTAGATATTTAAGGTTATTATGACACCTGTGCCACATTCCCCTGCCCACTCCTGGCAGCTTCTTAAGGTTTGTACATTAAAACCCAAGTACAGTGGTACCTTGTATAAAAGAATTAATTAGTTCCAAATGAAATTATGTTAAGCAAATTTTCCTTTATACAAATTTCCCATAGGAATGCATTGAAAACAGAGTAATCCCTAATCACAAATATTTTTATGTTTTATGGATTCACCCCATAGACAATTCTGTTAAGCAAATTTCCCCTATCTCCGGAATTTTTTTATGTTGTACAGATTTTATGTTATACACACCATTTGTTATATAAGGGTCCACTGTAATCCCAAACTCACAGATCTGCTCGCCTCTTTGGAGCAGATCTACGGTTTTGGAATATAATATCCAGAATTCCCCAGGTGGAACTTTGGGACTTAACAGTCTAAAAAAAAATAACATTTCCAAGTTCATCTTTGTCGGCCCTGCTCCAGATCACCAGCCCCTAGGATGAAAATAATATATGAGTGCAATTGTAAGCTTTTTGTTTTTAGGACCTGTGTGTGTATGTTTTAGAGTCATCTTGATCCTTCCTCTCCCAAACAAGCACAGAATCTACCGCTGTGCCTCTTTACGTAATGATGGCCCCAGAAGGCACGATTAGCTGTCATCATACATTCATGAAAGAGTTAAAAGCCCCAGGACGGCTGCAAGCTGCAGGCTTATAGATCCATAGCAGCCTGTGTCCTCAGTTCTCCCCCAGGAGGGCTGCAATCAACAACATCCCCACTTTCATTTGCAAAAGAGGGTCTCGTGGTGCTGTCCCGGTGGGAATGGACTGGAGGAGCAAACCGGAAATGAAGTTGCAGTTCGATCGTGATTAGAATGAGATTTTAAGAGGACTGGACAGAATGGAGCAGGTGTATATTTACTTGCCGGCTGAAGTCACCTCGGATGACCCTCTCCGGGGAAGCCAGACTCCGGCAAAATGCAACACTTCACAGTCGGCCAGTGAGCGTCTTTTGATGGTATTTGACAGGCTCTGCTTCCCTCCTCGCCTTGCAATTCACGGGCATTCAGCCGCTGAATGGGGAAAAAATCGGGTTCTTCGGCACACAAGAAATACTGCCGGTGTAACATTTTAGACGTTTTACAGGGCTGTTGGCTTATTTAGAATGATATCCGTTGATTAACCTGGCCAAGCTCTGTGCCTGAAGTAAACTGCCTGGCTTTTTTCCATCTTGCCACGAAGTCTACACCTAAGAAATAATTCCTGGCAAATCCATCTTTTGCCATGTTATTACCTATTGGTACTGCTCTGAGGAAGAGGGCTTTGCCCCCGAAATATTAGCAATGTTTTGTTATTTTTATAGTAGCCTAAAGGTATCACCTGTTCCCCTTTTGTATTCCTCATCACGAGTCTCTTCTGATTATGAGCTATCCTGGTAGGGATGCTTCTGTCCCAACAAGACCAGGAGTAGCGATTTCAGGATGTGTCAGTAAAAAGACTGTAGGAAGAAGGGGCGTACTGTGGTGGGGGTAATCCAGAGGGGTGGTCTGTACAGGGCATAATATTTTTAGGGGGCACGATCTGCCCATCTGCCCTGGGCAGCAACAGATGCCTCCTGAGTGCATCCTACCTGTCTGCTTCCTCCCTTTCCTTTCCACGCTGGCTTGGTCATGGCTAAAGAGCCCATCAGCAACTGGGGCACCATAGCTTAGGACCTAGATACCTGAAGGACTGTCTTCTTTCATATGAACTTACCCGGCAATTAAGATCTAGCCAGAGGGCCCTCCTGAAAGAGCCATCCCTCAAGGAGGTGAAAGGGATGGCTGGTAGGAACAGGGCCTTTTTGGCAGCTGCCCCCAGATTGTGGAATGCCCTCCCAAGCGAGACCTGCCTGGCGCCAATGTTGATGACATTCCGGCGCCAGGTAAAAAACTTTCCTGTTCCAGAAGCCTTTTAACTGATTATTGTGGGTCCTGATGGCGATTTTAGTGTAGTATTTTAATATATTGTATTTATTGTATTTAAATGTTTTATTGTTTTAATTTTATTGCAATTTGATGTTTTAATTATCTGAATTGTTTACTTTGATTGTGAGCAGCCCAGAGACCTTTGGGTAGTGGGCGGCATACAAGCTAAATAAATAAATAAATAAATAAATAAATAAATAAATAAATAAATATTGGGGAGCTAGGAGGGTTGGCAGAGGCCCAGGGCCCTGGGCCTCTGATGCCTGTCCAGAGTACAGCCTGCCTTGGACTGGTCCTGCACCAGTGAGCTGCAC
This sequence comes from Phrynocephalus forsythii, assembly GCA_029282475.1. NCBI lineage: Eukaryota > Metazoa > Chordata > Lepidosauria > Squamata > Agamidae > Phrynocephalus > Phrynocephalus forsythii. Next base: position 200,063,973 of record JAPFRF010000001.1, on the reverse strand, counting down.
CTGGTCTGGGCCAATGCCTCCAGTACACCAAGTGCACCCACTGGCCCAGGATGCAGCTGATGGGTGCATGAGGCCAGGAAGGGTCGGGGGGGATAGGAGTCAGGCTGTGCTGGGAGGGAGGGGGTCTGGCTCAACTTCCTATTCCAAAAGTTTTTTAACTAATGATTGTGGGCCCTGATGGCAATTTAAGTGGTGTGTTTTTAATGTATTGTATTTATTGCATCTACATGTTTTATTGTTCTGATTTTATTGTATTTTGATGTTTTAACTGTTCATTCTGATTGTGAGCTGCCCAGAGACCTTTGGGTAGTGGGCAGCATACAAGCTAAATAAATAAATAAATAAATAAATAAATAAACTTGTGCAATGGCTCAGCCCCCGAAACTCTTTTTGAGCCCTTTGTCCAGCAATCCCTCTAGCAGGCCGGGACACCCACGCTGGGAGAGTGGCTCCCTGGCCTAGCAATGGAGCCAGTTCACCTTTGGGCTAGATGGTGCAGTATAAAAATCTAATCAATCAATCAATCAATCAATCAATCAACATAAGCAACCTTTCAGCCTCAAGGCACTTTGATGAATGGGCTCTAAAGCCTGCTGATGTTCATTATTTTAAGGTAAAGGTAAAGGTTCCCCCCCGCACATGCCTACTAGTCGTGTCCAACTCTAGGAGTGGTGCTCATCTCCGTATTCAAGCTGAAGAGCCAGTGTTGTGCAAGTCCGTGACCACATGGCCGGCATGGCTGCAAGGAAACACTCTTTTACCTTCCTGCTTTTCACGGCGGTACCTATTTATATACTTGCATTTACATGCTTTCGGACTGCTAGGTTGGCAGGAGCTGCGGTTATCAGTGGGAGCTCACTCTGCTGCGTGGCACCCGGGATTCGAACCGCCAGGTCGCCAACTTTGCAACCAAGAGTTTTTGGAGCTTTGGTCTGCTGCTGAGCCACCACGCCCAATTATTTTAAGTGGCCTGCTAAAAATCTTACCTGTCCTTGACTTCACCCTATGTAGATGGACAGAGTAGGATAAAGAATCTCCCTTGAACCCAGTTATCTGCACCAGTCTTTGTTCTTTGGGAAATATTTGCGTACCAAGCAGAAATGATGAGAGATGCCTTGATCAAAGAGAGGCACTACAATGGCCATTAAGCGGGCTGAAGCTACATTTCATGCTCACTGTCAGAACCTCTTAGGCTAAAACAAGCCGAGAAGACAACGCTGGCACCCTTGGCAGCGAACAACGGCCACAGTTTGGTTAACACTGTAAAAAAACCACCCACAGTCAAGCACATTTTCATAATGAATGTAAACATATTTCTATCTCTCTGACACAGCGGTTTTGTGTCCATATAGCTGCATAATAGGCCGAGAGGGAATACGATAGCTATGTTTAAATATTTGAAAGGATGTCACATTGAAGAGGGGACTGGTTTGTTTTCCATGGCTTCAGAGACTAGGACTCGGGGCAATGGTTTCAAACTACAGGAAAAGAGATTCCATTTGAACATTAGGAAGAACTCCATGACGGTTAGAGCTGTCCGGCAATGGAATATGCTGCCTCAGAGGGTTGTGGAGTCTCCTTCTTTGAAGTTTTTAAGCAGAGGCTGGATGGCCATCTGTCGGAAATACTGTGATGGGGTTCCTGCATGGCAGGGGTTGGACTAGATGGCCCTTGAGGTCTCTTCCAACTCTATGATTCTGATTCTATGATTCTATGATTCTATGAATAGGAGCCCTGCTGAATTTTGAATTGTAAGCCGCCCAGAGACCTTTGGATGACGATGATGACGATGATGATGATGACAACAACAACAACAACAACAATGACAACTACAACAACTTCATCATCATCATCATCATCATCATCAACAACAACAACAACAACAACATTTCCCCTCCGTCTTCTTTTCTCAAGACCATACATGTCAGTTCTTTCATTCTTCCTTTGTTGGGCTTGGTTTCCAGGCCCCTAATCATCCTATTGCTTTCCTCTGAACTCTTCCAATTTGTCAGTATCCTTGAAATGTTCCGCCCAGAAGAGGACATATGCTCATTTGGTTCAATCTAATATGGACCTAGATTGAGCTGCCTAGATGCCTTGAGTGCGTTCGATCTCGCCTGATCTCGGAAGCTAAGCAGGGTCGGGCCTGGCTAGTACTTGGATGGGAGACCACCAGGGAATACCAGGTGCTGTTAGGTGCCTGGAGTAGGAACTGGCAAACCACTCCAGTCTTCCTGCCAAGAAAACTCCATGGACATGGGGTTACGAAGAGTCAGTCATGACTGTACGATACAACAACAACAACAACAACAACAAAACAAAACAAATATGGACCTCCCTTCAAACCTAGAACATGTGGGCGTTTATACACGACCCCTAAGCTCCGCTACAAATGGCTGCAAGCTCCGGAGCTTAAAAATGTTTCCCCACCAGCTCCGGAGTTTGCAGACAATTAAGTGCGACCCCGTCCACTTTAGCGCGACCCAGCGCACTTTTCTTGTACCTTCTCTTTGGAGGTGAAAAATCTTTGATGCGGTGCAACGATAGTGAGTGCGGGGCTCTCCTCGCTTCTGTTTGTTGCTTTTTGGCTCCCGCCCCTTTAAGAGCTACATTTACAGAGATGAGGGGGTTGGACTTGATGGCCTTACAGAGACGAGAGGCAGAACGAGGTGAGCGGCATGCTTTTCTTTCTCTTTTTCTCCCTCCTTCACGCAGCCAGCAACCAGGAAGTGCGGAGGGGGATGGGGACAGAGGAAGAGCGACAAACCCCTAAGATCTCTGGTCCGAATTTAAGTGGCCAGCGGATCTTAGGGGTCGTGTAAAAAGGCCCTCAGTTTTCCCTTTAAAAAAAAATAAGATTACGTTCTCTGAATATCTAAGTCACAGTGTGAGGGCTGATGGAATCACTTTAACGCCATTGATTCCTCCTTGCAGAATAGCCTACGATCCTTCGGACTGCTAAACCCTTTTATGGGCAAAACTCCCTGCCCTTAGCTGAACCGTTATCATTTTGGCCTTAATCGAGGCGTTCCCTTCTCTTATCCCATAAATAACAGCCTTCTTGAATTGTACTCTGCCAAGTGCTGGGCACCCGCTGGATTCTGGCCAAATCGGTGTTTCAATAGGATTAGCCTGCTTATATCGACTAACACAGTTGTGCCGCATGTAGGACTACAGAAAGTCAAGTCAATTACATCACATCATCCAGAGGAAGAAAAGCCCTTCTAAATCAAGCAGGGGCTTGTGTGTGTGTGTGTGTGTGTGTGTGTGTGTGTGTCCGTCCCAGCCAAAATGAGACTTGGATTTATTCCGAGCACAAAAGGGGAATCGCATTACGTAAACAGAAAAAGCAAAACAAATTAATTCCCTTTTCTACTCCCACACAAAAAGCTATCATCATCATCACCGATTTATTTGATTCTGTTCCACTTTCCCATTAATAGTGCCCGACATGACTCAGGATACAGATCGGGTAATGATAACAAATCAAAACACAATTGAAAGCAACCACTATGGCAATAAATCGATGCAGAATAAAGTCCTCTAAGTGCATGATAAAAAAACCCAAATGAACTGTCTTTAATAGAGATGGGCACGAACTCCCCATTTGGCAGTTTGTGCCAATTCATTAATCGGCCAGACAGGTGTTCTGCGCTTCAAAGCCCCACCTCCTCCAGCCGGTGCCCACGCAGAGGCAGTGGCCAGGTGTCCCTGCCCCACCTCCTTCAAGGGCTGTGTCTGAGTGATTGCACCCTGGAGGAGGCGGGGCTTTGAAGTGCCAAACACCTGTTCAGCTGAGAAACGAAACAGCACGAACCACCAAATCAGCAGTTCATGCCCATCTCTACTCACCAACGAACAATTGCTCAAGTGATGATGTTGCTACTTATTACCTTATGTCTTTAAAAGGATGGTTGTTATGTGATTGTTACCCCGGAATGGAATATGTCAGCAGAGGCATCCTGATATACAGTAACCCCCCACCGATCGTGGGGGTTAGGGACCCACCCCACCCGCGATGCAAGAAAATCCGCGATATATGGAAGCGGGTGGGGGGTGGGGGGGCGATCTTACCTCCCGCCGCCACCCGCCCGCGCGGCCCGAGGCTTCTCGGGGGAGCCTGGTTGAGCTGCACGGAGCGACCCGATCGCTCCGCGCCGCCCCTCCCGGCCACCCTGAGGCTCCTTGGGGGTGCGTGGGAGGGCGGCGCGAAGCGACCCGATCGCCCCCACCACCCTCCCACACACCCCCGAGGCTTCTCGGGAGGCAGGGGGCGGTGCGGAGTGACCCGGCCGCCCCCCCGCCCCCCCCCACGGTGCAGGTACTGCGATGCCACGATGTAGCGGGGCCGCGGTACCTGGACTGCGAAATGGCGGGGGGGGGATCACTGTATAACGTCTTGCTTCCAACCTTTCTTCAGGATGGCTTGCTGTGCCTCCCTGACCACTCATTTGCCTCTCTGGGATCAGTTTCCTTTCCTCGGATCTTGCCTGCACAACCCGGCCATTGTGGAAAAGAAAATTAAGATAAGGCTTTGAGACAATCTCTTCGTGTTGGGATGGCGCACGGACGGGCAAAGAGGAACAACAGATTTTTGTGTTTTGTTACAAAATATATCGTTGCGTAATAAGTTTATTATTTCTTTACACTGAAGCAGCACTGTGCCTTGAGAAATGTGACACTTTCAAGGCCTAGAAATGTGACACTTTCAGGGCTGGAAGTCTCTTGGTTCTACACTGTGAAAAAACGACCGATAAACGATTGCAGCTTCTTTGGACTATAATATGAATTGACATATATTTTTTTCAAATTTGCTCACAGCCCATCTGCTGAGGTTATGTAACTCAGAGATCCCAAGCAATGTGAGATGTGGGATTTGCCGCAGAAACAGGAACCATTTCTGGTAAGACGATTATGGGGGAAGGGAAGGAAGAGGGGGGGGAAGTAAGGCAAGATGACCCAAGGTCTGCCGTTTCTGTAGACACCAGTGAGTAACGGTCCAAACCACACAAGGAAGCATGCCCAGGAGTCTCTGTTTGCTTTTTCAGAGGATTCTTGAATAAATATTACTGCAATGCCCAACACTATTAGGTGGAGAACTTGACTCTGATGCATCCAATAAAACAGCTTTTATGATGTCACGATCAAACGTTCCGTTATCATGTTGTTTTTCCCGCTTCGGCAATACCAGGTGCTATTAATATTGCACCATTTAAACTGAAATCTGATGGGTATTTCTCCTTGCTTTCCTTTTAGCCTTACATAACCGTTAGCATTCAGGAAATCCAGGCAGTGCGTGTGTCCTAAAATAACCTCTGCTACCAGCACTCATTAAAATTACTATAAATAAAGCACAGGCTTCACATGCTCGTTTCTGGCTTTGTTTTGCTTGGTGTGTCTCCCCACCCCCACCCCAACACTGCCACGTGCTCCTCTTGTAGTAAATTGAACGGTTTGTCACCGAGTGCATCATACTTCGTAGGAAGGCAATCTCTAAAAGCTCTAGCAGATACACCTGTGGAGCTTTTGTTTCGCTTTTTATAGACACCTTGGAGCTAATGACAGCATTGGTCGCAATCACGTGGTTTTGTCCCTGTTTCAGTGTTCCCATGGTTGTGATAACTTGTCTCGTGACAAGTGTTACTCACGGTCTTGTACCGTGACAAACACTGAATTTGACTAGCTTCCTTTTTCCTTTATTTGGGGAGGGGGGGCTTAAAAATTATTTTTAGATAGTTCGCTTCTGAAAAGTCAAAAATTTTTTTAAAAACCCAGACACAGTTTTCTGAGAGAAACAAATGTTTTGTTGTGTGGCAGTCATTACTACACGGTGTCTTGTGTCAAGCCCTGCACACAAAGCACACACACAAACAGGGTTAAGTACTTTGCCAAGATCTTTAGTGGAAAGCCAGGCAAGTTCAAGTCCTTTGCAACAATCAAGTGCGAGATAAATAACAGAATCCAACTCCCAGCAATTAACAGTCCAAGTCAAAACCAGAATGTCTCACGGAAACCAGATGCCAAACCCAAGGGAACAGATCAAGCCGTTGTCCAGGAAGCCTGTCCGAAATCAGGAAACAGAGACAAGGTCACAGACAGGAACGTGGTTGCAAGTTCGAATGATGCGTTGCTCCCACAGAGAGCTCAAGGTGAGCTTACCAGCTTTATCTCAAAACAGGGAACACACCCTTACTTCTGGAAAGGCTCCTGCTAGTACTCAGGGCTTCCCGACCTGATTCCCCATCTAGCATCAAAGACCCTTTCCCTAGCCCTCCTGGTAGCACGTCTTTGCAGAATCTTGCTCATAGCCATTCTAGAGGGAGAAGATATGTTTTCAACTGAGTCATCAGACCCAGCTGCCTGCTGACTTGAGCTGCAAGGCTCCTCCAGCAGCTCTTCACCATTTAACCCCTCAGAATCAGGTTCTGTGACAGGCAGGGTCCTGGCATCTTGTCTCAGAACAGAAAGCGGGAACAAAGAGTGACAAGGGAAAACCCTACCCCAGCAGCAGGTACAGGAATGTCGCACTTAGCACCCGTTCCAGGGGCGTGGTTGAGCCAAATGTCAGTAGTTGCGCAACGGTCGTGAAATAATATTTTTGTACCATTCCTAAGCACAACACTAACAGAGACAAAATAGACGTGAAGTATCCACCTTAAAGAGTTACTTTGAACGACACTGTGAATGTCAAGGTCAGCTTTCAAAGATCTGCAGGAAAGCCCCTTTTGTCGCATTTATTTTGGTGGTAGTGGCATTTGCACTAGGCAGCAAGGCACCTGGCTTTTGTTATTCCTACCTTTCTTCTCCCAAGGGGTTGCCAATTTGTTAGCCTGTCTTTGGCAGGACCCCAAGGAACCAGTGTGATTGACATGAATGTATTTCTATTTCCACTCCCGCCCACCCCCCCATTTACATTCCATCTTTCATAGGGTCGTCGATGAATTGAGCTCAATGCAGGGATCCAAGTCAGAGCAGATCGGACAGATGGTTGCGCAGTTTTTTCTTAAATGCCTGTGGCATGGGAGCGCTCAGTATCTCCCAAAGGTCATTGGTACCATTGTTGTACTGCTCTAACAGTTAGGAAGTTTTTCGTGGCAAATCAGCCTTTCCTCCAGGGATGTCAAAGCAGCATAAACGTCACTCTCCCTTGTTTTGATCCTCAGGAATAGGACAAAGGGGTCTAAACTGTAGCAAACTCAAGGTGGGCTTAAGTGTCGGCCTTCTGTCATGGCTAGCTTGTGGCCTCAGTCAACTCCCTCCCAGGCTAATTAATAGGAGAAACATTTATTTATTTATTTATTTATTTATTTATTTATTTATTTATTTATTTATTTATACATACATACATACATACATACATACATACATACATACATACATACATACATACATACTACTCTTAAGTCGGGGTACCTATCTAAAATTTTTTTAAAAAAGTTAAAAAATAAAAAAATAAAAAAAATGTAAGTCAAGTAGGTAGCAGTCATTTGTTCATTCCTTCTGTGATTCATTCTTTGGTTTGTTCTTTTTTTCATTCCTTCATTCCTTTGTTCCTTCCTCCATTGAAGAGGAACACAAGAGTTGATGTCACCCAGCTGAAAGATACCAGATTGTAGAAGGCTGACCAAGGAAACCTGGCAGATAGGTCACCAAACATGATGACCTGGTGTTTGTGACTTGATTAAACTCTTGTCTGTGTAAACCCTCTTAATTTATATTAAAACAAAGCATTGGGGTCATTTTGGTGTGAATGCAGTCTTGAAGAAGCACTCAGTCGAGCCCACCTTTTCCCAGCCAAATAAACTGAATGGTGTCTCCTTGAAAACTCTCCAGAAGAGCAGTTCACCTTTTCAATAGGTCACAGGGATTCTCGGCATCCTTATCACCCCAGAACACTCGCTTTCAAAAACAAAACCAGAAATAGGTGTCTAACTATGTCATTTGACCTGGGCCCTAGCTACCTCAAAGATCGGATCTCACAGTATGAACTGACTTGGGTGTTAAGGTAATCAGGAGAGGCCCTTCTCTCCATCCTGCCACCCTCACAGGTGCGTCTCGTGGGAATCCATGAAAGGACCTTCTTGACTGCTGTGCCCAGACTCTGGAACTCCCTCCCACTAGAGGCTAGGACTGATTCATCTCTTGTCCTTCTGGAAACAAGCAAAGACCTTTCTCTTCAGGCAAGCTTTCCCTGAATGATGGACTACCATGTGTATTTTATATGAATCTATCTATGGTTTCACATAGACTTCATGTTTATGACTACTTATAACCGTGTCGCTTTAATGTAATGTTGTCTATTAATGCTGTGTAAGGTGTCCTTCAATGCCTTTTTCTCAAATACTTGAACATGTCTTAATTGTACTGCACTGTGTATTATCCCTCATTACTGTAAGCTGCCTTAGGTCCCTTTCCAAGGAGAAAGGTGGGGTAAAAATACTCTAAAATAAATAAATAAATAAATAAATAAATTTGTGGTGGGGAGGCATGGCATTGTGGGGGGGGCAGAAAATGGATCCCCCCTAGACCCACCCAAAATGCTCACCCCATTTTAAATAAGAATACAAGTACAATGTTTTCTTGAAATCATGACCATCATGATGTCTTACATTGATATAGCACTAGAATTTCTGACTTATTTACTTTGATGGTTGGGTATTTCTCTTCCAGTTCATAACAAAGATCCCTTGGTATCTTTAGAACTGGGGTGAAAGACTTCTGCCTGATTCTGTCACATACCACACGAGTCTCCACTGGAAGCTGCTTTCTCCACTGATGCAAAAGGCAAACCAGCCGTAGCGTTGCAGCCTGAGAAGCTTCCTGCCCAGGCAAAACTGCATAATAGTTTTTAAAAGGGGAGGATTGGAATTGGAGGTTGGAAAAAATGCCTGTGAAACTTTCATTGTGGCACCTTTGAGCAGCTGGTACTTGGATGCCAAACATCCTGTTTCTTCCTAGTGCACCTTGCCTAAGTGAACCATTACTTTAAGCAGGCTACAGGTGAGGTCAAACAGCCAAACCAGGGCTCCAAAATAAAACAGGGACTAAAACAGAAGCAGCAGGAAAAGAGGAAGACCCCATGCAAAGTGCATTGACTTCATCAAGATATAAGAACCTAAGAAGAGCCATGCTGGATCAGGCCAAAGGCCCATCTAGTCCAGCTTCCTGTATCTCACAGTGGCCCCCCAGATGCATTTGGGAGCGCATGAGACTAGATATCTGTCTTCTGATACCACTCCCCTGCATCTGGCCCTTGAAGTACCCTGGTTTTAAGCCTGGAGATTACACATCTCCATCCTGGTTTGAAACCTGTGATGAACTTTTCCTCCAGGGATATGTCCAATCCCCTTTTGAAGGCATCCAGGCCAGATGCCATCACCACATCCTGTGGCAGGGAGTTCCACAGACTAACAACCTGTTGGGTGAAAAAAAGTTCGATGATGATGATGATGATGATGATGATGATGATGATGATGATGATGATGATGATTTAGTTCACAAAAGCTGAACGAGGCCTTTAAATAATAGGGGCTTTTGGAAGCACTGTAAGTCAGGAATGATTTGGCAGCATAAGAACATAAGAACATAAGAAGAGCCATGCTGGATCAGGCTAAAGGCCCATCTAGTCCAGGTTCCTGTATCTCACATTGGCCCCACCAAATGTGTCCAGGGCATACAAGACTAGATATCTGTCTCCTGATATCACTCCCCTGCATCTGGCCCTTGACGTACCCCAGTTTTAAGCCTGGCGATTACACATCTCCATCATGGTTTGTAACCTGTGATTGACTTTTCCTCCAGGAATCTGTCCAATCCCCTTTTGAAGGCATCCAGGCCAGATGCTGTCCCCACATCCTATGGCAAGGAGTTTCATGGACTAAAGAACACACTGGGTTAAAAAAATTATTTTGTCTGTTCTCACTCTCCCAACCCTCAGTTTTAGTGGATGTCCCCTAGTTCTGGTATTTTGTGAGAGGGGGAAGAGCGTCCCTTCTTCTCCAGGCAGACTTTCTGAAAGGGTTTTTTTAATGGATTGCTGTGGTCTGTTGCCTTTAAATGTGTTTTTAGTCTTGGTTTGAACTACCATTTTAAACAAAATGCTTGTTTGATTCTCTTGTAACCATGATTTTAGTGTAAGGTTTTTATTGATGATTTATTGATATTTTACTCTTAACTATTTTAAATTGTTTTATTCTTTGGATTGTAAGCCGCCCAGAGACCTTTGGGTAGTGGGCGACATATAAGTTAAATAAATAAATAAATAAATAAATAAATAAATAAATAAATAAATAAAATTTTTATACTTACTGTTTTTTAGCTTTTTAAATCTTGTCTTTCTAATGATATAAACCGCTTTGGGTCCTTTTAAGGTGAAAGCCAGTGTATGTATGTATGTATGTATGTATGTATGTATGTATGTATGTATGTATGTATGTATGTATGTATGTTTAAATAAATAAATAAATAAATAAATAAAAATAATAAATAAATAAATAAATAAATAAATAAATAAATAAATAAATGCTTCTCCTATTAATTAACCTTAATTAACGTGGGAGGGAGGAGACTGAGGCCTCAACTTAGCCATGACAGAAGGATGACACTTAAGCCCACCCTTGAGTTTGCCACAGTTTAGACCCTTTGGTCCTATTCCTGCCCTCTGGAGCAACAGTGAATGAGTCTGCCTCCTCTGATAACTTTTTGTAATGCAATTTTGGCCAGTAAGGACAGGCAACCAGAGGCATGTTCAGCAGCTTAGCTTTTGGTCTTTTAACGAATATCTTCTTTTGTTATTTGTTTCCCCACCCTCCGTTGCACCATTTCCTCCTTTCGCCAACTGTAACAAGAGGAAGAGTATTTTCTCTGAAGAGTTTCTTCAAAATATCTCACCCTTATCCAGAGAATGTCTTGTCTTGTCTGGCAAACTGCAGCGAGAGGGACGTGAAGTAGACACTTAATCCCAGGCTTTCTCATCCAGTGCCCTCCCTTCCAGTGTTGCCAGGTCACAACTCCCATCATCCCTGCCCAGCAGCACCCATAGTCAGAGATTATGGAAGTTGTAGTCCAACAACGCTTGGGGGCCTACACAACCCTTTAGCAAAAAGTTCTTCACCACTAGGACACACTTTGGGGTTTTTTGTATGATTTGTTGAGAGTCTTTACCCTTGATGCGCAGAAGCAAACTGAGGTCTGCAGAGAAGCTGGCCTTACCTTACATCTTGCTCGTGGATTCTTATCTCTTCCTCCTCCCTTTGCTCATCTTTCTTTCAAAAAGTTGGATATGTTTTTATTTTACACAGCAATCTGACCAGAAGGGTAAACTGTGATGGACTGGCTGATTGGCATAGGTTTTGAATGCCAAATGGTTTAAGAAGAGCAACAAGAGACTTGCTCATGGCATGTACATCCCCTTAAATTATTAGGCTGTTAACATTCCTGACTCAGAAGCTGAGCAGTCATTTTATACTCATGATGTAATTTAAGTCAGGGTACACTACTAAGGAGCTGCCTAAATGCCCTAAGCACATCTGAACCCGCCTGATTTGGAAGCTAAGCAGGGACAGCCCTGGTTAGTACTTGGATGGGAGACCACCAGGGAATACCAGGTGCTGTAGGCGCCTGGAGTAGGAACTGGCAAAACCACTCCAGTATTCTGGCCAAGAAAACTCCAAAGACATGGGGTCACAAAGAGTTGGTCACGACTGTAATGACGCAACACACACACACAGACCACTTTTCCACCACTGAAACTATCCATGCACACATAAACATTTGAATTTGTAGTACAGTATTCCTTATATCAAGCTGCCTAGATGCCCTAAGCACATCTGATCTCGCCTGATTTGGAAGCTAAGCAGGGACAGCCCTGGTTAGTACTTGGATGGGAGACCACCAGGGAATACCAGGTGCTGTAGGCGCCTGGAGTAGGAACTGGCAAAACCACTCCAGTATTCCGGCCAAGAAAACTCCAAAGACATGGGGTCACAAAGAGTTGGTCACGACTGTAATGACGCAACACACACACAGACCACTTTTCCACCATTGAAACTATCCATGCACACATAAACATTTGAATTTGTAGTACAGTAGTCCTTATATCAAGCTGCCTAGATGCCCTAAGCACATCTGATCTCGCCTGATTTGGAAGCTAAGCAGGGACAGCCCTGGTTAGTACTTGGATGGGAGACCACCAGGGAATACCAGGTGCTGTAGGCGCCTGGAGTAGGAACTGGCAAAACCACTCCAGTATTCCGGCCAAGAAAACTCCAAAGACATGGGGTCACAAAGAGTTGGTCACGACTGTAACGACGCAACACACACACACAGACCACTTTTTCACCATTGAAACTATCCATGCACACATAAACATTTGAATTTGTAGTACAGTATTCCTTATATCAAGCTGCCTAGATGCCCTAAGCACATCTGATCTCGCCTGATTTGGAAGCTAAGCAGGGGCGGCCCTGGTTAGTACTTGGATGGGAGACCACCAGGGAATACCAGGTGCTGTATGCGCCTGGAGTAGGAACTGGCAAAACCACTCCAGTGTTCCTGCCAAGAAAACTCCATGGACATGGGGTCATGAAGAGTCGGTCACGACTGTAATGACATCACACACACACACACACACACACACACACACACACACACACACACACACACACACACACACACACACACCACTACGGTGCACTAGGCATGGTACACGAGGCATGGTATAATGAGTAGATTCCCAGTATGGTGTCATCATCATCATTGACATCCTTCAGTCTCGAAAGACTATGGTATCATGCCTGGAGTAGAGAGCCTAAAAACAACACCTAGTGTGACTAAATAGACCAATCCGGGAATGGCAGTCTCTACCGCACTGGGGGCAGATATATTTTGTTTCTTGCCCAGTCCTCAGGTTTCGTTATTTCCGCGCCTGCCTTTTTGCCTCTGCCTGTTGGACAAATGCCTCTTTGAATGTGGTGTAGTGGGTAGAGTAATGGATTAGGAACAGGGTTTGAATCCCCACTTGAGCATGGAAACCCATGAGTAGAACTGGTAAAACCACTCCTTAAATATTTTACCTTGAAAATCCAATGAGGGTTACGAAAAATGGCACAAAAACACACACACAATACGCACAACAGGTCAGTGGTGGCGAACCTCCAGCCCTCCAGATGTTTTGGACCACAACTCCCACAGTCCTTTGTCACTGGCAATACAGGTTTGGGATTCTGGGAGTTGTGGTCCAAAATATCTGGAGTGCTGAAGGTTCACCAGCACTGCAATGAGGTGCTTAGCGCCCACTTCCACCCGTTCGTCTGCATCCTGCTGTTTCTGCTTTCTCCGCAAACCCAGAGCCTCTGAATTTTACTGAGGCTGTAACAGGCAGGTCCTGTCATCCCTTAAAAAAAAGACCATAGAATCATAGAACATTTGAGTTGGAAGGGGCCTATAAGGCCATAGAATCCAATATATGGTGGATGATAGTTAGAGTCTGTTTCTGGATGTATGGCCAACAAAATATAGTGGTACTTTGTATAAAGGAATTAATTCATTCCAAATGAAATTCTGTTAAGCAAATTTTCCTTTGTACAAATTTTCCATAGGAGTGCATTGAAAACGGATTAATCCCTAATCGTGTTGTATGGATTTGCCCCATAGGTGATTCTGTTAAGCGATTTTCCTCTATCTCCAGGATTTCTTTTCCCCTTTAAGCGGATTTTCTGTTAAACAAACCGCTTGTTATACAAGAGCCCACTGCATTGCAGTAAGTACTTTTGCTATGGCAGGTTTATTTTTACACGAGCCACTTGTTTTTTTTTTTTTCATGTGGTGTCTGAATCAGTGAATTCTTTCAGTGGTCTAAGAGACATATCATTTGCCCTTGCTGCTGGATTCAGTTTGGGCCACACAGCTTTGTTTGTTTATTTTTTTTCTGGACTACAGAGGAGACCCTGGACAACAGCTGCCCACAGCAACATCTGGAAGATGTCATGGACCCCCAGCATCAGCCAGGCAGGATGGCAAACTGCAGAAAACGTCAGCTTCCAACTGCTAGTTCATACTGTATTATTAATTTGACTTCAGTTGGCTTCACCTAGCGGGTAGACCAAAGTTTCTTCCCAGTGGGGATGAGCCACATTTCTACGTGACCTCTCTTCCCAGCTGTATAGCAACTTTAATTTCAAAACCAAGCCAAAGAGGGAGTTGAAAATCTGTGACAGCCCTTTTTTGAGAGGTGGAGAGAGATAATCCAACCAACAGCCACTAGAGGTGGAATTTGAAACCCACACACTTGAGTTGTGTTTCCAGCCTGCGTTTTAGAACTCAGGTTTTGAAACAGAGACCTGGGATGGACATCTGACGTGGATTTTCAGATTTTTCCTGTGGCTTTTCTGCAACATCCACAATACATTGGTAGACAAATGGGTGAAGAATAGTATAGAGCAAAAAACTAACATGTTTTTAAAAGTAATCTAAGAAAGGATCACTTTCTCCTATTTATGTACTGAATAATTTTATTTTTCTTTCTTTTTTATTTTTGAGTATTTTTACCCCACCTTTCTCCTTGGAAAAAGACCCAAGGCGGCTTACAGTAATGACAGACAATATACACTCCAGTACATTTAACACATACTCAAGTTTGAGAACAGGAAATTGAGGTGCACCTTACAGCAATAAAAGGCAACATTAAAGCTAAAAGAGAATGCGAGCAGTTAAAGAAAAGTGTAAAGCATTTCATTATGAGGAATGGTGCTAACACTGAAAACACCAGTTTATTTATGAAGTCAGTCAATATAATCATGTATGGTGGACCATCTAAACGTTATGAGGGATGGAAACTAACATTGAACTCATAGTGGGTTGTATTGTAACCCATATTTTAGGGAAATTATATCCATCCATCTATATAACATTTCCCTAAAATATAGGCTTTTGCCAGCCCTGACCATACTTCCTTCTGTGTGAATGGCCTTGATTTTGGCTGCATAAGTATCCACATTCAAAGTTTATTGGGATAAGCTGAATCCTGCCGCAGACTCCGTTGTTAACAAAGCAGCTTTTGTAAAACGTCACCTCCTGTCTGCCCTCCCAGACAGTGTTTGCTTATTTTAACCACCGAGTGTATTCTTCTTAGATGCAGCCTGAATTACAATTATACGGAGCTTGGGAAAGGACAACGCCAGAAATCCCAGCTTCTGTTAAAGGCAGTTCTCCCGAAACAGCTCTATTTTCTTCTTCCTGTTTTGTTTTTTTTATTTGATGCCCGTGGATTTTGTTCACTTATACACAGGGACCTTAATTTACTGCATGTTGTAAAGCAACTCATGTTATAGCTGTCTAGGTTACATCATGAACAAGTCATAGGTGGCAAAGAGACCCTCAACCCAGGGACTGGGGTGAGGTTGAAAGGAGCTCCCTTCTTTCTGCCTTTGCTTTCATTCAGAGGTATCCACATAAATTCTTCTGGGGTGGGGTGGGGGAAGATGCTACATAATGATGTTTGCATAATTTGCATACCTATTATATCTGGCTGTGTGCATTAAAATAATTTAGAAATGTAGGAATTGGGAGAGGTAGATAAAAAGTTAAAAAAATTAAAAAGCAAATGGTGCTGCTTATATACCACCCCATAGACCATAAAGCACTCTCTTGGTGGTATATAATTTAATTATGCAGGCTACACATTCCCCTCCCTTCTGGTAGCAAGCTGGGCACTCTGTCTACCAACCTCAGAAGGCCAGAAGGCTGAGAGAACCTCAGACTGGCTCCCAGAGATTGAACCCAGGGCACAAGCAGAGTCTGGGCTGCAGTACTGCAGTTTAACCATTTTGCCACATGGCTCCTCCAAGTACTCCCCTCCACCTCTTCCCATAGATATAACTCTCTTTTTATCTTTTGGTTAAACAGGTCTGGCTGGTTTTTCAACCATTACAAACCAAGGAAAACCTGTGAACCAAAATGGACACCTGTCCCACGGCAAATAATGGCACAGCAATGAACTCTAAAGAGCAAAAGCTTATCGTGGCTACACAGTAGGACCCCCATATCCACTGATTTATTATCCACTGATTCAGTTATCCACGGTTGCAGAGGAAAAAAATAAATAAATAATTCAGCAGTCACTGCCACAAATAGCGGCAGTAAAGCAAGCTACTGTTGTAAAACAGCAGCCATAAAGCAAGCTACTGTCACAAACTGCAGTTATAAAGCAAACTACTGTTGTAAAGCAGCAGCTGTAAAGCAAATTACTCTCACAAAACAGCAGTTTTGGGGATTTTTGGCATTCTCTCTTATCCACAGTTTTCATTATCCACAGGAAGGTCGGGAACCAATCCCCAGTGGATACCGGGGTCCTACTGTATCTGCAGAATGGCTCCTACCACAAACAATTGCCTGTAACACTCATTCTTCCCAGGAAGGGCATCCTAGGATGCTGACCCTGAAGGAGGCCCAGAAAACACCTAAAAGGTGTGAGGCCTTATCCGTGGCGGCACCACATTTGTGGAATCTTTTGCCCATGGAAATCTGATTGGCCCCCTCTCTGCAGGCTTTCAAATGTCAATTTAAAACCTGGTTTTATAGGCTGGGCTTTCCTGAGTATGGCTGATGCTGATTAAGATGGTGGATAACATTTTAATTCCACCTCTGCTTTTGTCTTCCTTCTTATATTTCCCTTCTGGTTTGATTTTGATTTTAAAATTGGCAATTTCTATATTCACTGCTGTGCGATTTTACTAATGTGGTTCGATTATGTTTATTTATTTATTTGAATATGGTATTATTTGTGCTTAATTTTGTTAACCGCTCAGATTGACCTTCAGGCCAGATGGTTAGTGGTAGAGATGGGCACAGATCAAAAAAATGGCATTTCATTTGTTGTTTATTTAGGGGTCCGTTTTTTATTTGTGATTTTTCCAAAAAAATGGTATTCATTTGATTACCGTTTTGTTACCATTTATTTCAATTTTTGTGATTTTTTTAGCATTTAAAGCAGTTCAATGTATTGCCAGTAAAACGAAACGGAGACAAAATTTCTGTATTTCTGTTCCGTTTCATTTTAGAGGCCATTTGATGTTAGTGGTATGTTAAACAAAAAACGAAAACTGAAAAAGTTTTGTGCCCATCTCTAGTTAGTGGTATATAATTTAAATAAATAAATATCTGAAATAGATAGCCAGACACAAACCAACACACCATAGAATTATAGTAGATAACGCAGTATTCATTGTGTTAGGAGCAACATGAATGAAGTCTAACACATAAGAGTAAGCTCCATGCAAGCAGAGCTTAGAAATATTACATTTCCCCATATATAAGACTATACTTTTGTCAAAAATTGTTAGATTAAAAATTGAGGGTCATCTTATACAGTGGTCCCCTGCCATTTCGCGGTTCATATACTGCAGTCCCACTATATCACAGGACTGCAGTATATGAAAAAAGCATCCCTGGGTAAGGGGCAAAGGCCCGTTACAGGCCTCCCATACTTACCCCAGGACTGGTGCTGCCCCAAACGGGCCTGCAAGGGCCTTCCCAGGCCTTTCCTCCCTGCGAACCGGAAGTAACTTCTGGCTCGCTGAAAATCATTTATGAGGCCTCAGAGCCCCCAGTTAGCCCCCCCCCAGGCCCAAACCAACTTGCATCTGTATATCACGGATTTTCAATTATCACGGGTGAGGTTGGTCCCTAATCCCCGCGATAGGTGGGGGGTCACTGTACACAGAACTAATCTAAGGAGAAAACTGTGTGGTTGCAAAACGGTAATTTTGGGCTGGAAAATTACTTCCAGGCCATGCGGTGGGCCTGTGCTGGGCCTCTGGAGCTTGCCCCAGGCTCAGCGTTGCCCACCCACTGTCCTGCTACCTGTCCGTGCCTGTGGTCCCGGTAAATCCACAATATACTGGGATCGCAATATATGAAGTGCGATGTGTCGGGGGACTACTGTATTTCAAGGTCTTGTAAGAGGGCAGGATTCTCCAGGAAAGACCATGATGCTAGGAAAAGTGGAAGGCAGCAGGAAAAGAGGAAGGCCAAATACGAGATGGACTGACTCACTAAAGAGTCAGCAGAGGATTGCATCTGCAGGAGATGAGCAGAGCTAGAGGACAGACCATTTTGGAGATCTTTGATTCATAAAGTTACCATAAGACACCTGACAGCACATAACATCAACAAAAGAAGTAGATGCTTCCCATTGGCTGCTTTCACACAACCCCTAAAATCTGTTGCAAAGTGCTCGCAGATGCAGAGCATAAAATCATTTCCCCATGAGCAGCGGACTTTTAAAAAAATAAACTGCGACCAGGCCCACTTAAGCGCGAGCCAGCGCATTTTACAAGTACCTGGTCTCGAGGTGGAAAAATCCTTGTCGCTGTTCCAATGCGGATTTTAAACCATTACTCGAGTCCATGGGAACATGGAAAATCTGCACCAAAACCTTTTCAACCCCCGTTATGATGTCTTTGCTGCGGTTCTCAGTTGTGGGATCAGAACGGTTGCGAATTTTCAAAACGCGACCATGGGAACATCCGATCCGCGACATCAACCACATGACCACTCCAGGGGGTGATCTGGATCAAAGTTTGCTGCGGATTTTAGTGGTTATGTGAAAGCAGATTCTATCTTTGCAACCTTGAGGGCTACAACCTTTTCTCCCCATTCCTTTTTGTTGGGGGGGGGAGCATGGGGATTTTAGGTAGACAAACCCAAGCCATAGAAGAGCCACTAACCCTGGCAGGTAGAGAGAGATGGGGTTGACTTGAAATTTGGCAGCAATTTGAGAAACTGGATTCCGAAGAGGAAAAGGCTGGTTTGTAGCGTATGTCTGCTACTGTGTAGACAAGACGTTACAAGTGAAATTATCCTGCGCCTTTGTGTCCATAAACTCCATTTATTGATTTTGGCAAGGGAACTGGCTGCCTTTTCTGTTAGCTGCACTTATTCAATTATGCCGTGTACATAATAGATAACAGATCAGTTTGCCAGTAATTGGAAGCCCTAAGACTATGCAAATAGCTTGGTTGGCAGAAAAGAAAAGGGGGCACTTCACAGTTTATAGCATGTTAACATTTCCTAAATGCAAAAATAGGCTACAGGCGATACCTTTATAGGCCACTAATCAAAATAAAGAACATTGCAAGCTTTCGAGTGCAACGTACTCTTCTTAGAAGCAGGTCCCAAAAGTTAAGGCATGGCAAAAGATGTGCTTTGCCTAGTTTTGCATTTGTGTTTTGTGCTGGCCATGTGGCTCAACCCCCTTTTTGGCTTTGACATTTCCTGGATCTGCAAGAGGAAAACTGCCCAGACACACATTGATGTAGCAAGAGCTTAGAGATGGGCCATAGGTAAATTGTACACCACATGCTTTGAAGTTAGTCACAAGTTCAACTCCCTGCATTTTCCAGTCCGCTGCTGGTAAAAATCCTGGAACAGTATTACATGAGTCAGCAATATTATATGCACCACTGTGTAATTTGGAAAAAGTCAGCATTTTATGTTCCTGCCAAGAAAGAACATAGGTCATCGACACATGGATTGAATGACGTCATTTATATCTCAGTTTTCTCCAAATCCAGGGGCCTACCGCAGTTTACAAAATGGAAGTCAACAGGCAGATACATTAGAATTCTCAAAATGGAGTGAATATTTAACAAGAGTAAGAGACCATTCAAGTTAAATGAATTCAGAAACAAAAAGGACAGAAAAAGACACACGCACAATAGAGCCGTAAAGAAATGAGGAGAGTGGCAACCCCTGTCCTTCAAACAGCCTAGATCTAAGTTGTACGCTGTTTGTTGTTATGTGCCATCAGGTTTCTTCCAGTTTATGGTGACCCTGTCAATTTTCCAGGATAATGTTCCTAAGCTTCAGGCAGATGATCTTTCAGGTAAATACCTGGTTCCAAGCCACAAATGCTTTGAAGATCCAAATTAGCAATATGTTTTTATTCATTGGATTTCTTTGACCCCATTTTTCCTAAGCATTCAGGGTAGCTTATCTGGAAAAAAAAATCACATTGATTGCCCTCAGCAGTTTGCAGAAAGCTTGATTGGGCTCTTCGGAGCTTTTAATTCTGGCATGATTGGGTATTTTATTAGCAGAGTCAAGAGTAGAGCAGGTATTGAGCCGACAACTAGTTTGGAGAAAATAACCACCTTGGCAAAGACAAAAAGAAAAAGAAAACGGCTTTTTCTTGTCTTAGGAAATCCATTTGGAGTGAAGAAGAGAAGCATCTCTAAATGGATTTATAGAACCCCTGAGATCTGACTTCCCTGCTTGCAGTTCTGGCAAGTATTATCAGACATAGGTTGAAGGAGACTTAGAGCCTGACCACATTAGCATAGAGCGATGATATGTGGTTCCCTGATAGTACTGCTTGGGTTGGGAAGGAATCTCATCCACTTGTTTCTGCATAAAATGATCCATCCTTTTCCTTTAAGAGCTGTCCCACACCAAAGTGGCACAGAGCTAGAGCATGCAGTCTTTTTAGCATAATTCACTGAAATGCAGAATAGGCTTCTTGGAAGGATGCCAACAGTGAAAGTAGATTGCACTGAAGATACGGGCCTTTAAAGCACCAGCCAGATTGGACCAAATTTCACAGCGAGGACAAGACCATAGAAGCAGAATAGTAAACTTAGGCACGCCAGTCGTGTCCGACTCTAGGAGCAGTGCTCATCTCCATATTCAAGCCGAAGAGCCAGTGTTGTGCAAGTCCATGGCCACGTGGCCAGCATGGATGCAAGGAAACACCGTTTTGCCTTCCCGCTTTTTATGGCAGTACCTATTTACCTACATGTATTTACATGCTTTCAAACTGCTAGGTTGGCAGGAGCTGGAGTTAACAGCGGGAACTCCCTCTGCTGTGTGGCACCCGGGATTCGGACTGCCGACTTTGCAGCCGACAGCTTTTGGAGCCTTAGTCCGCTGAGCCACCACACACCCCTAAGAATCTGTTATCCTTATGCGCTGTCAAATTGCTTTGGATTTATAACAGAGGATTCAATCTCCTTTTGAGTTCAAAGTGGGGTCTATGTTGCTCTCCCCTCTTTACGTTTTGATGACTGAGCAGCGATTTGAATCCAGGACACCCAAACTCTAGTACAGTGGTTCTCAACCGGTGGGTCCCCAGATGTTCCTGGACTGCAACTCCCAGAAGTCTTCATCACTAGCTGAGCTGGCCAGGATTTCTGGGAGTTGCAGTCCAGGAACCTCTGGGGACCCACCGGTTGAGAACCACTGCTCTAATATATCCACTATACCACACTGGCTCACGCATAGGCAGCCAAGCCTCTAGTGAAGGCAAGCTGCTCAGATATCTAAACCCAGGTGACCAATGTCAGAGAGTGCTTCTTTGTGCAGCTAAGGCATGCCTTTGGCTGCCAGCCCCAGATGTGGCAGTGGCCAGCACACATTGTAACTTTAATGTGGGACGCAACAAATTTGTGGAGAAAGGCTGGATGGTGGGTACTGTATAAGCCTTGGTAGCTGCTTAATCAAGCCTGAAAGCAGCATTCCTTCAAATGCTAGGTGTCATCCTGGATGGCCATGTGAAGGGTTTCTATCACAGGATGCTGTTTTAGCATTTTGATACCACTTTGAATGTTACGGCTCCATTAAGTACTCTAGAGTCTAGAAGAGAAGCTTTAGCAACTCCAAAAGCATAAAATTCTAGGAGTTTGCAGGTCAGAGCCAGGATGGTTCAAGCTGTAGAAGTATCAATCTGATATGGCTTTAATGGGAACATGAGCTATTATCTTGACATGACCCAACTGGTCTCTTTCTTTATGCTTCTTTATGCTGTTGGTTTAGGAGTGTGCCAGCTTTTGGATTCAACTGAACCAGTCTACAGAGACTAGACTTGTATTACTGGCTTGCAGGAAGCCTTCTGAGGGTCTAGCGGGCATGCCATTGGCTGCAGGTAGACCTGTTGCTGCATTACTAATGCATGGCGAGCTTCATTTAAAAATTAATCGTTCTAAGGCAAAGGTCAGGTTGCACGTAGCAGCTTGTGCATAAGTAGACTTTGTACACATAAATGTCCGTTTCCCACATCTTGTGAGCAGATTGCAAAAAGGCAAACTGCTTTAAACTTGTTGTTTCCAGTCTCAGGGGATTTTGAACAGTGTGTGAAAACATTTTGCTTTACTGAAGGCTCAAGTGCTTGGAAGGCCTGCTTTCTCTCTTCACTACCCAATTCCCTTAATGCTTCGTAGGAAAAAATTAAACTTCCAACCTGCCATTGTTGTAAAATAAATGAGTGACATATCCTGCTATTTAACTATGTCCCCTCCCCCCGCCACCTTTCTGGATACCAGGGATCACACAGCATTTCCTAGAGCTGTCGGCTGGAACCCTGAGACATGGCAATCTCACGTAGGAATGAGAAGCTGATAATTCAGTGACCCAGCCAAATGTTCAGTCAATCACCCAGTGTGTTGTTAGTCTGTGGAACTCCCTGCCACAGGAGGTGGTGATGGCATCTGGCCTGGATGCCTTCAAAAGGGGATTGGACAGATTCCTGGAGGAAAAGTCCATCACAGGTTACAAACCATGATGGAGATGTGTAATCTCCAGACTTAAAACCAGGGTACTTCAAGGGCCAGATGCAGGGGAGTGGTATCAGGAGAGAGATATCTAGTCTCATGCGCTCCCAAACGCATCTGGTGGGGCCACTGTGATATACAGGAAGCTGGACTAGATGGGCCTTTGGCCTGATCCAGCATGGCTCTTTTTAGGTTCTTAGGTTCTTAGCAAGAAAAGTAGCAGCCTAATAGATTTGCCCCCCCCCCCCCGTAAATAGGAATAATTAGCAGAACACACATGGTCTCTTTTGGAAGGAAATCATATCTGCACTTTTTAAATTCTAGGAATGTAAGCAAACTAAAGCTCAATAGACACCCTGGGCCGTCAAACAAATGGGTGCGACTGCAAATCAGGCCTGAATCTTTTCTAGAAACAAACATGACAAAACTGAGGCTCCGGGCTGTTAATGATGAGACATCTTGGAGGTCTGTCATTCATACAGGAACTGTAAGCTGGAGGGGTGTGTGATGCAGCATAGCAGTGAATGTTTATTGTAAAATTACAACAAAATAGGAGAGGTCCCAGGAATCCAAGTTCTAGCTAAAGGTGACGGAGAACAGTGGCTGTCCCCTGTTTTGAAAGATCAAAAAGAAAGAGGTCTCCTCTGTAGCCCCCCCAAAGAGGATGAAGAAGGCAAGAAGGAACCCTAAGAATAACAGTCCAGGCTGAAGGAAGGTCAGGGGAGGGCAGATTAAGGGCAGTCTACGAAACCTCAGGAGGACTTGCTCTGTGTATCAAATTCTTCCTACGTAGAGATATGCTGGCCCGTATGTTTGTGATTGTGACCATTCTTAGCACTGCTGTACTGATGACTCATTTCCCCACACCCTGCAACTGCCTCCATCAGCAGCATCTCTTCCCTCTAGTAGCTCAGTAGTTGAGGCATTTGGCTGCGGAGCCAGAGATTGGGAGTTCGATTCCCCGTGATGCCTCTTTTTCAGAGGGGCTGGCCTCCGTGACTCATGGGGTCCCTTCCCTCTTAGCAGTTCTATACATCTCCCAGAATTCTTTGACAGCTGTACACCAGGGACTGTGGGATTTGTAGTATAAAAGGAGTAACTTTTCTAAGCTCTCGTGGATCCTAACTCTATTGAGCCTCACATCCCAGAATGTGTGTGTGTTGTGTGGTTACAGTCATGACCGACTGACTCTTCATGACCCCATGTCCATGGAGTTTTCTTGGCAGGAATACTGAAGTGGTTTGCCAGTTCCTACTCCAGGCACCTACTGCACCTGGTATTCCCTGGTGGTCACCCATCCAAGTACAAACCAGGGCCGGCCCTGCTTGGCTTCCGAAATCAGGCAAGATCGGATGTGCTCAGGGCATCTAGGCCACATCCCAGAATATTGTTATGTAATTGTGCAGTAGTTTCCCAATCTTCTTTACACAATAGCCTCCGTGTTCTTCCCTCCCCCACCACATACATACACACCTGCCTAATTGCAAAATCAGGGAGGGTGTGTGGATGTGAATGGGTGGAAGTCAGTTTAGCTGGCAGAACACACACCACTGTAAGCACTGGTGGTTGTTCGTAGTTAGAGATGATTTAAGGGCATAATTAATTAGCAATCTTGTAGCTGGATAGTTATTCAATGGTGACTATGGAAAGGAGGATGTTAGCTTGATGGAATTTCTTCCATTCCTCCCAGCAAGGCAGTACAGTACTTATCATAGCTTGGAAAAGTTACTTTTGTCTTTTGATTTGCATGGGAAGGGTAGGGTAAGCTGTAGAAATTGGGTGTGGAATTGAAAACAGACATCATTTCCTCCAGAGAGAAAGACTGAATATTTCATTGTACCCGGACAATATCCTTGCTTGACTCTATATTTGATTGTTGATCAACATGCATATACACATGATCAAAAGAAAGTATCTGTTCAATATGACTCCTCCTTCCTAAACTCCAGCTTTCACTTGCGGCTGCTTTGTTTTATTATTTATTTATTTATTTATTTGTTATACAGTATTTCTAGACCGCCCATCTTCCGAACGGAACTCTGGGCGGTTTACAATTAAAACACGGCAACAGAGATACAAAAAAGCAAACATAGTAATAAAATAAGGAGGGACAAAAGATGGCGCGGGCGGCAAAAAAAAAAAACAAGTAAAAAGGTCACCATATGGAATGGGATTTATGGTAGGGCACCTTTAATTAGTGTCACTCTAGAATCCCTCATTCACATTAGAGACTCTGAGCATGTTGATTACAGGATTCCAAGAACTATATTCTGAGAAACTAATATGGCTAGTCCCTGATTCCCAATAAGTACAGATTTGTTATTGTTGTTCAGTCGTTCAGTCATATCCGACTCTTCGTGACCTTCCTGTCCTCCACTGCCTCCCGGAGTTTGGTCAAATCCATATTGGTTGCATCGATGACACCGTCCAACCATCTCATTCTCTGCCGTCCTCTTTTCCTTTTGCCTTCCATCTTTCCCAACATCAGGGACTTTTCCAAGGACTCCTCTCTCCTCATGAGGTGGCCAAAGTACTGGAGCCTCAGCTTCAAAATCAGTCCTTCCAGTGAACATTCGGGATTGATTTCTTTCAAGATGGATAGGTTTGATTTCCTTGCAGTCCAGGGGACTCTCAAGACTCTCCTCCAGCACCACAGCTCAAAAGCATCGATTCTGCGGCAATCAGACATCTTTATAGTCCAGCTCTCACTTCCATACATCACTACTGGAAAAACCATAGCTTTGACTATCCGGACCTTAGTCAGCAAAGTGATGTCTCTGCTCTTTAAGATGCTGCCTAGATCTGCCATTGCTTTACATCAGTTTCCTGTACAGATCTACTGAGATAAAAGACCATTGACTGTAATTTAGTATGGTGTACATCTGCAAAAGCAATGCAAATAGACAAGAAGATGTATAATTCGTTCTTCAGATAGGGAAATACTATTTCTTGGTTCTTTGTCTGAAACCTCTTTCAGAAAAGTTAAGATTTACAGCAACACAACAATAACAGCATCAGCATGGGAAAGCTTCTAATAATTTATGCTCTCCCTTACCATCCCTCTCTCTCTCTCTCTCTCTCTCGTCTCTTCCTTAGGGCAGCACCTAGCTAAGCTTCGAGCTAAAATGCAAAGTATGTAAGAGACTATTAAAGTGGAAACAGAGATTGCAGAGAGACTCAATGAATTCTTTGCTTCAGTATGCACTGAAGAAGACAGAGTCCACATGCCCCAAACAGAGCCTATCTTCGTAGGGAGGGAAACCGAAGAATTAAGCCAGATAGAAATAACCAGGGAGGAGGACCTTGCATGTCTTGTTAAATTAAATGCTAATAAATCACCAGGACCTGATGGCATCCATCCACAAGTTCTCAAGGAACTTAAATATGAAATTGTTGGGGTCCTAGCCAAAATATATACTATTTCCCTCAAATCAGGCTTTGTGCCTGATGACTGGAAGGTAGCGAATGTAAAACAAATCTTTCAAAAAAGGATTCAGAGGTGATTCAGGAAATTACTGGTACCAACTGGTCAGTTTGACATGTATCCCAGGTAAAGTGATGGAAACCATCCTAAAAGATAAAATTAATAGGCACATAGAAGAGAAGACGCTGCTGAAAGAGAGCCAACATGGCTTTTGCAAGGGCAAATCATGCCTCGCTAATCTGTTGGAATTTTTTGAGAGTGTCAACAAGCATGTGAGTAAGGGAGATCCAGCAGACATTGTTTATCTGGACTTTCAGAAGGTTTTTGACAAGGTCCCACATCAAAGGCTCTTGAATAAACTTGCCAGTTATGGAATCAAGGGACAGGTCTTGACCTGGATCAGCAACTGGCTAAGGGAGAGGAAACAGAGGGTAGCACTAAAGGGACACTTCTCCAAGTGGAGGGAGATCAAGAGTAGGGTCCCCCAGGTTTCAGTACTCGGACCCTTGCTTTTCAACCTCTTCATAAATGATATAGAAGTAGGAATAAACAGCATGGTAGCCAAATTTGCCAATGAGGCTAAATTATACAGGGTATTAAAACTGAGAGAAATTGTGAGGAGCTCCCGGGGGGAGTGGGCAAACCAGTAGCAAAGGAGCTTCAACATTAGTCAGTGCAGAGTGATCCACACTGGGGCAAAAAATAAATAAATTACATTGATAAACTGATGGGTTCTGAACTCTCCACAACAAACCAGGAAAAAAGGGACCTTGCTGTCCTGGTGGACAGCTCAATGAAGGTGTCAACCAAGTGTGCCACAGCATTGAAAAAAGCAAACTCATGCCAGGGATCATTAGGAAGCGCATAGAAGATAAGTCAGCAAGTGTCATTTTGCCTCTTTATAAATCTATAGTGAGGCCTCATCTGGAGTATTGTGTATAGTTCTGGTCACCATACCTCTAGAAGGATATTATGGAAATGGAAAAAGTCCAGAGGAGGGCAACCAGAATGATTAGGGGACTGGAAGACCTTTCTTACCATCTGAGGCTGCAACGGCTGGGCCTCTTCACTCTTGAATGACGGCGCCTAAGAGGTGACCTGACTGAAGGTTATAAAATCATACACAGTGTGCACAAAGTAGAAAAGGAAAAGCTGTTTTCCCTATCACACGACACTAGAACTAGGGGGCACTCCATGAAACTTTTGGGTGCTAGACCTCAAACAAATAAGAGGAAGTACTTTTCCACCCAGAGGATCACTGGTCTGTGGAACTCCCTGACAGAAGAATTGGTGACAGCTGTCAGCCTTGACAGCTTTAAGAAAGGATGAGACAAGTTCATGGAGAACAAGGGTATCAGTGGCTATCATTATGGATGCCTGAGGTCAACCTCCGGGTTGGAGGGATAGGCAGAATATCTCTCAATGCCATTTTGCAGGGACTTGTGAGCAGGTGAAGACATCTGCTTGGGAATACCCTGAAGCAAATGGTGAGTCATGGTGTGAGACAGAATGCTGGACTGGATAGGCTGTGGCTTGTTCTAGCAAGGCTGTTATGTTCTTATGTGATTGTATACCAGTCTTAAAGCACTCTCTGGATGATTTAGTATTCAATTATGCAGGCTACCTATTGCATCCAATCCCCAACCACAGCAAAACTGGGCATTCACTTTACTGACCTCAGAAGGATGGAAGGCTAAGGTCTTGAGTCAAACTTGAGCCAGCTACCTGAGTCCAGGATTGAGTTTGATTCATGAGCAGAGTCTTCGTTGCAGTACAACGGTCTAACCACTGCACCGCAAGTGGTTAAACTCCCATAAGGCAGTGGAAGACAAAATGTAATTTCATTTTTAGGCAATGTCAGTAAAATATATAATATTTTTGGAGGTGGGGGGGACTACAGTTTCAATTATTCCACAGGTAGTATTAATGACTTAGGCATTTTCTCTACATTGTTTTCAGGCAGCTTTTCAAACAGATTTTAGCCAGGGGAAGAATTCCAAGCAAAAATCAAAACAAAACAAAATAAAAGACAAAAATACGCGGCACCTTAAAGACTAACTATTATTATATAAGGTGCAGCATGTTTTTGTTTTTTATTTTGTCTTGTTTTGATTTTTTCCTGAAATTCTTGCACAGACTAACACAGCTACCTCTCACAGATCTAGCCAGGGGAAAGCAAAAGATAGACCTCAAGCAGACTCTACATCTGGAAAAACTTAGGTGAGGCATGCCACAATTCCACTGACTTTCCTACAACTGGGACATTTACTCACTAGAGGGGATGAATTGCTGGTATAAACAATCTCAACAATATCCTGTTAAACTCTGGACGGCTTTGCTCTTTGAAAAAGCTAGTTGCTTGCTAAACAGGAACTGCATATTTCTCCTTATATTTCAGTTCCATAAAGGCTGTTAAGAAATAAGAACATAAGAAGAGCCATGCTGGATCAGGCCAATGGCCCATCTAGTCCAGCTTCCTGTATCTCACAGTGGCCCCACCAGATGCCTCTGGGAGGGCACGAGACTAGATATCAGTCTCCTGGTACCATTCCCCTGCATCTGACACTTGAAGTACCCCAGTTTTGAGCCTGGAGATTACACATCTCCATCATGGTTTGTAACCTGTGGTGGACTTTTCCTCCAGGAAGTGGTCCAATCCGCTTTTGAAGGCATCCAGGCCAGATGCCATCACCACATCCTGTGGCAGGGAGTTCCACAGACTAACACCACACTGGGTAAAAAAAAATCCTTTGTCTGTTCTTACTCTCCCAACCCTCCATTTGAGTGGATGTCCCCAAGTTCTGGTATTTTGTGAGAAGGAGAAGAACATGCCATCAAGTTGCCTCCGACTTATGGTGACCCTATGAATGCATGATCTCCAAATAGCCTGTCCAGAACAGCCCAGCTCAGCTCTTGTAACCCAAAGCCTGTGTCTTCCTTGGGGAATCAATCCATCTAATATTTTATTTTCTTCTTTTTCCTGTGGTCTTCGACTTTTCCCAGCATTATAGTCTTTTCAAGATAATTCTCTCTTTGCTTGATGTATCCAAAGTAGGACAACCTTAGGTTTAGCATTTTCTCCTCCAGAGATTGTCCAGGCTTGATTTGATCTAGGACTGCTTTATTTTGTTTATTTATTTTGAATATTTTTACCCTGCCTTTTTCCTTGGAAAAGGACCCAAGGCAGCTTACAATACTGAGGAACAATATACAGCCCAGAACATTTAAGACATATTCAGGCTTAAGAACAAGGAATTAGAAGAGGCATCCACAAAGCTCTCCTCCAGAAGGTCAGTTCAAACAAATCATTTCCTTTATCTGCTTTCTTAACTAATAATAAGGGGTAGATCCTTTTTTTTAAAAATGAATGCCTGCAGTCAGAGTCAGCTGATACACTAAATGGGTAGCAGGTAATACAAAGCACTATATGACCTGGGTCCTAGCTACCTCAGCGATCTAATCTCACAGTATGAACCGACTCGGGTGTTAAGGTCATTGGGAGAGGCCTTTCTCTCCATCCCACCAGCCTCACAGGTATGTCTTGTGGGAACCCATGAAAGGGCCTTCTCAACTTCTGTGCTCAGACTCTGGAACTCCCTCCCACTAGAGGCCAGGACTGCCTCATCTCTGTTGTCCTTCCGGAAACAGGCAAAGACCTTTCTCTTCAGGCAAGCTTTCCCTGAACGATGGACTACCATGTGTATTTCATATCAATCTATAGGTTCACATAGACTTTCTGTTTATAACTACTTATAATCTTGTAGCTTTAATGTAAGGTTGTCTATTAACGCTCTTAGATATCCCTCAATTCCTTGTTCTCAATACTTGAACATGTCTTAATTGGACTGGACTGTATATTATCCCTCATTAGTGTAAGGTGCCTTGGGTCCTTTTCCAAGGAGAAAGGCCCGGTAAAATACTCTAAAATGGATGAATAAATAAATAAAAATGGATGGAAAATAAATAAATAAACAATTTTTGTGACGGTGAACTGTCCCAGGTTTAAGAACACATTATCAGACTTCAGGCAAGACCCTGGCACTGCTAGTCGACCTCCTAAACAATTTTTGCACGAACAGTCTTCCAGTACACACTCAAGATAAGAGAACCGGGACCTTCCTGAAGTGTTTCCAGTTGTCTAGTCTGCTTTAGGTCCCTCTGACCTTTTGCCTTCTCCAATTGAGTCACTAGGCTACGCAAGTAATATCTTTTATGTCAGGAGGTTTTGCTAATGAAACACAATTTAAGAGAATGAACTTTGTACACAAGGCACCAGGAAAAGTGAGTCATCGACTGCTGCTAGCATGTCGTTGCCATCTTCACAAGGGCAAACCAAACGAGGGTATGATCAGTGGGACGGCAGTGTATGATAAAATGATTTTCAGAACAGAAACCTGAGAGGAAGTGATGAATATTGTTTTCTTTCTTCAACTGTGACTGAAGAATGGCAACGCGAACAACAGTCTAACTAGCGAATATTGCAATTATAAGACATATGAGGCACTTTCTCCGGGTGTTTAATATCTTTCCAGTAAGCTGGTCCAGAGATTTCAAGGTAATAACTCTTTCCATTGGGTCTAGAAATGTAGCCATGAGGTCTCAGGTCTCAGAGACCTGGTTTTCTGGGTCTCCAGGGAGACCAGTCTTGAAACAAAAAGCAATGTAACCAGAGACTCACAATTTTTGTGTGTCTACAAACTGCTTTTAAAAGCTGGGAACCCATCTCTACTCATCTCTGCCCATTCCCAGTTGGTACCAGGCCTCATTGACTCTCTCTTCAGGCATGCCCAAACTTCAGCCTTGCAGATGTTTCGGACCACAACTCCCACAGTCCTTTGCCACTGGAAATACAGGCTTGGAATCCTGGGAGTTGTGGTCCAAAACATCTGCAGTGCCGAAGTTTGGGTATGCCTCTCTAAGCTATAAAATGCGAATGAGTGCAAGTACCCAGTATTTTTGTTGTTGTATTTCTATCCCACCCCTCTGGCCACACAGCCACTCCGGGTGGGTAACAAAAATCCAAACACTATATCAGCATCATAAATTAAACACAATACATAAATAACAAATTCTCAAACAATGCAGTTTTAAAAAATCCCATTAAAATCACCTGAAAGATTAAAACATTACATGTTTAAAAAAGAGATGGTGGGCTAAATAGTTTTGGCTGAACATCCAATGTTAGGTTGGTAATGGTTCGGGAAATAGCCTGCTCTCCTCTCCCTCTTCTCTTGGCTTTTGTGACATGCCAGCACTGGATCCAACCTCTTTGGAGCAAAGTAAGGAATGAATGATGAGCATCAGCCCTGCCATTAACGCATCCTTTGTTACATAAACTGGGGTTGCAGTGATGTAAGACTGCCGGGAGCAGAGAAATCTCCACCCTCCAACCTTTGCCTGAAGCTACCCCTGTGAATATGTCCAAAAAAGTCCAGTCCTTGACCTTGTAAGGAGCTGCCCTCTCATCTCACGTTTTGGCCTTGACATCTCAGAGTACAGGAAGTTGCTAACCTGGCAGTTCTAACAGTTGGTATAGAACCGACATTTATATGTTCTGATCACTTAGGTCCTGTGAAGAACCAGGCCGCAGAATTCCACCTGAAATCTCCAGGGTGGTCCTTTGTGAGAGCTTAGCTACATGGTTTGAAAGTAGCAGGCTGGATCAGGCTAATTGTGCATGCAGGCTGCAAATACGCCACTTTAAAAAAAAAAAGGACAAAAAGAAGATTTTTGTTTGGTATTCTCTTAAAGGTCCAATTGAGAGCCTGGCTGCAGCTGAAATGGGCAAGCTCTTGCACTGACCTTTAAAAGACAAAAGGCAAAAACATTCCGGGAAGAAGCTTTCAATTTGTTTATATGTATATATTATATATACTCACTTATTCAGCTCTTCTGTGGTTATTTTTTTCTATTTTTGTCAATATCATGAAGTGGCTGAGTAAGAGAGCCACTTCAGGATAATAGCAAATTAATTACTCTTCCAGCTCCATGGAAGATTAATTTGCCAATATCCTGAAGTGGCTCTCTTATTGAGCCACTTCACAATGTTGACATATTAAAGGAAGGCTCACTTTTGGTCCCTTTGCCGTGATCTCACGTGCTGGAAATGAACCAAAACCAATCACCTGCACATGCAAAAAGGAGAAGCTTCAGAAAGAGCTCAGAAAGGTATAAATTGGGCTGCTCTGAGGACCAGCTAGTATGTTCCTGGAAAGACATCATATGATTCCTGTCTTTAGGAGTGAGCCAGCTCTTCCCTGCAACAGACCAAACAGTGGCATAAATAACTGTGTAGTCAGCTTCTAAGTTCAATTTTGTGTAATTTTCTAAGCTTCTCACTTATCTAAATGGTAAGAACTTCTGGGTTCAGCACAGTGATTTTTATTTGATCAGGGGGCTTAGAGTGTCCTTGCAGTGCCTGCTTTATTTACAGACATACAAGCTAAACGTTCAGGAAATGGCTTTCATTTAATGGCAGTGCATGTCTTTCCACATGCAAAGGCTTCTGAATTTAAACCTTGGCATATCTCAGTAAGGCTGAAGAAGACCAGAAACAAGTGCTGCTAATCAGATTGAATGAGGCTGACTGTAGTCATTTGTCTTTTCTTTTTCAAAAGCTTGCAATGTTCTTTGTGTTTTATTTTTATTAGTGGCCTATAAAGGTATCGCCTGTAATCTATTTTTGCAATTGTGCTTTGTGATGGCCTGAACCCCCTTTTTTTCTGTTTTATGAAGTCCCTAACCACACTGCCACTACATTTTAAGGCAAAACCCATAGCTGGCAGTATTTAGATAGCAATATTGTAATAATGACCAATCATCTCTATATTTCTCTCTTAACTGTCAGGATTTTGGGAAGGGTATCATTGGCATAATGTTAATTAGCGCAATCTGTGCTTTTTCGGTCTAAGAAATCAGTTTCACTGGGCTCAGTACTCATACATGTGGATATAGGACTTAAATGGATTGGGTCTTTGTCTTTTGAACTTACGGTGTTCTTATAAATAATGGAAATCAATCAATCAACATTGGGTATAAAGCAACTTCTTATATGTGTCATTAGAAGATTCGGCAGTATTAGAAAGAAGGCAAGATACATTCCACATAAATAAATTCTGTGTCAAGGAGTATGCAGGTTTTTATGCTACTGACAAAGCTGCTTGTATGAGTAGTTAAAGGTTATCTCTCAAGAAAAGAAGTCCGGTTGCCATGACTCAGCTCCCAGATAACCTCACCTGGATGACTGAGAATCTTCACAGATATGTTACTGATACAGAGAGGTGTAGAAGCTGAAGATTAAATTAACTACATTTGTAGATGATATATTATCTTCATTCCCTCTCAAGTCTGTGACATTGCTGAATATACACCAAGTTGTTCCTGTGGTTGCATTTCTTTGCAGCTTTAGAGAGTCGGACAATTTATCGGTGGTTTGAAATCTCTAATGTACACAAGACTTTGTTTTGGCTGCAACAGCGGAAGAATAAATAAAAAATATCTAGTCCAAATTCATAAGGCCATAGGCTGTGTGATTCTGCCACATCAAGTGAATCCAAAGAAATACTGACTGTGCTTGTAGATGGAGCTTTGAATGAGACGTCTGAAGCATATTTTGAATTAGATAGGAGGCGGCACCTGTATGAAAAATCTCCCGGAGGACTGATTTGAAAAACTGTAAGACTGCCAGTGAGCCAATGACTCAGGACGTAATCCTGTATCCAGCTGCTTTTCTGGAAGTAAGCTCTGCTGAAACCACAGTGGCTTATATCTGCATAGAGCAGCAGTGATTAGCAATGGACATGTAAAAGGCTGACATACAGCCAGTTTTAACCTCATCTCTGTCTTTATGCCACCAGGAAAATTTAGACAAACCACGACTTCTCTGTCTCAGTTTTTAATATCAATAATATGTGGGCAACAAAACTGCATGAATGGGGCTAATGTGTAGCCCCCAAAGTGGCCCAATTCCTACTGAATTTTATATCCGTGTAACACTGCTGGCATAAATCTCACTGGCAAACTGCCACAAGCAAGAAGTTAGTCTAGGCATTTCTTCCTCCCCCCATCCACATATTTAAGCACAGAACATCTGAATTCCTAACTTGCAGCAGTTCACCATTGTGATTTGTGCCAGTTTTGTAATGCTGGAAATGAAACTGATGGGATTTAAGCCAATGCATGTAAAGATATTTGGCCATCACAAAGCACTTTATAACTACCAGTCAGTGTTACTAAATCACCCTAATAAACTAGTAAAAACCAAAGCAACAAGATTAATGTATAATTTGTTTGAATGTAACCATTGCATTATTCCTGTTTTTATATAAAATGGGGGGTGTACCATGGAGTCACAGTAGGGAGAAGACACCCCACCCCAAACCAGTAGTGAAATACTGCTTGAACCAGAACTGAATGTGCTCCTTCTCCCCCTAAGAAAAAATATTTGCTGTAGGCAGAGATTTATATGTTCTGCTGAGTTGGATCCAACATTTTTCAACTCAGAAGATACTTTTGACCATGGAAGGCAGTGATTGTGAAAACACTGTTTTGGATGCTGAGAAGAGATTCTGCAGACAGCAAGAAAATGCCTGTCTTCATTTGCTGCTCCTTTTTACTGGGTAAAAGCT
The DNA here is from genome assembly GCA_029282475.1 of Phrynocephalus forsythii. Classification (NCBI taxonomy): domain Eukaryota; kingdom Metazoa; phylum Chordata; class Lepidosauria; order Squamata; family Agamidae; genus Phrynocephalus; species Phrynocephalus forsythii. The sequence continues at coordinate 200,029,381 of JAPFRF010000001.1, read as the reverse complement.
GCCTAGATGCCCCAAGCACATCCGATCTCGCCTGATTTCGGAAGCTAAGCAGGGTCGGCCCTGGTTAGTATTTGGATGGGAGACCACCAGGGAATAAATACCAGGTGCTGTAGGCGCCTGGAGTAGGAACTGGCAAGCCACTCCAGTATTCCTGCTGAGAAATCTCCATGGACATGGGGTCACGAAGACTCGATCACAACTGTAATGACACACTCACATTACTGGGTAAACACGTCTAGAATCCCATGGTGGCTCCTGAAGCCATTACAATGTGGCTGAATTAAAAGAAGAGCAGTCTGCAGAGCCACCTTATCCTAGGTCACATACCTTAAGTCCACCTAGCCCCATAATTAACAAATTTGACTGGTGGCATCTTTTGGATTTGCAGCAGGATTCTTTATTATTTCTACTGGAGATTTCTCAGAATCATTGGTGGTCTCCCATCAAAATACTAATCAGGTCCAACCTTGCTTTTAGTTTCCAAACCAAGACAATTTCAGGTGTATTCACTCTCCTAGGTTGCAGCCCCAGTATCAGAACTTGAGTTTCAAACTGTACAAGTCTGGCTTTACCATTTGGCCAAGCTGGCCCTGCGCAAGAGTTCTGCAAGATGCAAGAGGAAGTCCGGCTTCTTGGGATTGTTTTTGCTACATACCCTTAGCTCACTACTGACTTTGTGGATGAATGACCTCCAAAAGAAGCCATCACAAATACAGTAGTTCTGAGGTCTCCATTCTTCATGGAGTATATTTACCTCACATTGGGTTATCTTCTTTTTCTGTCACCTTCAAGTTCAAAATATTATTGGCCTTCCCGGGTACTCTTGTCCTTTCATGATACAGCCAAGATGCAATAGCTTCAGCTTAGATATTTTACCTTTTAATGAAAGTCCAGGCTTGATTAGACCTAGAACCTACTTATTTGTCTTTCTGACAGGTCTGGATATCCGTGAAGCCCTCCTTTATCACCACATTGCAAAGAAAAGGCAGCTTTCTTCATTGTCCATCTTCATTGTCCAACATCTAATGATCTTGGCCTTGGTCTCCAGTGATGGATTCCTCCTCTTGAAGATCTTTTCTAGCTCCTTTCTGGTTTTCCTTGAAACATTGGGCGTTTATACACGACCCCTAAGCTCCGCCGCAAATGGCTGCAAGGTCCGGACCTTAAAATGTTTACCCACCAGCTCCGGACTTTGCAGACAATTAAGTGTGACCCCGCCCACTTTAGCGCGACCAAACAGCAGTTTTCTTGTACCTGGTCTTTGATGGTGACAAATATTTGATCCAGTGTAAGGATAGTGAGTGCGGGGCTCTCCTGGCTTCTGTTTGTTCTTTTTTTGCGCCCCGCCCCTTTAAGAGATCTATATGCTGCCGGGAACAAAACGGAGGTAAACCGGCATTCTTTTCTTTCTTTTTTCTCCCTCCCTCAGGCAGCCAGCAACCAGGAAGTGCGGAGGGGGTGGGAACGCAGGAACAGTGACAAACCCCTAAGATCTCTGGTCCGAATTTAAGTGGCCAGCGGATCTTAGGGGGTCGTGTAAAAAGGCCCATTACTGGAATAGTAGAGCCATCACCCAGTAGCGGAGAAGCAAGAATTTCAGCACATATTGTTGGGAATGATGAACAATAACTGATGAAATGCACTCTTTCCCATTCCTATTGAAGTTACAGGAGCCTTGTCCCTGTTGCAGTTTTGAATTTCTGGTAAAATCCCTTGTGCCCTGTAGCAGAAGTGCAAGTTTCCCAAGATCCACCCTTTTCTCATTAAATCGTATTTAAAGTCTCAACAACTCACTTTGAGGCCTTTGTACAAAATAATAATGATAATTCTTTTGGTCTACCCAAAAGGGCGGTGGAAGCTAACCCTCTGCACAAGCTCAAGAGGCACTCTTGCTGGACCGAGAAAGCCGAGATTCAAGGGCCCTGGCTGGCCTGGCCTAGAAAACAGGCCATCTTTCCCTCAGGAAAACAAAATTGGCTGGCTGGGCTGGGGTGAGGGAAACTGGCCATCTTCCCCTCAGGAAAACCCTGAGGGAAATATGGCCAGGTTGTTTGTTTTTTTTAACCTCACACCCCGCCACTCGCCACCAGCCCCATATTGTTTCCCGTGAGGAGGAAACGCGCGAGTTTCTTATTTACAGTGGTCCCTTGTATAAAGGAATTAATTCGTTCCAAATGAAATTATATGAAGCAAATGTTCCTTTATACAATTTCCCATAGGAATGCATTGAAAACAGAGTGATCCCGTTTTTATGTTGTACGGATTTTCCCCCCTAGGCGATTATGTTAAACACATTTCCCCTATCTCCGGAATTTTTTATGTTGTACCAATTTTTATGTGATACAAGCTGTTGGTTATACAAGAGTCCACTGTATTTATTTATTTATTTATTTATTTATTTCATTTTTTATATCGCCCATCTTCTAATCTGGAACTCTGGGCGGTTTACATGTTAAATGTAAATGTTGGATACGATGAGGCGAAAGAGGCTGGGAAGGAGAAAGGCCGTGGAAGCGGCGGCGGCTCCTCCTCCTCCTCCTCCTCCTCGCTCCGCACACACAGCCCCTCCACGTGAAGCGGGAACGGAGCCGCCCCCTCCGGCGCCCGGGGGCCGGGCCAGGCGCCGGCTTCTGACTGGCCTAGGCCGCGCTCGTGAGGGGGCGAGGCGAGGCGAGGCGAGGCGAGGCCGGGGCTGGGCCCGGCGCTCGTGAGGACGAGGAGGAGGAGGAGGAGGAGACGCCGAGGCCGCTGCTGCTCCACAAGTTCCCGCCCGATTGCCTGCCTGCCCGCCCGCCTTCCCTTCTCCTTCCTGCCAGGCCTCGCCGAGCCCCTCGTCCGCCGTGGGAGAAGCCTCTCTCTCCCCCACCCCCCGCCGCCGCGGATAGCCAAGCTGGCCGCCTCCACCTCCTCCGCTACCGAAGACGAGATGGAGCCCTGCGCGGCCTCCTCCGAGGAGTCGGCCACGGGCGGCTCCCATGAGAAGAAAAGGTAAGAAGACACACAGAGAGAGAGAGAGAGATTGGAGAAAGAGAGAGAGAGAGAGAGAGAAGGGGATCATGGCCGGGCTCCGTGGCGGCCTTGGGAGCCTTGCCCCCCCTCCCCGGGTTTTCTCTCCTGGCTCCTTTGTTCCAGGGATGGAAGCCTGGGTTTTGTTTTGGTTTCTCCCCGCCCCCCTTCGTCTGCTTCGTTCTCACGTCTTCTGGGAAAGGAGTGGGACTATGGAGGCGTGAGGAGGGGAGGGAAAGGGCCCACCTGCCTCCTCCGCTTTCCCTTGTTTCCCCACTGCTTTCTCCCCCCCCCCACACACACAACTTTCCATCCCGAACCAAGCCGGGGTGGTGGGGGTGATTGATGATGATGATGGTGGTGGTGGTGGTGATGGTGATGGAACCCCCTAGATTGTGGGTCCTGAGGGCACTATTAGTGTTTTGTATCCAACTGTTTTCAGTGCTTTTAAATGTTCATTGACTTTTTTTTTTCTAAATGTTGGAATTGCTTTAACTGTTCATTTTAATTGTCTGCCGCCGTGAGACCTTTGGGTAGTGGACCCCCATATAAGTTGTATGTATGTGTGGGTGTGTGAATAAATAAATAAATAAATAAATAAATAAATAAATAAATAAATAATCCTGGTCATGTGCCTTTCCCCACACCCAGTGCCCTTCCTCCCGCCACCTCCTCAGTCCTTCTTGGAGTTTCTCCTTTTTTTCAGGGTTTCGGATCCCTGTGATTCGCGTCTCAACACACACACACACACACACACACACACACACACACACACACACACACACACACACACACACACACACACACACACACACACACACACACACACACACACACACACACACACACACACACACACACACACACACACACACACACACACACACACACACACACACACACACACCCTCCTGGGGCGGAATGGGTTTCATTTTACCCCTCTGCCTTTCCTGAAGATGCTTTGCCATTTTGGCAAAAAAAAAAGGGGGGGAGGGTTTGATGTCCAGGAAGAGGACTTTTCCTCCAAAAAACTTACCAATCTGCCTTTCATCCTTCTTATTATTATTTAATCTCCTCCCTGCCTTTTTGGCAAGCGGCCCCCATTTCTCTCTTGTGCCAAGTTATTTTCCTTTATTGTGCCTCTATTTCTTTCCCTCTTACGTTTTTCTGTCCAACTCATTCACCTTTGTCCTCATCTTTGAAACCTCTCTTCTCTCCCACCTTTTCCCCTATTCTTTCTCTCCGGAAAGTATTTCACTCTTTTATTTCTTCTCTTTCTCCTTTACTGGCCAGGTCGCCATTTTGTGTTGGAGGGGGTGGGGTGGGGGGGGATGAGTGGTGAGAACCTGGGTATGTGTGTGTTGGGGGGGGAGAAGAATCCAACATTTGGAAGTGGAGAGTGTTCTCAACTTGTTAATTGTGCAACTTTCCTTTACACGATTAATTTAATCTTGACCATGATGCTTTTTTGAGTACCTTTGCCAGCCTTTGCGATGCTTGATTCCTTACTAATACAGTACAGTATAGTGATTTACACTGAAGGAAAAACCTGGCTCTGTTGTTGTTCTCCCCACCCCCACCTCCCGTTTTAAGAGGGAAGAATTAGTGTGATGGGATGAGTGCTTATTTCTGGTTTCACACGTTAATGGGCCTTGAATGCTGGTAGATGGATAGGAAATGGAGAGAATTCTGCCTAGGCCTCCTTTTCATTTGGGAAGGACAGTTCTTGGCCTTGTACCTCTCTTGAAGTTCTTTTCTATGCAGGCCCTAAGAAGAAAGTCAGAATGAAGAAATCTTTAATTAAAAGAACTGTTGGTGACAACAGTTTCCTGTGAGTTGCTGCAGCTAGGAAGGAAGTAATATTTTAAGGCAGGCATGTCCAAACTTTGCCCCTCCTGATGTTTTGGACCACAACTCCCAGAATTCCAAGCCTGTATTTCCAATGGCGAAGGACTGTGGGAATTGTGGTCCAAAACATCTGGAGGGCCGAAGTTTGGACATGCCTGTTTTAAGGGATTTGGAGATAGTGGTGATAGCTTCAGTAAAAGAGAAAAGAATGAAGAACCCTCTCTACACTGAAATAATTATGAGACTGTGCTTCAAATGAGAATATGTGCAAAGGTATCTCGTTCATAGAAGTGGGAAAAAAGAACAAGTGCTGTGTGCTTGCGTCTGTGCCATTTGGGCTGGATCATGTGTTCAGCATATGGTTGAAAAAGGTGAATGAGCCATATCCTGTTAAATTCCCTTGACTTTTGGGTTATGCTTTGCTAAAGGCTTGAATAATATTTTAAAATGTCTTTAACATGTTGTAAATAGTTCTCTTTTTTGGCAGTAAATGTTAGTAGCAAAAAAGTGGGAGGTGACATTTTTAGCTAGTGTCCTCAGATGAACTCTCCTTGACTTGTGTGATCACATGTGATTTTAAACCTGCTGTCACAGATGCAATCTTTCTGCCCCCCCCCCATTTCAAGTGCTTCTGCAGGAGTTTTTCTCCATTTGCATCAGTTTCTCCCAGCTCTTGTTTCATATTAGGAGAAATTACCCTACATCCTTTCGTAGTAGAATGAGTCACAGAGCATTGGATGAAGCAAATACTGTAGAAGGAATCTCTTTTGGTACAACTACTCACATTATTGATTTAATTCGGGTTCTTCTGGGTAGAGTACTTGCAACTTTGGTAATTTAACTGCATTTCCATCCAAGCTATTTTTTTCAAAAATATGGCTGCTGATTTTGGTGATCTACTAGTGTGGTAACTGAAGTAAGTCAAGGTTTGCCATTGTCCATTGATGGAGAGCTGGCCGAATAGTCTGTTTTTAAATTAAACAGGCTTCCAACAACCCTTTTGTGGGGGATTAAATTTCTTAATCTCTCGCTGATTAGATGCTGGAAACATTTATTTTACACTAATTAAAACTTTCTTATGCCTCCTTTTTTTAGTTTTCTAGTTTTAGTGGTTTTTTTTCGGAAGCTCCTTGAGGTTCCTGTTTGTCCTGGGAAAGGTTTTGGGATTTGCAAAAAAGGTTTTGGGATTTGCAAAAATCACTGCCACAGAGATTGGAGGACTGCTGGTAGTGATTTGGATGCAGCTATTGACTTTTAAAGGCCCTTCTGCACCATGCCAAGTCTCCGAAAGGCTTCCTAAGGGCAAAAGAGAGTCCCTGGCCTAGGGCAAAAGGGGATCCTACGGAGCTTCGGAAGGGTAGGACAAGAAGCTGTTAATTACTGTAAGTTAAATTATAAAGTAAAATCCAGGTTACGAGGTGCAAAGTTATGCCAACAGGATTTTGCCCATTGTATATATGTGTCCACCTACAAATTTGATGTGTCCACTTGGAAAAGATATGCATTTGTGAAAGTGGGATCCCCACTTATGGTTGTGCATTGCACATTTTCAACTGCAAAGTTTTAGAGCAGTGCTTTAGAGGAGGTATAATTGTATAAACTTTCCAGAGCTAAATGACCTGTGCAAGGTACGTTGAAATAGAAACATATTACTGAGATGATTGAAGGTACTGTACAAGTTCACTGGAAGGACAGATTTTGAAGTTGAGGCTCCAGTACTTTGGCCACCTCATGAGGAGAGAGGACTCCTTGGAAAAGTCCCTGATGTTGGGAAAGATTGGAGGCAAATGGAAAAGGGTATGGCAGAGAATGAGATGGTTGGACGGTGTCATCGATGCAATCAATATGGATTTGACCAAACTCTGGGAGGCAGTGGAGGACAGGAAGGCCTGGCTAGCTCTGGTCCGAAAAGTTGGACATGACTGAACAACAACAACAGTACAAGTTGGTTGGATGGCTAAGACTGAAAGCAAAGCAAAAGCAAAGTGTTCTGCTTATATACTGCCCTATAGCACTTAATGCACTCTCTGGGTGGTTTACAATTTAATGATGCAGGCTACACCCCCAATCAAGCTGGGTACTCATTTTACCGACCTCGGAAGGTTGAAAGGCTGAGTCAACTATGAGCCTGCTACCTGGGATTGAACCGCAAGTCATGAACACAGTTAGCTGCAGTACAGGCATTTAACCACTGCACCACAAGGCCTGCTAGATTAGTACTGTACTGAACTTCCCACTTTTCTAGCTTGGTGTTCCCAAGAAGCCCACATAGCAGGAAGGAAATCAGATTCTGCTGAAGTTCAGAGACTCATCCCTAGTTAAGAAGAAATTGAAGTTAAATCCAGAGGCCCACTGGTGCAATGATGCAAGATTGTCTACCATGGCAGTTGTGCAATTGGTGTTCAGCATAGTAAAAAAGCATCTGAAACATCTCACATATTTTGAAAGCTCTGTTAGGATGCCCAATTAGGAGCTGATTTGAGAGAATGTAACAGGAGTGGAAGGACAGATTCACTGGAAGGACAGATTTTGAAGCTGAGGCTCCAGTACTTTGGCCACCTCATGAGGAGAGAGGACTCCTTGGAAAAGTCCCTGATGTTGGGAAAGGTTGAAGGAAAAAGGAAAAGCGGACGACAGAGAATGAGATGGTTGGACGGTGTCATCGATGTAACAAATATGGATTTAACCAAACTTCGGGAGGCAGTGGAAGACAGGAAGGCCTGGCGAGCTCTGGTCCATGGGGTCACGAAGAGTCGGACATGACTGAACGACTGAATAACAACAGGAGTGCTGTATTTCAGTAATTTGTACAAGTGGTTGACACTATTGGATCCATGCTGCTGCATTTTGAGATCATTTACAATGCAGGAAGCTTTTCTTATACAGTGGTACCTTGTATAAGGGAATTAATTCATTCCAAATGAAATTATGTTAAGCAAATTTTCCTTTATACAAATTTCCCGTAGGAATGCATTGAAAACAGGCTAATTCCTAATCGTGACCATTTTTATGTTGTTCGGATTCGCCCATAGGCATTCTGTTAAGTACATTTCCCCTATCTTTCCCCTTTCCCCTATATATACAGATTCCACACATCCTGGACATAACCTGTTTCAATTGTTACCCTCAGGGCGGCGTTTTAGGGCATTGCATACTAGGACAACTAAATATAAAGATAGTTTCTTTCCAAGTGCTATCAAACTGTTAAATAATTAATTTTTACTTCTCTTCTTCCTTTTAAATAATAGGTTATTTGTATTGTTGTACTGTGTTTTTATTGTTGACTATCTGATTCTTATATTTCCTTTTATATCGAGAGCATATTTTACCAAAACAAATTCTGGGTGTGTCCAACCACACTTGGCCAATAAAAGTATTCTGATTCTGATTATCTCTGGAATTTTGTATGTTGTACAGATTTTATGTTATACAAACCGTTTGTTATACGAGGGTCCACTGTACATCATTTGGCCCTAAAGACAAATTCAAAAGATGACTGCAAATTCGTCAGAGGAGACTTTCAGGACCACTTTCCCAGGATCATTGGTGTCTTATTTTGTGGAAGCAAGTAATATTCCCATCCTCAACGGTAATCATATTGATGTCAGTGCAGTAGACTGTAAATTGTCAATCCCTTCTGTACCTTTTTGATGTGCATTAATGCCATATGAAAATCAATGTGAGATTTCAGGTATTTCACTTCTTTAACCAATTTGCTTTTTTTTTTGTATTTGACGTTGCTCTGGTACAACATTTTCATTTTGGTAATATCTTGTGTTCAAGACAGATTTCCATAGGGCAGATAGCCTTGTAGTAACATTTTCCTTAATTTGGTGGTTTATTGATGTTGCAATATTAGTGTTATGGTCCACTGCTGATATTGGATATGGTTATTGAGAACTGAATTTCAAAACATCTGGAGGCCCTAAGCTGCAATGAAGAAGTATAATTTGTCTGTACCTTTTTAAGGATTTCGTTGAGCAAGGTGTAAACAGTTTGGTTTCTTGAACTTGAAATGCCATCTTTTTTCAGTTTTTATTATTCCTCCTCTCTAGAAAGTTGCTAAAAACTAGACTTTTGGTTTTAACAGTTTTTTTGTGTGTACTAGGTTTGGTATTAGGTTCATGGATAACTAATTGTTATGAAAAACAAAGTCAAGAAAACTATCTGAACACTTGCTTAGGTATATCCTGAATTAGAATTGTTTGCAAAGAGTGAGTACCTCAAGAGCCTTTGTCTAAGAGGTATAGCTGCAGTTGTTACAGAATTTTGATTGTTCTTTCAGTCTCTGTCCAGCCATGAATCCAATGAAGTCTTATTACTTCCATGTCTAGCTATTTGTTGAGGCCTTGTTTGGAGCAGCCTTTTTCTAGAGCTTTTCTTTATTGGATTTCAAGAATAGAAATGGGTACAAACTGAAAAAGTGGTGGTTGATGGCTATTCATAAATAGGGAACTTGCATGAGCTTTCTGATAAAGTGAACCAATTTGTCCCATTTGGGATTTCTGGGAGTTCTAGAATGCCCCCCCCCCAGCAAGTTAGAGGCCCAAACTTGTGGTAAATATTCAGCTGACTCTTCTCCCCTCCCCCTTCAAGTTTGGTGAAGATTGATGTGGGACATCCTAGTTACAGCCCCCCTCCTGACCCATAAAATGCTCTTTAGCAGCAGTGCCAATAATAGCTTGGCATTTTGCTTCATTCTGGACAGACATGTTTCCCCAAAGTGCCTTGAAGCAAACCACAAAATGCCCTAGTAGTTTGTGGGGTTTTTTTTGCTTTGTGTTTTGTTTCATGCCCAACTCACTTCAGGAAGCATCAAGTGTGTAAACAGGCAAATGCACTGATTTCCTTGCAGCCCTTTCAGTTCCTTGAATTGGCTTTCTAGTTTGCCTCTGAGAGTAATCATCTTCGGACATGTTACTGTTCTCTGCCTGTTAAGATATATACCTATAATGACGAGTCAGACCATCTTAATAGTCCATTACACGTCTCTTTATAACATGGTGAACAATATGCCTCCAAATCTTAAAGAAAAGTGTGAAAGCGGTACTCTCTCCTCTCCTCCTTCTGTGATGGCTGTTCTTAGGATTCAGAGCTTGCAAATAGAGGAGTCAATCCTAACCTTTTTGGAATCACAGCCTTGTTTTATGATAGCCAAGTAACCTGCAATTTCCCTTCAAATTATCATTTCTGAGAAAAGAGAGGCTTTCTTTCCCCTCAAAGGACCTGTTTCTCACACACACACACACACACACACACACACACACACACACACACACACACACACACACACACACACACACACACACACACACACACACACACAAACTTTTTAATAGCCTGTTCTGAACGGTCAAGGAAGAAATGAACTGTTTAACAAGGGCCATACACATATAAAGCAACCCTTGACTCCCAAGAAAATACTTTTGTGACCCGGAATAATGGCCCCCAGATTGGGAAATGCTGGAATAGAGGATGCAGTGTGTTTTAAAATATAACCTTTGCCAAATACCTGTTAGGCAAATTCCAAAAACAATAGGGATTTCTTTGTCAGTGCAGGGATCAGGTTCATCATCACCATCATCATCAAGCTGAAGTGTTGGAAGGGGCACTATGAATGTTTGCTGACCAGTCTTCATATGGTTACTTAAAGGTCAGCCCATTATATCCAAGTTTAATGCCAAATAAATATGTGAAATATTATAGTCTCAGCATATGATTGGAGCTGAGATGTGTAATGGTAAAAAGCTGGCGGCCACTTGTCTGTCTTTATGTCTGCACTCACCTGAGCTTAGGTTAATACAGGATCTTTACAAAGTACAGTAGTACCTTGTATGAAGGATTAATTCATTCCAAATGAAATTATGTTAAGCAAATCTTCCCTTATACAAATTTCCCATAAGAATGCATTGAAAACAGAGTGATCTCATTTTTATGTTGTACAGATTCACCCCATAGGCGATTCTATTAAGCAAATTTTCCCTCCAGAGTTTTTATGTTGTACAAATTTTATGTTATACAAACCGTTTGTTATACAAGGGTCCACTGTACTGTAGTTTATTGTATATTTCGGCTCCATGCTAGCTTTAACCATAGTTTGGGATCAGTGAGTACTTTCAAATTTCTGTGGGGAAAGGCACCAGGAAAAAATCATACATTCCTTTAGAGTTCCTAGTTGGCCGTTGTTGTTTATGTTTGCTATAGAAAATGAAATGTTGATCTGTAGACGAAAATTTGTAGATAGCAGCTGCTGTGTTGGAGTAGTCAAGGATTCAGTAAAACATACTACAGTGGTACCTCTGATAACGAAGTTAATTTGTTCTCAGAGGCAATTCGTTATCCAAAAAATTGTTATCCGAAACATGGTTTCCCATTGAAATGATTGGGAAACTGATTAATTCGTTCCGGATGTGCGAAAAAGGCAAAAAAGCTGGAGAGGGGGTCCCAGACCTCCTTATAAAGTGCACTTTAAAGGCTTGCAATGCTGGAACACCCTCCAGAACATCCCCTTGCAATGCAATTCAAACATGGACAAGAGAAACCAGCAAGACTACCCTAGCCTGTTCCGACCCAAAGTGCAATGGGGGAAAATGGAAACGAACGTAAGTAGGAAGAAAAATCCAGCCCATTGCCTGCAGAGCAATGAAAAAAGACTGCAAACAGAAATGAAACCAGCAAGACTACCTCAGCCTCTTCCAGCCAAAAAAGCAACGAAAAGCAGCGCAAATATTAATAACAGCTAGCTCCCTATCTTACCAAGTTCGTAAGGTCCAAGTCCCTCAGCAAAACATGTCCAGAACGGCTCCAAAACACGATGAAAAAATGTTCTAACTCCTTCCACCCCTCCACAAAATATGCACCTTCAATGCATGCAGGGTAGACATTTTTTGCAAGGCATTATGAAACATTTGTTATCATAGGCAGCCCATAGGGAACATTTGCTATCAGAGGCAGCCCTATACCTGGAAATGTCCATTTGTTATCCGAAAAATTTGTTGTCTGAGGCATTCTTTGTCCAAAGTATTACTGTATTTTGTTTTAAAAATGAGCTTGATTAATAGCATCTTGTTTTTGAGCAAAACCTGAGTACTGTATTCTGTTTTTGTTTTAAATGTTACCTTTTCAGAACCTTGGTGGCAGATGCTATTTAGAGGCTTTAAGGGTTTCACTGATGTTTATCCTTTGTTCTGTATTTCAAATCCACTAGAACTGCTGATTTAATTACTTGTGTTACTTGCACAAAGCAAAAATCCACTTCTGTGTTCTTAATAGCTAATTTGTAACCAGTTTTACTATTAGTAAAGCAAGTGGCTTCTTTGAATCTGTTTGCCTTATGCACCCTCCAAAATCCTAGAACGGTGTGTACTCAGTTTCTGTCTGACTTCTGATTGTATATTTTTGAGCGTGAAATGTGTTATTCATTTATGTATGTAGATTTTGTTTTAAGTCATTGTGAAACATTTGTTCATATACAATATTAATAAAAAGCACATTGTTTTCAGGACTGATGCCATCCAGAATAATTCGAGTCTGTTCATATTTAGAAAGGTCTTGACAGGGAACATAAGAACATAAGAAGAGCCATTCTGGATCAGGCTAAAGGCCCATTAGTCCAGCTTCCTGTATCTCACAGTGGCCCCACCAAATGATATCTGTCTCCTGATACCACTTCTTTGCATCTGGTCTTTGAAGTACCCTGGTTTTAAGCCTGTGGATTACACATCTCCATCATGGTTTGTAACTTGTGATGAACTTCTCCTCCAGGAAGCTGTCCAATCCCCTTTTGAAGGCATCAAGACTAGATGCCATCACTACATCTTGTGGCAGGGAGTTCCACAGACTAACAACACACTGGGTAAAAAAACAACTTTTGTCTGTTCTCACTCTCCCAACCCTCCGTTTGAGTGGATGTCCCCAAGTTTTGGTATTTTGTGAGAGGGAGAAGAGTGTCCCTCTATCCAGTTTATTCATGCCCTGCATTATTTTGTACATCTCAATCATAATCCCCCTCAGGCATCTTTTTTCCACACTAAAGAGCCCAAATGTTTTAGTCTTTCCTCATAAGGGAGGCCCCCCAGCCCAGTAATTTTCACTTCTCTCCATTGTGAAAATTTCCCATTGACACCTACTCTTTGTTTCCTGGATCTCAACCAGTTCTCAATCCATAAGAGGACCCACCCACTTATCCACTGACTGTGCAATTTTCTCATCAGACTTTGGTGAGGGACTGTGTCAAAAGCCTTCTGAAAATCCAGATAGAATATCCACCAGTTCACCCAAATGCACATGCCTGTTGACCTTTTCAAAGAATTGTATAAGAATTGTATAAGACTTACCCTTACAGAAACCATGCTGATTTTCTCTCAGCAAGGTTTGTTCTATGTGTTTTAAGATTTTCTTTTGGATGAGGCTTTCCACCATCTTCCCTGGGACAGACGTAAGGCTAACCGGCCTGTAGTTTCCCGGGTCCCCCCTCCTTCCTTTTTAAAAAATTGGTGTGAAAGAGAGGAAATCTCTGGGTTTGGGTCATATATGGCAGCACTAGTGTGCCAGGTAGGTACTCAGAACTGGGACTCCAGAAGAATGAAAAGGAGTCTCACCCAGCACAAGCTCTGTTTACATTTGGCATGTGATTACAAAGCAAAAGAAGGAAACAAAGCAGAACCAAGTGTTGATAGAAAATTCAGCCTGGGAATCAGAAACAAAGCAGGAGAACAACTTGCAGAATGTTGTGAGGCTAGCAATCTATTGTTACAATACAGTGGTACCTTGTATTAATTCATTCCATATGAAATTCTCTTAAGCAAATTTTCCTTTATACAAATTTCCCATAGGAATGCATTGAAAACAGAGTAATCCCTATTTTATGTTGTACGGATTCACCCCCTAGGTGATTCTGTTAAGCAAATTTCCCCTATCTCCAGAATTTTTTATGTTGTACAGATTTTATGTTATACAAACCATTTGTTATACAATGGTCCTCTGTATATGCATCAGAAACTCCATGAACATCACCCCTGGAATAGTACAGAAATCAAATAAGCTGCAGAATTGGAAATAGTAGTTGGAGAAGTTGCATTCAATGACAATGGAAGACCAGGAGCAGATTGTGGTACAGACTACAAACTGTAATTTTCAAAAATTAAAGTAAGGCTGAAAAAAGAGCACTACAAGAATATTACTGCCAAAATACTTAGCAGAATCCTGTTGCTAAAGACTTTGACTGTTGCATAACTTTAGGCCCAATGTAGATTTATTTGATCTTCCAAGAAATCAAAGGCCGTTACTTCACGAAGTACTTCGCTTCGCAGCGGGATTGCCTTCGCTTTGAATGCGAAGCCGGTCACGTGGTCTCCCTTCGCCCCCACCCCTCTTTCTCTGTCCTCACCATGCGAAATTTTAGGATCGAATCCATTACTACCTCACGTGCTCCCTTCGCATTCGGAAGCTTACTTGCAACGTCCGGTTTCTGCTTTCTTTTATTTTTTAAAAAAAATTACCACGGCGTATCGATGCATCAATACTCGGCTGTCATTTGCGGTCAGAGGCGCACAAGCCAGCGGTCAAGCCCGGCACTCAAAGGCCCCTGCGGTTGTCCCGAGGACTTGTGGGCGGCCATCGTGTTTCCCTGAAGCAGAGCAGCTGG